>QEPC01010702.1:202036-227435 GCA_003113815.1 Sphenodon punctatus
AGTGATCTGTGGAGTGCCTGGGTGTGGAGGGTTTGGGTGAGGATTGTGTGGGGGTGGACCTACAGGGAATGGGCAAGGGGGGATGAGGGTGGGGAGGGGGGATGGGCTTGGGTGAGAATAAGGGGTAGGTTGGCTGGAGGAAGGCCACTGGAGGCGGAAGAGGGAGAAGGAGGGGGGCCTTGAGAAAGGCGAGAAGGAGGGAGGAGATAGAGGGCGAGGAGACAAGGGGGGTATGGGGAGACATCGTAGGTGGTAGCAGTCTGGGCATCAGGGGAACCAGGCTTGCGGGTGTGATGTCCAGCGGCGATGGTTGGCGGCGGCTGAGTTGTGCGGGCGCCGTCAGGGGGGGTGGCTCCTCACTGTCCTCGCTCCAGCCTCACAACGGCCACAAAACGGCCAGCGCCCTTTTGTCAGGATCCTTGTGTGGTGCCTTCCACGGGGGTGGAGCAGCTCACTTGGGTGGAGTGGAGTGGATTGGAGGCTGCTGTCAGATGGGACTGGGCTGTGCTGGTGGGGGGGGCAGGGCAGGGCAGAGTGATCTCCCAAGCAGCTCGGCTTGCAGATCTTAAGTTGCAGAGAAAGATTGAAAGTATGAATCAATTGGATCCCAAAGACTTAGAAACAGAAGGCATGTAAAGAGAGGGGTCAACATCTCTTAAATCTCACTTTTAAAGCAATTATGTTGGAGGGTTTGATACATAATATTTGACTATTTAGCTACACTTCAAGAAGAATGTACACCTCAAAAAGCGGAGCTCTTCTCTAAGCCAATGATCTTAAAAAACACTTTTTAAATACAAGCACACAATCCCATTGGAAGCAACAGAACTACCCCCCAACTAAGTGATGTTGCAATAAGTGTTTACAGGATTGGAACCTCCATTTGGAGTCCATGATTTCCAAATGGGATCCAACTAGGACTGAAATTTGTTTTTGGCCTTCTCAAAAATCTTATTGAGAATCCATTTCTTGATGAGATTTTCAAGGTCAAGAATCTCATGAGAATCTGGCTTCTCCCAGTCATTCTTTCGAGATACTCAAAAATGAGCTCAGGGCAGGTGTGCATGCGCAGAATGGCTGTGGCGGCTATTTTTCACATGCACAGAGTGTTGCTGAGATTTTCGAGAAACCTCAAAAAGCTCTCTGCACATGCAAAATGGCCGTCAGGGACTACAAGATTCAAGGAAAACCAACCTTGATGAGAATGTGCGAGATCTCACCGGAGCTGTGAGAATCTAATGCATTTTGATGAGAATGCTTTTGCATTCACATTTCAGCCCTAGTTTCCACCATTTGACATAAATTCATCCAACAGTTTTAACTTTATTTCAATAACAATTTCCTCTTGCTTTTGTTGTTTGAACTTACAAGAAATGTAAAGATGGGAGTCCGGGTAAAAGGTAACAGATTAATCTTCCTGGGATATTAGTGATATTTGTGCGGAGTTCACTGAATACAAGATGAGATGAGCTCAAGCTGTCATGCTCCATAGTTAGTTTAATATCCACAAGACTGCCCAAATTGTTTGATTTTTTAAGTATTTCCCCCCCCCCAGTTAATGATGAGAAGGGTTAGGGTTCATTTTAGCATTGCTGTCGGGTTCTTTTTCCAGTATCTTCTGCATTTTCCCTTTTGTGGAAATATATAAAGCTACAGCAAGTAAAAAGGCACTATTAGAAATAACAAAGATCACAAAAAGGGATTTAGTTGCAATACAGGTGTATGACTCACTTTCCCCCCTGATAATAGGTAGGGATGTGTGAATGCGGTTCGGCCGTTTGGTGTTTGGCCCGAACTCATCCCATTTGAACTCAGCCTGTTTGGACGGCCCAGGGAAGGGGGGGGGGCAGCTGAGGAACAGACTTCGTGGAGCTAGGGGTGGAGAGGCTTGGAATAGCAGTGAGCCTGACCAATCATCATCCCTCTTTTCCTCAGACCACTGGCTTCACAGTCTGCGATTGGCCACGGGCTAGGCTGCACGTAGCCAATGGGGCTTGTGGTAAGGCGGGTGCAGCAAGTAACAAAAATCATTACCCACCCCCACTTCCAACTCCTTCTGAGCTAGGCACTGATCCTGTCAGCAGGCATTTTCAGAAGTCTCCCTCTCCCAGCAGTTTGTGTTCCTAATCCATTGTCATCCTCCTCCTATTTCACCTATTTCCACATATTTACCTCCTTAGTTTCATTTATTTAGATTAGATAGATTTAGGTGTTATTTTTATTTGTTACCCCTCCCTGTGTTCTTTCTCCCTACCCTCCCTTGAATCCTTCTCTCATCCCTGTAGATATTCAATCCCTGATTCCCTTCCCCTGTTTTTGGATTTATTTAGAGTAGCATTAGATTGACTTAGGTTTCATTTCAGCTTTGTATCCCTCCCTGTGTTGTTTGTTGTGAGCTGTCTCTGTCCCCTCCCCCCATCCCTGTGTATATATAGATAGATATTAGATAGTTACTATAGGTAGATAGTTGTAGGAGTTAGCTTAGTTATAGAGATAGATAGAGATAGTGTGTAGTGATTCAGTTTTAATATTTTATAGTGTGTTTGTAGGACTAGGCCTTTGTAGATATTAAATAATATTCAATTTAGTTCCATAGGTTTTAGAATAGTTAAGAGCAGTTAGAGTTTGTGTAGATATATATAATATTAGATTATAGGGCTGTGCGAACGAGGTTCGGATGTTCGGAGTTCGGGCCGAACTCAGTCTGTTCGGATGATCGAACCAAACGTCCAAACAGCTGAACAGTTCAGATGAGTTCGGGGACGGGTAAAATGTGACTTTGGGTGGGAAAAACATGTCTGGAATGGGGAGGCAGCTGAGGAGCAGACTTCCCGACACCAGGGGTGAAGACCAGGGGTGTTGGAACCCACTCATATTGTAGAGCGTGGAGGCAGAGAATGCTTGATTTGCATTATCTTAGTCACTGGCCTATGCAAAGCATCCATTCAGTGGGCTTTGTTGAGCTGGTCCCCATTTCTGAAAAGAGCACAGGGTCTTGCGATTCTGGACAGAGGAGTTTTGCTACAGCACTGATGATTATGGCACACAGATTCCATCCCTCCTCCACCCCTAAACAATAGCCCCAGTAGTACGTATTATGGGGCTCTCTGCTTCTCTCTTTGCCACATAGTGGAGCCCATTCACATTTACATGGTTCAGCAGAGGAGGAATGGAAGGGGTGTGGCACTACAACTTCTCTGTCCATCTGGTTCCCTGTACTGCCTCCGCTATCAGACCCTAGTGTTGAATTCAGGTCCAGAATGAACAGATGTTACAGACTGGTCACATTCTGCAAATGTTCTTCCTTCATGCAGCAGACCTGACCCTCTAACCATTGCCCCTCTTCAGATGGGTAAATGTCATCTTAAGTTCCTCAGGTGGAAACGCTGAATGCCACAACAGCCTCTTTGGTGAATAAGCACTGCAGAGTAACTCTAATGATTTTGGAATCAGTCCCTAAAGACAGTATTTTTGCATAAGTTCAAACTTCAAAGTCTTTATTGGAATCAATTGTGCTGGCCAGCTCGGCTTTTCATTTATCCTACAGACAGGTATATAGCTCTTATTAAAGGAAATGGATGTTGTGCACACATATCTGGAAGGGACTCAAGGCAGCATCCAGCCATGCTGCATTGTATTCTTGACGTGTGCATATATGACTGCTCTACTGTAAATGGATTAAATCATCTCACAAGTATGACCTGAATGACCTTAGTCATTCTATCCTAAATCCATTCGCCAGGTCATATTTCCAGATCTATTTATCCTTACTAAGCATTTTATCAAGAGCTCCTGCCTTGCTGTTTGTTGAGAAGAAATCAATAAAAATAAAGTGAGCATTTGAGTTAGATGCAGCATTTGCAGTATGATTTTTTTTATTTTATTTTTTTGCCACAGGATAAAAAATGAAAGTTAAATGAGTTTACTTTGTTACAGAAAGATTATGACTAAAAAAAAATGGAACTCTGGCTTTGGTTAAAAGTGTTCATTAGTTATTTAAGACTATTGTCTGGAACATGCAATAGGGTACTGCCGGCCATAGCAGCAGAAAATAAATCTGACAAAAGACTTGGAGGGGTGATCATCACTCCATTCAAGTCAGTGGAAAACCTCTCATTGGCTTCAGCTGAGTAAGGGATTGTTCCCTTGGGCTCTATGGCCGTTTTTACATGGGGCTCTCCCACTCATGAACACGCAGAAATCTGCATGTTCATGAGGGGGAGAGGCCCGTGTGACAGATGTGGCGCACGTGCGCAGTGAATGGGTGTGTGTGCATGCTTCTGCATAACATGCATCCCCCTCCCTCATCAACACACATGGAGCAACCGGGGAAAATGGAGGTTGCACCATGCATGTTGATGAGTGGGGGGTGCGTGGGGATGCATGTCCGGCCGTGAGCACGCCCCACGCACCCACTGCGCATGCACTAGTGTGCCCACGGACCCCCCCCCCCACTCTGTGGGGGCCATGTAAAAAAGGCCTATGGTCCACATGTCAATGAAGAATGGGAGGCTCCTAAAGCTTACATTCACATTCTACATCTGTAATTATGGATGCAAACGAAGATGGAGCTGCAAGACTGTCATTCAGAAAAACACAAGCACATGCTTGTGGGGAGTGTATGGGGATACACTCTTAAGTTAAATAGGGGTAAAAACAGACATGACGGTGACCCGCTTTGGCCTGTGGGCTATCGGCATTTATGTTGAGGCATCAGCAGATGTTGGTCTGGGATTTCTCCTGGCTGTGTTGGCAGCAAGCATAGGCTATGACCTTGAAAAAGTTACCTCTGAGGTCATGGCGTAGACTTTGGCCAAAGCAGGCCATAATGGGCTATTACATTTGTTATGGCACACCATGACCCAGCCTGGGTCAGGGCCTTCGTGGCCAGCCCTCATTGGCCTGAGTGACATGGCAGGGGCAAGGATGGCACAGCCTGCACATTTGTTGTGCTTTCCGGCCATACTTGGGCGGTGTGGCCGATGTGTTTCCAGTGCTCTGACCTGACCTGGACCGTGTTGCCCAAGATTTTCCGTGCTGGGGCAGGTCATGACGAAGGCGCAACGCCATCATGTCTGTTTTTACCCTAGGCACTTAAGTGACTTTATGGATCCAGGTCCCATTGGCTTTAGTAAGAGATACAATGATAACCTATTTAAACAAACATAGCAAGAAATTCCAAGGTTGGCTATACCTTTTGCTGTCACAAGTCACCAAATTCTGAGCTAGTGTCTGTTAGGAAACAGAAGACTCTTTCTCTCTCTGGTCATTCCTTTAGAATGATTGATCAGTGAGCACTTTTTGCATGTTACCATGTTGAGTAAATTATAGACTAAATATATTTATCTTGAGTTGTCACAGGACTTTAAACTGACTCTAACTTTCCCCCTGCCTTTTTATTGTTTTATTTGTTTTTATATAGCACTATAAAAGTGCATTGGCCTTCAGCAGACAAATGCATGTTAACATCAGAGGAAAGTGCTAACCCAGCTTCTCATATTTAGGTGAGGAAATTAAACAAGGGAAAAAAAAATGTTTTCTATGCGTTGTGTGGATATATAATAGAGCTGAAATGAAGAGACATTTTGATATTGGTGAATATTATTTGCATTTTTTGATAGACCAATGAATATTAAATAATTATTTGCCACCAAAATGACATTCACGAATCTGTTTATTTGGTTATTTTGGCTTGGCCATTTTGGTATTTTGATTACTTTATTTGGGCGTGATTAGTTCACCAGTGTGATATGCAATAGCATTAATATTAGAAAACAAAATAATTCAAATAACCAAAATGGGTATTCATTTTGAGAAACAAAGCAAGAATTGAATATCAGTCAGTATCTTTTTTTTCATTTCATTTCATTTTCATTTTGTACGCCGCAGACTACACCACAGATGTCTCATAGTGGCCTACATTCACAAATGAAAAACAATATAAATACAAATGCATAATAACCAGTACATAATATAATAATACATAATGTAAACATATATCAAACATCAACCCAATAGCAGTCCACTTGAAGGAAAATATACACACCCAACCCCCCTGCCATCCCAAACCCCAATCCTCACCCCACCCCATTCCCCGCTGTGTCCTCTCACCAGCCAGCCCCAACCCTCGCACTGCACCCACCTCACACCTGGGGCTGCCCTCAGGACCTCCCCCTCCCTATCCAAGTCCCACTATTTTGAATAGAGCTGATGGGAAGCAAACAAAATTGTTGGATGTAATATTCATCACAGCAGTTACCTAGTGCGACTATGGGGTGTTTTAGATAATTTTTAAATGGACTGCAGTGAGGGGGGGTGTGCTCATGGTGGATGGAGGTGAGTATGCACCCATTCCCATGAGCGCACACCCATCTCCATGCATTTAGCAACCAGTGTTGAAGCCCGTTGCTCCGTGCATGGGAGATGGGTGGAGTGCAGGAGTGTGCATGCACCCCTTACCCACTGCAGACGCTGTTCCTACAGGCATCCATCCATCCCCCGCACTATGGGCAGCGTTCGCATGGGCACCCAGAGCACATGTGGTGCCCATGTCAAAAGGCCCTTACACAAGTACCTCCCCACCCATTACCCACCCATCACTTATCTATTATACATGTTTTGGGGCTGCATAGGGCACCAATGTGGCCCTGTAATGTACATGATTGGGTAATGTAATAAAATAATAATAATAATAATAATAATAATAATAATAATAATAATAATAATTGGGTAATGTGTGGGGAGGCACTTGTCTAAAAACACCCCTGCATGTAATCTAATCACATAAATGTATAGCAGAGACTTGCAGATTTTTAAAAATGCAACCTTAAGCTCATTTAAATGAACTTTTTTCAGTTTCAGTGTATTTCCCAAGCACACTCAGTAAGAACTGGATGAACATGGACTGAACTTGTTTGCATAGCTAGAAGAGAAATTAATCTTCCTCTGTATCACTCTTTCCTCTGTAACAGCTCTCCCCATCCCATGAAAATGCAAGGATGAGTATGAAGACATGAGAGAGTCCTTGGGATTGTTGATGGACAGTAGGGAAGGGAATTAAACACAAACATGAAAGTAAACTTGTTTTAAACTCCTACAAATCAAATTGCCAACCACATCCTACAGAATTCAAAAGTCCTGATCAGAAGCACAGCAAGCAGGAAGTTACCTTGGCTCTACTCCTCACCCCCAGTTCGTCCAGGAGCCCCTCATTCATGTCTGGCAGTTCTGGTTGTATCTCTGTCTAATCATCCACCCATTCAGCACCTGTCTGCTTCCAGGACAGGGAGAAAGGAACTGGCCAGGAGCAGGGAGGTTCAGAACCACCAGCTGTGAATGAGCATAGGCGTACCACATCTCCCCTCATTCTGGCCAGCTCTCTATCAGCATCTCTCAGCAGGAAAGGGTGGGTATCTGTGAATGGGACCTCCAGCGTGATCCAATGTGGTAGCAAGCTGTTTGTTGCTGGAGGTGGGAAGGGGGTCCTAGCTGCATGCTCATGAGCACCCTCTGAAAAAAAGAAAAAAGTGAGGTGCCAGAACCATAGAGCTTCTATCCTCTTCCTGCTCACCTCACCACAACCCTAGAGTGGCCATTGGTCCTGTTTTATCTGTTTTTTGAAGTTGCGGCAAAATTGCCAGAAACCCCAAACCAAACTGCTAGAGAGTATGCAAGCAGTGCTATAAGAAAGCCTGCAACCAGCACTGTGGTAGTCCACAGCTGTCTCATTAACTGAGAATCCTCAGTTAGTGATATTAGTGATATAAAGTTAGTGATATAAAGAAGTTAGTGATTAGTTAGTGATATAAAGAAGTGGCTGTAGTTTCCCCTCCAGATCTAGGAGACCCAATCAGAAGAAGAGGAAGAACATGGGAAAGCCAAAAGCTAGCAGTTGAGTGGGCAAAGCTGGCAGTTGCTGATGGTGACAGGAGCTGAGTCTGGCCACCATGCCTGATCACTTGAGAGGCCTCTTTCTAAGCCTGGGAGAGAGTTCCTCCAACCCTTGGACCAGAGTCAACCTCACCACCAAGACAGACAGCATGGGAAACACAGGTGAAATCTATACTAGGGATGGGCGAACACATCGCAGTTCGAGTTCGTCCATTCGGTTCGGCTGCATTCGGTTCATCCATTCGGTTTGGCCGTTCGTTTAGTTCGCCGGGTTCAGGTTCGGTCATTCAGTTCGGCCGTTCAGTTCGGGTTTGGACATTCGGGAAATGTTTTGTTGTGTTTTTTTGTTTGTTTGTTTGTTTTTTATATGTTTTTATTGTTTTTTTAATAGGGATGGCTGAACGCGGTTCGGAAGTTCAGCCCAAACTCGGCCTGTTCGGATGACCGAACCCGAACCGGAATCCGAACACGAACTGACCGAACCAAACTCAATTCCGAACATCGAAATGACCAAACAGTCCCATTCGTGGTGGCATGGGTGGGTTATTGAGGGGTGTAGGAGGGCCAGAGATAAATTTCTCAGTGAAAGGCTGCCTTATATTGTTTGCCCCGAGTGGACCAATAATTGTTCTTTGCCCAGCAAGGACCAGAGATGATTGTGAGCCCTGAAAGTGGGCCAAATATGATTATGTATCCAAAGGATAGTCAAATTTGACTGTAAGCCCTGAAGGGACCAGAGACTGTTATATGAGCCCTGAGAGGGCCAAATTTACCAGTGATCCCTGAGGGGTCTAAGTAAGTTTGTGAGTCCAGAGAGGGAACAAGATTTATTAACAGCTCTAGGAAGAGTAAAATATTATTATAATAGTCCAAACAGGGCCAAATAGACAAGGGAATTATTTTAAGTCCCAGGCTGAGTTAATTCCCCAATATGCTCATATAAAACCTCAGATTCACGCAGACAGAAATGTTTGCCCATTGACGTTTATTTACATGATTTTGTTCTGCATTTTCCACATGTTGCTGCTGCTGCCACTTTAACACACACACACACACACACACACACACACACACACACACCCTCCAGAAGTCATGATCTCATGACTTCCAGGTGGGAACAGTGGCATCAGCAGCATCTGGACTTGGAGGTGAGTCAGCCATTCCAGCACGGAGGAGGGGAAAGGGGAAGTGATAGGGTTACCATAGTGTCCAGTAGGGATGTGTGAACAGAATACGGATTGGATGTTCGGACATTCAGTCGTTCAGTTCGAAACCTGAGTTCTGGTTTCGGTGTTCGGTTTGGCAGAGTTCAGTTTGGCCAAACTCGGCCGAACATCTGAAAATAGTGCTATCGATACTGATACCAAAATTGATTATTTTTTTCTGGTATTGGTATCATTTGTCCTTGAAACCACCCCTGGTCTCCACCCTTGGTGCCAGGAAGTCTGTTCCTCAGCTGCCTCCCCCTTCCAGATACGTTTTCCCCACCCAAAGTCACGTTTTCTCCACCCCCGAACTCATCCAAATTTTTCCAAACTGTTTGGCCTTTTGAATGTTCGGTTCGGACGTTCGGTTCAGTCATCCAAACAGGCCGAGTTCAACCGGAACTCTGAACATCCAAACCGCGTTTGCACATCCCTAGTGTCCCGATTTTCCAGGGCATAACCACTTTTTTGATCCGCCCAACCCCATCTAGGTGGATTTTTAAAATATGCACTCATAGCTGGGATTTTGCCAGTACTGTTGCATCCCCTTCCTCGCCCAGCACTTGTCACTCAGGCCTGACTGGGGCAAGGAGCCCTGAGTCAGCTGCACTCATCCTCACCCCAATGTCCTGTATTCTCTCCCCCACATGTCATGTATTCTGGGGATGCATCAGTGGCTACCCTACGCTACCCTATGAATTTTTTAGTTGCACACCTGAACCTGAGATTGCTGATTAAATGCTGAGCCTCTGGGAAGGGCAGCATCATAAGTTCAAATAAATAACTAAAATAATAAACAAATATTTACCAAGAAACAACCTTTCTGATATTTGAAACTTTCTGTATTGCTCTTACTGGAGGAGAACTTTATCGATGGTGGTTACAGTGTATTGTGGTACAGTAAACAAGAATGCTTTTAAAGTCTGTCATTCCAGCTTTATTTTTTCAGGGCTGTTCAGAATAAAATGAGACAGCAGCTTGAGGAGTTTAAATAAGGAGTTTCCAAAGGAAAGAGAATTAATTTCCAACAAAATTTTTCTGTCAGATTTGTTTTGGGTTTCACCTGAAATAAGGTTATGTCATTTAATTTAAATCCAAATTGAAACACTTTTATAGTGGGTGACCTGGAGAACTACTGAAGTGCATCACGGAAGATGCAGTTCCAATCTAATCTCTCTTGTGGAACTAGCTGTTTACAATTAGTGTGCAGATTTTTTTTTAAAAAAATTGATAGTTCTGAGCACAATGGCAGGGTCCATTTTTATTTATTAACTGTCAAAATATTGAATTTCTTGTGGGTTGGGAATTTTGGCTTTTGGGGCAGCTTCTTGGTTCATTTTTGCACAACTGGGCTGAATTGAACATGATACTATGAACTGGGCTTATTCATGGAGAAACATAGAACCAACTTCCTTCTTGGCATAATCGTCTTGCATAGTGAAAATAAAAGATGAATCTGATCCACACATTTTCAGAATGCTTCATTGATGTAAGCCCCATTACCCTCAAATGAAGCTTGGGACAACTGAGCACTTTCAGGATCAGACTAGCTGCCCTCAAGGCTTTCTCTTTTCAGGACTTTGGTATATATGTGCATTTTTCACTTATAAAATATTTTTTGCCTGATAAGTGGGCAAAGGTACCAGTAAGAAAAACGAAGAACCACCTGCATCAGTCTTGTCGTGGCTCTCAGAACACATGTATTTTGGCATGTTTTTCAGAAAGTAACCTATGGCTGTTTTTAGACAAGCCTCGATGTCAGGGTATTTAGTTCATGGTTTTAAAAACACCTACAACCAGCTTTAACACATGAAATGTCTCATCTAATCCTGCCCATAAGATTTTTAAAAGTCACATGAGCCCACACCGCACTCATCTAAAAGCGGCCTATATCAAGGTCAAGGTCAAGAGTGCACTTTACATATGATCTGCCTGTTTAAAGGTTGAGTCATTTCTCCTATACAAGTTCATTTTTTTTCCTTATTAAAAGTATTCTTGTGTGCAAGTGTTGTGAAAGAGAGTGATTATTTTCCTGAATGATAAATTAGATTAAGTTGCTTGCTTATTTATCAATGCTGTTATATGTACATAGAAAAGCATGTTGGAAATATTGTCAATGCATCTTGTATCAGTCACACCTTTGCACTGAATGCTTTCAAGTGTATTATATAGCCCTTTCAATGTCAGAGTACCTCTATAATCCTTACATCATTTGCACAAAAGCCCTGTTGAAGTAGGTCATTACTATTCCCATTTTACAGATGGAGAACTGAGGCACTGAGAGAGTGATTTGCTCAAGGCCATCTAGTGGGTTAATGGTTAAGATAAAAATTGATCTCCCAGGTCTGCATTGTCCAACACCTTATCCAGAAGTCTAGCCTGCCTGTCCACTAAGGATGTAAAGCATCCTTTTTAAGTGATGAGGGTTTATTATTATTATTATTATTATTATTATTATTAGACATTTATAAAGCGGCAGTCATATGACCTGGTGCTGTACAGAACATAGAATTAGACGCGGTCCCTGCCTGTGGCTTACAATCTAAAAGACAAAAACAAAGGGGGGGAGACAGGGAGAGGGGACAGTGGGAGAGCCATGGGAGAAGACAAACAAACATTCAGGCAGATGCAAAGTCTCAGGTGCGTGTACTTGGCTTGGTTACAAGGAGGTTACAAGGAGGTTGGTAGCAGCAGTCAGCAGAGGAGGGCCGACAGTAAGAGTAAGGGGAAAGGCTAGCGGGCATTGGGAAAGGCAACATGGAAAAGGTGGGTCTTGAGGAGGGATTTGAAGGAGCAGAGGGAGGAGGCAAGGTGGATGTTGGCAGGGAGGTAGTTCCAGGCATGTGGGGCAGCGAGGGAGAAGGGACGAAGGCGGTTGGGTGAGCAGGAGAAACGAGGGAGAGTAAGGGTGGGTACAACGGAAGAGCGGAGAGCGCGTGCAGGAGTGCATAGGGAGATTAGGTCCGAGAGATAAGGGGGAGCTTGGTTGTGGAGCGATTTGAACGTGAAAACCAGGAGTTTGAACAGGATACGTTCCGGAAGGGGGAGCCAGTGAAGGGAGAGGAGGAGAGGCGTCACATGGTCGAAGCGACGGGCAGAGTGAATGACCTTGGCGGCAGAGTTTTGGATCGCCACAAGGGGGGACAGGTGGGAGCGAGGGAGGCCAGCAAGGAGGAGGTTGCAGTAGTCGAGGCGAGAGATAACCATGGCATGAACAAGGATTTTGGCCGAGGAGATAGATAGAAAGGGGCGGATGCGGGCAATGTTGAGGAGAGCAAATCGGCAGGATTTGGCCACAGAGTCAATGTAAGGTTTAAAGGAGAGGTGTGTGTCAAAGATGAAGCCCAAGCTGCGGGCTTGGAGAACAGGATGGATGGTGACCCCATCAGGTTAGAGGGAGAGGAAGAGGATGGAGGAAAAATGAGAAGTTCAGTCTTGGCCATGTTTAGTTTGTGTTTTTTTGCTTCACTGTTACATATGCCAGTCAATTCAGAGGCAAATGTAACAAATCCTAAATC
Source organism: Sphenodon punctatus (assembly GCA_003113815.1). NCBI lineage: Eukaryota > Metazoa > Chordata > Lepidosauria > Sphenodontia > Sphenodontidae > Sphenodon > Sphenodon punctatus. Next base: position 214,650 of record QEPC01010702.1, read on the forward strand.
CATAAAGTAGTTTAAAAGTAATGTGAGACGTTATTACTGCTGTTTACCTGTGCCTCCTCTGGAATGTTGTATGAATAAGTTGAAATTAGTTTTGTTACACAGTGATGTTATAATCAATAACAAATTTTCTAGCCTTAACTTCAGCTGATACATCCTGACACTATTCAACATAATTTCTTTCATTAGAATAGCAGGCAGTCTTTGGGGTTTTCTAAAGGGAATGAGATAGGGAAATGAGAAGCTAAAGAAATTTTCATTCATTCTATTTCTGTCGTTTATCACTAATAGCATCTATGGCATTGTAATGTCCCCTGAGGTCTGGCATTCCATTTGTATCAAACAGTTGAAAGAAACAGAACCTCCACATACAGCATCTTTTCTAATATACATAACAGGCCTATCTCTGCATTGGTAACTTTGTGACTTGTGAAATAAAATAGGCATTTCTTTCAAACCACAGGCCAAAAGGTAACAAGTATCCAGCATCAACAAAGCTTGTTTTCATATTTTAAATCAAGTATATACAACAAAAAGCAATATCATAATTCCTTATATAGTAACAATCAACACAATTTTACATATTTATCCATTTATACTATAGCCCCATGAGTTACACTTAGGTCAATATTGATACTGTGTTTCTTGTTGTTTTAATTATCCATAATGCCTTTTCTTTGGCAATGCTTTTTGCCTGTGACACCATTTGAGATGGAAGCAAGAACATGCAAAGTCAGGATCATGACCCCACGCACAGATGGCATGACCCTACCGTGGGTCCCAACTGTGGAGCTGAAACAAGTAGTGAATTTGTTACCCGTGAGGAATACCCAAAATATTCAGGTAGCCCTTCAAGTACCCAACCTGTACTCACAATGGAAAATGAGCACTCAGCTACCTGCTAAAGAGTGGGTGTGAGAATTCTGGAATCCTGTTAGATCAATTAGTGTCAGGGGGTGGACCATCCGAACTGGTCCACCACTCTGATGGGGGCAATTCCCAGTCTATCCTGGTTCCTGAACACTAGATGTCGGACACACTCCATGTTGGGCATGTCAGACACTGAATACCTTCAAAAGACCAGATTGTCTTTGCAGTTCAGTCACTTCCCTCCCCCCCCCCCCCCCCCCCAATCCTATGCTGCAGTGAATACCAAGCTGGCACCATTTGGGCCAACACAGGCCCAGAAGCCAAATCCAGCCAAGTCTCTGTACTTCATACAAGGACTGTACTTCATACAATTGACCAGAACAGTAATCGCTCTGTACTTCATACAATTGACCAGAACAGCAATCTCTTTCTCCATGTACTTTCATACATGGAGAAAGTGATTGCTGTTCTGGTCAATTGCTTTGTGGTTAGGCTGTGGGTGGAGATGGGTGTATCATGGGAGCATGCATGCACCCCCACCCACTCACCACCAGGGTTGCACAGGCGGTGCCCATTCATGCCCACGCAGTCGATCTGCAGGGGCATGTGTGGGCCTGTCTCGTGTAAAAAGGGCCATAGTTGTATGCATATAAATGAAGTGGATTCACTTCCTGTTTATGGAAATGAATATTTGTTTTGGTTATTTTTTTATGGTAACTTCAGTATTTCATTTACTTTGTTTCAGTAATTTATTAACTTCTGTCATTTTGGTATTTCATTGTTGGTAGTTCATTCATTTTGGCAGTATTATTTAGCACTATTGTGTTCCAGAACATTGCTCAACAATGCTATTGTTGCTAACTGCTGCAATATCTGCACTGCACTAAAGTATACTGCAAATATGCAAATACTGCAAAGTTAATGAAGATTTATTTGGCTACTTATTCATTCCAATTAATAGTTAGTTTACAGTTTATTGATTCAGCAAATTTTGCTATTTCTCAATACACAGTCACAAAATTTAATTACAAAAGCAAAAGCTTAAAACACAGAAAGGAAGTTGCAAAAGTCTTCCATACACAACCAGTGTGAATAGCAAAGAAGAAATTTATATTCATAACTTTCTGTTCTCCCGCTCCACCATCAATAAAAACATTGCTATAGCTTTAATTTGCACCTCGTCTGTTAAGTTTATCAGCTCTTCATACATCTTCCTAGAACCGGCGCTTCTTTCTTCCAACAGTGGAAGGATCCAAAGCTCTCTATATACCACATATCTGGGGCAGTCCAGGACTATATGAGCCAGAGTTTCCACCTGTAAAGGACAGGTCTTGCAGACCCTTCTTACTCTTAGTATGCCCTCTCTCCTTCCAATGAATGTCTGAATAACCTCTGAATACAAAATGTATGTAATTATTTTAAATAAATACTACTAATAATTTCTATAGTGCTACTAGACATACATGGCACTTTACAGTCACAGATTTTGAAGCCAGGTCCCTGCCCAGTGGGCTTACAATCTAAGCTGAACAAGGGTGAGAGGAACACAGGGATCGACAGACACACTCCCATTTTACAGATGGGAAATTGAGGCTGAGGGGTTGTGGCTTGCAATCAAGGTCCCACAGTGAGTTCATGGCTAGGTTTAGATTTGAACTCTGGCTTCTGAGGACCAAGTCCAGCACCTTAGTCACTACACCACACTGACTTGCCAGACTGAGAGTTTGTGACTTGTGTCCAAGGCCACCCAGTGAGTTTATGACCCTGCTCCCCATATATTTAAAAATGCACAAATAAACCAAGTAAAATCCCCTAACTCACAGTTTCCCAAACCCTACCACTTCCTTCCAAATGTCTGGCCAAACAGAAAGGTCGCACATCACTTCTGGAAGATGTGAAGGCTGTGTAATTCCAGGGCATGCACACATCAGACATGCCAAACCCCAGTATGCACAGCAGTTTTATGTGTACTAAAGTCACCCATTGGAAAATCTCTTAACTGTGTTCTACTTACATGCCTGGTTAAGCAACATTCATTAGACAAGACGTACTATATGTTTCCTTATGATCTAGTTCAGCTTTGTTTCATTATATAACTACATCCAATGCTTTGGACATTCTCTCAATTATGTCTAGACAGACAGTACATGACTGCAAGAAATTAATGCTGGCAGTAGCTCTTTTCAAATGCAGCACAACCCATCACAATGTACTTTAAGGCCGTTGTGCTCCAGTGCCAACCTTACATACAGCACCACCTTTCCCAGAACATCCACGATTCCAATGTAAATTCCTTGGCATCAGTAGCCAGTTTTATAGAGAGGGTGTGCTGTTCTAATATCCCTTCAAAGTGTTCTATGATGATTTATTTCAGGGCCTGCTGCTAGTCTCCTTCAGATAGAATAATTTTATGCTAGAATAACTTGATGCAAATAAGGTTCATTCTTCAGTGGAGGAGGCTGAGTGGTATGGGAGCCAATAGACTTTTCACCCTCTATGCACCTTGAGGAGGTGAAGAATATTCAGTCCAAATAATGGTAAACCTACAATGCTGATGAGGGGTGGGATGGAAATAGCTTTTTTTATCAGTGAAATTTCCAGGAAGCAAAGGCAAAGGTTTTGCAAGGCAATGTGCAAAGCTCACATAGATTAAGCTAACCATCAATCTTTTAATGATCAATTTCTGGACTTATCTGTTATGTTTTGTCTTCTACAGGAAGCCGATACTAATGACAGACTTTTTTCTAAGGAGTCAACCTGTCATAATTAATGAAAAAAAATAAAGCAGGGACTGCATTGCTGGATGCCCTCGTGTAGCTGATTCTGGTCACTGGGTTCACATCATCCGCCTAGTGGAGGTTTTATTATGAATATAAATTAACTTGCAGAGAAATGAAAACCACATTCTACTAAATGTATACCTCTCATTTCTATCTGTAGGATTTATGTTATTTGCTGATCTATCCATCACATTTATTTGTCACCTTCCCCTACTATTAAAAGTACTCTTTCTCCCGCCCCTCCCCTAAATTATGTAAAGTTTTTTTTCTTCCTCCGTTACTGCTGGAAAGGTACCACTATTCAAATGCACTGATGTTCTCCCCAAATTGCAGACTCATTTAATGGGCCTTCAGCATGTGCTCTGTGACTTTCATGAAATGAAACATCCATTCCAAAATTCAGGTTAGGAACACACAGCATGAAGCAAATTAAATAGTATTTCATTCATCCTTCTGCCATGAGAACACTACCTTTTAGGAAATGTGAGTAAAAGACTGACTCTGGAAAATGATTTTCCTTTGCACTGGCTACAACAGAGGTATAGTTTTCAAACCTAAAAAAAACGGACAAGGGAAGAAATCTCCTTTTGAAAAGAGGGTAGGAAAGCATCACAGAGCTCAAAAGTTGTCAAACTGCATGAAAACACCAGTAGTTTACTTAATTGGTTCTTATATTGGGAAGCAGAGTAGGTCTCTGAGAAATCTGGTGACTGAGGATCCTCCTTTCTCTCGGCAGCACTGCAGGAAAAGTGGATCAGTTGCTGAGAGTCTTCCGACAGTGGCAGGATTGCCGACTGCTGAAATAGACTAGTCTTGTAATTGACTAGGTGGCACTTTAGAGTGCTCGCTAAAGAAGCGGCTCTGGCCACTGTTGGGAGAGCCCAGGGGTTGGGGTTGGAGCCCTATCTGGACTGGTGAATGGGTGGAGCCTGGATGGGTGTGTTTACCTTGGCGCGCCTGGATAGGCTGGTGTTCTAGGGTGGCTAGTTTAAAGAGCCGCAGGTGGAACTAGTGACTGGGAGGAAGAACCAGGAAGTGGAATGGCATGCCAGTGGATCAGCCTGGAGATGTGGAGAAGCCAGGGCCAGCTGGAAACTGATCCATGCTGAGGAGTTGGGTGTGGATGGAACAAGAGAGCGGTGCCTGGGATGTGGAGAGGAAGCTGTCTAGGCCTGTAGAGAGCCAGAGAGAAGCAGGACGGCTGGAACAAGCAAGAAGTCGGAGACAGTTACTTGAGGCACCTGAATCATGGTGAGCTACAGGGGTCCAAAATGCCCGTGTTGAGGCTCCCTTGAGGATCAAGGGCTAAACCTCTGGGAAGGATGGGGAGGGCTAAACCCCTGAGAGCACTGTGAATAAGCCCTGAGAACTACAGGGGAGCAGGAAGCTTGGTGTTGGAGCTCCGTGTAAGAGCGAGTACTTTGGGACTGGTGAGCCCAAAAGGACTTGGTTATAAAGGCTAGTGCCTGCATGTCTAAAAGCCAGGAAAGGCCAGTGTGGCCTGGGCCTGCATGCCCAAGGACAGATATAGAGGCCCTGCGTGCCCACAAGGGAAGGCCAGTGAGCCCTGGGGATAACTAAAAGTGTGTACATAGTGTAAATAAATAGAAAGATTACATAATGAAACCTCACTGCCTGAGTTGGTCATGTCTGTGTTACCCCTCAGTCTCAAACTTAATCCTGGTATGGGGGAACCTGCTACAGATACAATCCCCTGTCCTCCCCATGGAGGGCTAATGCTTCTACCACACTTTGGGCCAGCAGGGAGAGCAGCCCCACCCCCACCCCCATGGGAAATCCAGGGTGGGGCAGGCTGCCATCACAGATCCTGTCACACTACAGGTCAGGCTGAAGAGCTGTCCACAGGAGTGGGCACCTGACCCTGCTCCATCCACCCCCCTGCCTCCCCAATATCCCACCACCTGCCATGATGTACACCCATGGTGAACTATGGACAGTAGAAGGTGAAGGAGCCATGTCCACCCTTCCTGCTTAGTTCAGAGATGAGGGCATACACACACATACTCCTTTTAAAGGCACCGGTTCCATCTTGGGAAGACTGGGGATGGGAAAGGGTCACTCTTCAGAGTGCTGTACATCTTTTCCCCAGAGCTCTATGGTGCTAGTGGATCTCGCCATGCAGTCCTGACAAGACTGCATGGCGAGGACTGACAAGATAGAAGGCAGTGACTTTGACCCACATTGGCCTGGGTGGAGCAATAGTAGTCCAGGATTAATCACCAGCTTTCTCTGGTCAACATGTCACATAACAGCCAGCTGTCCACCTTGTGACAGAAGTGGGTAGACATCTGGCAGCCACTGGACAGACAGTCAGCTACGTTGTGGGTTATTGTGGGGTAATATGGCCTAATTTTGGATAACCTCTTGTGTGGCCATACTTCATAGAAGGCTAATTCTGATTACCCTCCCCCTCCTCCCCCCCATGTGATAAAAATCTCACATAGGGTGGTGTAAAGCATCAGAAGCAGTGCTCACATGCTCAGCCCATGGCAAGAGGAGAGAGCAATAGCCCTCTCTCAGCTGAGAAGTGGCTACAAGAGGAGCGTAGGAGTGTGCACCAGGGACCCATGTCTGTTTTTGTTTTCATTTTTCTTTATTAAAAACTGCCGGTTTTGTTATCGTTAACAAAATTTCATTTTTCAGTATCAGTACTGATTTTGAGCAACAATGAAGATTTTGTTTTTGGTATTTTTTCCGTCGTGGGCTGCCACCAGTGGCAGAAGTGGCAGCAGACACATGTCCCAGGCTTCTCAGAAGTTGAATTCCTTCCTTGCTTTCTCATTATAATGTAGTAGCAATAAGTGCACAATGACAATATGAAAAATTACTAACATGTATGTCTGCTGACTTGACTGCCATTTGTGTTAGAAAAAAATAGCATAAGGAAAGTTACATGACTCTGTATATGGAGTCAAAAGTCTGCAACCTTTCATATGGAGTGAAAACTATGGACTGAAAACTTGCAGATGTTTCACTCTGTATGGAAACTTGCAGACATTTCAGAGTCAAAGGTACAGAGTGAGGCCAGAGGGTAATTGACATGAAACTGACTAGGGATGCCTCTTGCTGACTTTCTGAGACAAGAGGGTAAGTGACATGTAACTGATTAGAGCTTAAAGTCTTTGTGACAGAGTTGACTCCTCAAAGTTACATGATTTTAAAAAGCAGAGTCATGTAACTTTCCTTATGCTGTTTTTTGGTGGTCAGCGGCTGCTCAACTGCACATGCGCCAGCCAGCAGAACTGATTTTTTTTAATGCTTAATAACTCCTTTTTGGCTGCACCAATCATTATCACACTACACCAGCACTTGATCTAGAGCTCACGCTCACGACCCAAACACCCAGCTCAACAGTAGCCTGGGTGGTAGGCGGCTGCTAGTACAAGGGATTGTGGGAAGGATGGAGGTCTCTCTCCCTGCCCTCAGTGGAGTAATTTTGGTTATTATTGATTATTATTATTATTATTATTAACAAACATTTATATAGCGCCAGCAGTGTACCTGGCACTTTACAAAGTAATAAAATAGACACGGTCCCTGCCCCTAGGGCTTACAATCTGAGAGACAGGAGCTGGGGGAGAGACTTAGGAAGGGGAACAGAGGGAGAGACAAGGGGTCTAACATTCATGAAGATGCGAGGTCTCAAGTGCACATACTTGGTTTGGTTACGATGACAATTTTTGGTTCAATGTTTGGCTGTGGAGGGAGACATCATACCTCATCATCCCCAGTGCAGACGTAAGGTGCCCACAGTAGAGCCCCCCTGCAGCTTTTGCCCATAACCTGCCCCAACTGCCCTTCTATCCTGTCCCCTCAAACCCTCTGACAGCTTCCCCATCCCGGGGCTTGAACCTGCAGTGTAGAATAGCCCTGCCTGGATGCGTCTCCTCCCCTTCCTTCTGAGTGGCATCAACGGCTGTTGGGGAAGGAGCAGTAGGGAGAATTCTATATTATATAGATTTCTAAAACACTATATACATTTTACATTATTTCTTCATTGATAATTTCTTTATTCTCGAGATCGGTGGCGAATAAGGCAACAACGGTCCAGGAGGTGATTTTGGACTGTGTCGCTGATCTTGCGTATATCATGGAAACCTGACTGGACAATGAATAGGGGCCTATCTTGGCTGATCTTGTTCCAGCCGGGTATTCCGTGCAGCACCAGCCGTGTTTGGAGGAACGGGGGTGGGGTGGAGGGTATAGCTATGATTTTTAAAGAGGGGTGGTCTGTGAGGAAGAATCCAGTGCAGACCATGGCAGGCATTGAAGTCCTCCATCTTGTGTTTGATTTGGCAGGGGACAGTTGGGGAGTGCTGCTGGTTTACCATGCACCTACCAGTACAGCGGCCTCCCTAAAGGCTCTGGCAGAGGCAATGTCGGAAGTGGTGTTGCGATCCTCCAGGACAATAGTCTTGGGTGACCTCAACATTCATGCTGACGCTGTGCTCGGGGTGTGTGTGTGTGTGAGCTTGAATTCATGGCTGCCATGGCAACCATGGACCTGTCCCAGAGGGTCATCGGCCTGACACATCTTGGGGGACATACCTTGGACCTCATGTTATGCACTGGCTTTGAGGTGGGTGTTCTGTTAATGGGGGAGATATCAACTGTGCCCTTGTCATGGACAGATCATTACCTCCAAAAGACCTCCCTTTTAGCGTATGTCTGCCCCCGGCAGGGTGCGGGACCTATTAGGATGGTTCGCCCCTGGAGGCTGAGGGACCCAGTGCAGTTTCTAAGTGGTCTGGGGGAATTAACCTCTGACCTTGATGACCATCTCATTGATGACCTTGTCAAGTTATGGAATATCTTGCTGATGGAGGCCAGCGATCAAATGGCTCCCAGACATCCACTGTCCTTGCGGCAACCCCGCAGGCCTCCTTGGTTCTCTGAGGGACTGCGGGTCTTGAAGCAAGAAGGGCGACAGTTGGAGCAACGGTGGCGCCGATCTCGTACTGAAGCTGATAGATTGTGACATAGAGCTAGTTTACGAGCCTATGCTGAGGCTATGCGGATACTAAAGAGGGAGTTCTTTGCTGCCCTCCATAGCATCTGCAAAATCCTATCCAGTGGAGCTGTTCCGGGTGGTGAGGGGGCTGGTCAGTCAGGCCTTCCTCAACCCGGGGGTTGAGTCATCTTCCACCCGTTGTGACCTTTTAGTGGATTATTTCACGGATAAAATTGCTTGGATTCACCACGACCTCGATGCCACATGTTGTGCAGTGGAGGAGGTAGAGGGTGTAGAGGCCCCGACTTGTCCATTTTTCTGGGATCACTTTCAGTCGGTGACACCCGCTGACATGGTGGGGGTGCTTGGGGCTGTTCGAGCCACCTCTTGTGAACTTGAATCATATCCGTCCTGGCTTGTCAAGAGCTGCCGGGAGACATTGGGGCCGTTGCTGGCTGGGGTGGTCAATGCCTCCCTGCGGGAGGGTAGAGTGCCAAGCTGTCTCAAAGAGGTGGTGATACGGCCTCCGCTCAAGAAACCATCACTTGACACTGACTCCCCTGCCAGCTATTGGTCTGTCTCTAACCTTCCCTTGTTAGGGAAGGTTATTGAATGGGTAGTGACTCAGCAGCTCCAGGATCATCTTGACCCCATCAGTTATCTTGATTCTTCGCAGACTTGTTTTCATTCGGGTCATGGCATGGAGACAGCACTTGTGGCCTTGGTAGATGACCTTTGCCAACAGAAGGACTGGGGTCAATCAACCCTATTGATCCTATTAGATCTATCGGCAGCATTTGATACTGTTAACCATGAGATGTTGGTGACGTGCCTGCAGGACAGTGCAGGGGTGGGATCATTCTTGAATGGTTCCACTCATTCCTGACCAGAAGAACTCAGCGGGTGGTACTTGGTAATTCCTTTTCATCTTACCAAGACCTCCCGTGTGGGGTCCCGCAGGGTTCAGTTCTGTCCCTTCTCCTGTTCAACGTGTATATGCAGCCACTTGGTGAGGTGATCAGAGGGTTTGGGGTGAGGTGTCATCAATATGCTGATGATGACACCCAACTCTACCTCTCATTTTCAACTGGCCCAAGCCCGGCTGTCTCGGTGCTTACCCGGTGTTTGGCAGCTGTGGGGGACTGGATGAGGGCTAACTGACTGCGACTGAATCCTGACAAGGCAGGGAGCACTATAACAATATTTTTTTTTAATTATTATTAACTTATTTCCTGCTTCCCACTGATTCTTGGATGTAGCTGAGGCCCTTGGAGGCTGATAGCAACTGGTATAAGCATTCAAAATGACTTTAAATGGCTTTAGGACTCCACAAGCATACAGGAATCCCAGGATCTATGAAGTGCAAATATGACATTTAATCCAGCTTTGCTTTATATTCTCTTTAGCTGAGGCAGAGAAGACAGCTTTGTGTATTTGCTGGGGTAAATCAAGATGCATAATTATTAACTGGGAAAATTATTTTATATTATTCATCAAGTGCATAAAATATGAAAAGAATACCCTATCTATTCAAACAAGACCTGAACAATGCAGTAAATTGCACTATTTTGTATGAGCTGAAAAGGGAGGATCTGAAATTGACCTTGTAATTTCCCTTTTCAAGTGTTGAGTCTGTGGCATCTTTCTTCCATTTTGGGGATATTAATTTTTTTCATCAAAATCTTAGAAGCTTATGCAATTTAAATAAAGCAGATCATAAGGAAGCCTATGGTCTAGCCTGATGAAAGTTGCTTTATTCCTACCATCTGAAAAAGTCAATTTACACTTGAAAGGCCTCTCATTCAGTGTACTGACATAGCCCTCATTTTCTGGGTGTGAAGGTTTTCAAACAAGGGCACAGAGATTGGAATGCTGAGAAAAAATTTCCCTTGCTAACATGACAAAATAAAGGATCTACTTAAAAGAAAGCAAGGATATTAAAGAAAACTATTACTGTATTAAATGAAAATATTTGACTTTCACTTGGAGTAGAATTTTTCATGTGTTCCTCAGTACTAATATTTGATTAGTTAGTGGTTACATAAGTGGATGGTGCTTGTACTTATCTTGGGAATAAGTCAATTTCACGTCAATGGAACTTGTGCCTGTATGAAATACTAACACCAGCGTTATGCACTCATGCCAAAGGTGACACCCATGAGTCCTGCAAATCCAGCTATAAAATCTTGCATCTGTGCAAAGCCATGTTGAAGGTAATATTACACCTGACCACACTATTAAAAAAATCAAGGCCCGTATGTAGCTTAGTGGATAAGAAGTTGGACTTTAAGACAAAGGTTCAAATTTGGACTAAAGAGTGCATTCACATAAGAGAACAGGGAACTTTTTACCTGGATGCATTCTTTGTTACAGGAGTTTGTATTCTTGCATCTTAATTTTTCCCACATTCCCTTCCCCCCCCCCTTCAAAAGTTCCCTTCCCGCTTCAAAATTTAACCTCTCCAAAAAGAGGTGTCCCATCATTCAAAGGTTTGTTTTCTTTTTATTGTCCCTACCAGGTAGGAAGGATTCATCCCCTGAGGGTGGGATCTCCTCTACACTCCTGCACAGCAAATACGGCTAATTGATATGCAGGTTAGTCTCTTCACATGATACTGGAAATGCAGATGATAGATTTAGCCCAGTTATCAAACTTCTTTTCTGGCTTATCTTTTGCACTTTACCCAGATTACACCCAGTGCATCCTGTGACCTTATTTACCAGGAAGATGGGGAAAGTGCTTTTCTTGTGTAAATAATTTGCAGAGCTGCCTCACTGGGGTCTAACCCAAGCCCCATGGATCGACATGCACAGCACACATGGAGTGCGTGTACATACACATGCACCACCTCTATATGGTTTGTGCATAAAGAGAAGTTGGGGCTACTGCTCATTGTAGAACCCCCCTGAGACCTGGGTGTGCCATGGCTGTTTTGGAATCCTAGGCAGACAATTCCTGGTTTGGGATTGCACCTGGAGAGGCCGATCCCATGCTCCTTGAATTGCAGCTGTATACAATCCATGTGGATCCCCATAGTGGGGAACACTGTGGCCCGCAGAAACGGTGTGCATGGGATCACGGCCACAGTCTATAGCTAGGCCGGTGTGCTCCCCCTCCAAACATGTTTTTTTGGGGGAGCTGGGCTAGATATTTCGTTGAGAACTCAAACTAGGTATCAAGATCCCAGCAAGATCTCGAGCCTGGTTCTTGTTCTTGTGAGATTGCTTGCAAGTATAGTTTTAATTCTCCTTTCAGCCCAAGTTAGGAAGATGATTGGCAATAATGAGCTACACTTGGACTGCCTGGCCCAGCTTCTTTTAAGGAGGGATGGATGCAGAAAAAAAGAAAGGATTGTAGAAGGATACTGGAAATCAAGGGGATAAGCAGCAAGTAACAAAGCATGAAGAAACCAGTAGGGGAAATGCTACTTCGTGGCTGGTGTGAAGAGCACCACCAAAGGGCCAATAGCCATTGATGGGCTGTTAGTGGAGATGGTGTAAGTTGTTAACTTACATCTCTCAGATCGGACATTGGTGTGAAGGAGAGTCTGAGTGCTTAGGCGAGTAGGGATGGGCGAACGCGGTTCGGAAGTTCAGAGTTCAGCCCGAACTCAGCCTGTTTGGACTACCAAACCCGAACCCGAATCTGAACACGAACCGACTGAACCGAACTTAATTACAAACACCGAAATGACCGAATAGTTCGGTCAGTTCGGATCACATTCGGGTGAGTTCGGGTAGCTAAAACAACAAAAACATGGTCACTGGAAGGCCAAACGTGGCAGGGAGGGGGAGTCATCTGAGGAGCAGACTTCCAGGCACCAGGGGTGGAAAGGCTTGGAGTAACAGCCAGCCTGACCAATCACCATCCCTTTTTGCCTCAGACCACTGGCTTCGCAGTCTGCGATTGGCCAAGGGCTAGGCTGCACGGACCCAACGGGGTTCGCGGTGAGGCAGGCACAGCAAGAAACAAAACTGATTGCCTCCCCCCTTCCCAACACCTTCTGAGCTAGTCACTGTTCCTGAACAGCAGGCATTTCAGAAGGCTCCCTCTCCCAGCAGTTTTGTTCTCCTCAATCCATTGCAATCCTCCTCCTATTTCACCCATCCAACCCATCTACCTCCATATTATCATTTATTTAGCTTAGATTAGATAGATTTAGGTGTT
>QEPC01010702.1:239816-274540 GCA_003113815.1 Sphenodon punctatus
CACCTGAAGTTATACTATTGGGAGTATATCCTAAAATAGAGTTGTTGAATTACCACAAGGAAACTATAGTTATTTTGATTCTGGCAGGAATAAACGTTCTAGCGAAGAACTGGAAAAATGCAACAGGACTGACAGAAACTGCTTGGATTAACAGGATATGGTTTATTTTTTCAATGGAGAAATTAAAAGCAAACTTCCATAATAAACAAAAGGACTTCCTGCTTACTTGGTCCCCTATCTGGAATTTCCTACAGCAGTATAAGAGACTGGACGGAAAAGTATACTACCTTCATGAAAAAGAGATCATTTGAGATGCCATTAAAGAAAAAGAAAAAAGAGACATATAAAAAGAAAAATATAAATACATACCTCAGATACATAAGAGTAAATAAGGGGAAGAGGGGGGGAAACAACAAAGAAATACAGGTAACTGAAATGTTATTATGTTATATGAAATACTGGGTGAAAGGGTGAAAGGTGTAAAGCCCTAGTATGTTAGAGATGTTTTTGATTGAACATTAATAAAGAATGAATTAAAAAAAAAAAAAAACGAAAATGAAAGCTAATAACAGAAACAAAAACAAATTTTGGTTGTTGAAATAATGGTGAAAAACTGAAAAACGCTATACCTTTTTTGGTTTATTTGTTTCTAACTCAATTTTAATGAAACTTGGAGAGCTTGTAACCCCATGAGAGGACATTAGATATACCACACTTAGGAAAGATTGGATAAATGGAACTGATTTCATAAGCAATTGAATGTTGTGATTTTAAGAAAAGCTGCATACATCTTCATGGCGGCACCTTCTTTATCTTCCACTCAAATTGAATGAAACCTGAGAAGCTGATTTACCTTCCCAAGATTACCAATTCTGCCAGATCTCAGAAAGATTGGACAAAGGATCCTGATGTTATAAGACATTAACCTAACAATGCGTTTCCGACTGTCACATTTTTATAGAAGCTCAGTGTAGAGTTGAGCACGCCCCTAGCAAAGTAACTTCGCAGGTTCCCTGATGGTTTCAGTGTCACGATACTGAGCACCTTAGAATTTGTCCCAGGAGAGGTAGGCCCCAGAGGCAGAAGCTGCAGGGAGGATAGCCACCTACACCTGTGTGTTTCCCTGTCGCCTCCCCCAGGTAAACTGCTTATAGCAGAGGGCTGCACTGAGGGTGGCGCCCTCAGGGCAGAGGCCGAAGGGCAAAGCAGCCGTTGGCGGAGCCAAGGAGGCAGAGACGGCCCGCTCTGCATGAGAGCCGAGCGTGAATGCTGTGAAGTCCAAGGTTTGTGGGAGTGCGGGGATACCAGCTGGGAGAGACTTGATGGCGGTGGCACCATGGACCCTTCCCACCTTCCGGGATAAAGACGGCAGAAGCCCCGGTCAGTTTCAACTACCTGCCATTTGTGGAGGCGGCGGCGACAGTGGCCGCAGAGCGGGCTCCGGGGAGGGGGGAGCAGGTTCAAGGAAGACACTTGGGGGAGAAACAAGACTGGTAAGTGGCTGTGGCCGCTTACTCTTCTCCCTCTATTTTGGACACGCCCCCAGCTGGCTTCAAAAACAATGCGCCAGTGGCCGTGGGGCCGACGGCCACGAGACGAAGGGCCACGGCCAAAGCGTGCAGCCCTTTGCGGCCCTTCGGGGTTCAGAGGGGGAAAGGGAGTAACCCCCTGTGATGTTGTGTGGATTGTGTGGGTTTTGATGTGGAGATGGTGGGGCCAGCTCCCTCTAGTGAGAGAGGGGTGGAGCTGGCCACATGTTTCCCTGGTGGCAGCAGGGGACAGGAATGATTATTGTGGGACCTGCCTGTGTGTGGGCGGTGTTGGAATGAGATAATAGTGGGGTGATAAATATGTGATTAATATGTTAATGTATTTTTAGGATATTATGTTAATTGTTATATTGTATTGAGCTGGGTCCCCTGTGTGGGAATATACTCAGGAATGTCTTTTTTTCTGTGAGCCGCCTTGAGTCATTTTCGAAAAAGTGCAGGATATAAATTAAATGGAAATGGAAAATGGAATGTGGCTGGTTGGGCTTGCCTATTGGATGTCCCAGGTGCCAGGGATTTTTAGGCCAATTCCATATTCTTCTACAGGAGACATGGGATAAGGATTATTTGATATTTGATCGTCCAGTTGGTGGTGCCGATGATATTGCTATGATGTCCCAGATCAAAGTAGGCTTAGATAAACAACTAGCCTGTTTCTCCAATTTTTGTCTATCTAATAAACTTGTCGCAAATTGTGAGAAGTCTAAAATAATGGTGGTTGCTAAATCAAGGAAGATTCATATTTGGTCAATGGGTGGTAAACCAATTGCTCAGGTCAAATTTTTTAGGTACCTGGGCCTGTAATTCCAGGCCCGGGGTGTGTGGAAGGATCACTATGAGAGAGCATTAGCGACTGCTAAAGGTTCAGCCCATGTGATACTCGAGCTTTTTAGCAATTCTGGGAGAGTTGCACTGGCCCCAACAATAAAGGTAAAGACTTGGGCTCAGCTCCCTTTTGGGATTGAGCTGTGGACTCCATTGCTTCCGTCTAATCTTAGTAAAGTGTAGGGATGGGTGAACAGATCGCGGTTCGGGTTCGTCTGTTCAGTTCGGCTGCGTTTGGTTCGTTTATTTGGTTTGTTCGCTGGGTTCGGTATCAGCCGTTCGGTTCAGCCATTTGGTTCAGGTTCGGCTGTTTGTGAAATGTTTTTATATGGTTTTTTGGGGGGGGGGCGTTATATGGTTTTTTGGGATTTTTTTGTTTTATATGGTTTTTTTGGTTTTTTATTTGTTTTTTTGTTTTTATATGGGTTTATTTTTATTTAATTTTTTTATCTAATATCTATCTATCTATCTACACTAAATCTAACTGCTATTAACTATTCTAAATGCTATGAACTAAATGGATTATCTAATAAGTACACAGGCCTACTCCTACAAACACTAAAACTAAATTACTAACATTATCTCTATCACTAAGCTAACTCCTACAACTGTCTACTATCTCTAATATCTCTCTCTCTCATATATATATATATATATAAAATATAAAATATGGGATGGGGAATCACAAACAATACAAGGTGGAGTACAAAACTGAAATGAAACTTAAAGCAATCTAATAATCCTACTCTAAATGAAAAAAAACAGGGTAAGGGAAGGGAATCTGGGATGGAATATATGGGAGAGGGAAAGGATTCAATGGAAGGGGGTGGGAGGAAATAGGAAGATTGAACACAGGGAACACAGGGAGGGATAAAAACAAAAAAACCCAATAAATCTATCTAAGCTAAGCTAAATAAATGAATGAGAATATGGGGGTAAATGGGTTGGATGGGTGAAATGGGAGGAGGATTGCAACAGATTGGGGAGCTGGGAAATGCTGGGAGAGGGAGCCTTCTGAAACGCCTGCTGTTCAGGAACAGTGACTAGCTCAGAAGGTGTTGGGAAGGGGGGAAGGCAGATAGTTTTGTTTCTTGCAAGCCTCTCCACCCCTGGTGCCTGGAAGTCTGCTCCTCAGCTGACTACCCCTCCCTGTCACGTTTGACCTTCCAGTGACCCATTTCTTGCCACCCGAACTCACCCAAATGCGATCCGAACTGTCCGAACTGTTCGGTCATTTCGACGTTCGGAATTGAGTTCGGTTCGTTCAGTTTGTGTTCGGATTCGGGTTCAGGTTCGGTCATCTGAACAGGCTGAGTTTGGGCCGAACTCCGAACTTCCATACTGCGTTCGGCCATCCCTAGTAAAGCGGATGGGATTCAGGCAGGAGCCTATCAGAGGTTACTCGGGGCTCCAAAGGGCACACCATATGCTGCCGTAAGGATGGAGGTTGGACAGCAGAGTTGGTCGCCAGTGGCCTGGGGCCAGGTTTCGAAAGTCTGGGCTAAAACCTGCAGTCCCCACCAGGTGGGTCTGATAAAGTTCTGGAGGGAGGACACTTTTCTAAGTAGCTAGCAGAGGGTGGTAGAAGGCCATCTCTATAAGTTGGGATTTAGCCCCGTTTATTGGGTGGGAAAGAACCCTGCGGTGGTTAAGTGGGAGATTATGACTAGGCATGTGGATATTTCCCGCCAGGAGGATTATGCTAAGATATGAGCCTTTTTGCACATGCATGAGTATCTTTCATTAATACCAGCTAGTCCACATATAGCCCATTATTTGACCGCCAATCTTACCCAAAGGGGGAAACAGCTATTCACATGCACTCGGTTTAATGCCCTCCCAACGATGGTGCTTGAGGGCTGTTTTAATGCTATTATCTACATAGACCACCTTTACCCCTTTGATCTCCAACAGGTGGAGACGACAGAGCACATTTTGTTTGAGTGTCATTTGTTTGACTCCCTACGTCCACTATATTTGACTCCTTTTTGCTCTAAGCTTAAAGACCAAACTTATCATAATTTATCCTTACTGGCCTTGGCAGATGTTGATCCTGATCTTACCCAGACAATTGCACAATATTTGGTCGCAGCATTCAACCTTCGCCAAGTTTTTTTACAGTTATCATCAGGTGCAGTTTAAGTACAGTTGACGTGGCACATTAATATGTCATTCCAGTTGTCTAATTGGTGAAATTTGTTAGTGTCTATTGGGCTTAAGTATGTTGGAGGGAACTTATGTAATGGGTTCCTAAGTGCCTAGCCCCCTTATGGTGGGTTCTGGGCTGCGAGGTGATTTTTGTTTCTTTTGTTGTACTAAAATGGCTTATTGCTGAAATAAAGTTATATTTTATATTCCATCCTGTTTATAAGAAATTTGGCAGGAACGTACCACATACCTTCCCTGATACCTCTGCCAAATTAAAGGACAATTTGATGGACCCAATTTTATAGGCAATTGAAGTTGTCCCCTTAAAGACCATTATTCAGATAAGTAGCTGCACATGCAGTGGCAGTCAGAGGCAGGTACCTGGCATGGCAGGTGGAGGGAGGCTGTAGGCAGGATGATGTGAAGTAACCCAAAAGACAGACAGACAAATTCACTGGACAATGACTACATGCTTTACAGGACCAATCTGTGGTGGCTTCAAGGCAGGCATAAGGAGCGACCCTGAGGTGGGCATTGAAGGGACATAACTGGGACTTTGGGGATAGCATCCCAGATATCAGGAGACATAGTTTACACATCCAGGCTTGCCAATTATCACAATCACATCCTGCAGCACTGTGACCAAGGACATAAGAGAATCTCTATTGGCTGCTTCCTAAACAGATGCTTCCGACTTCCCAGTAAAAAATGGGGAAGAGAATTTGGGGTGGTTACAGCAGAGAATGAGGCAATTTGGTTGACATTTCTGCTGGAAAATTGGCATCACAAACAGATCTTACACCACAGTGGCACCTAAGAGAATCCCTTGCATAGGCTTATTCTCTGCATATGCTTTTCAGGCTTATAAAATTGGTACCCTTTATCACAACTTTCTAATATTTGGCATAAATAATTATCTCGGATAGGGATCATGTCTCTCTTGTTTATTGTAAAATGCCAGGTACATTGCTGGTGCTATATAAATGCTTATAATAATAATAATAATAATTCTTAAGGTGTGAGATTCATCCCTGCCAAATCTCAGGTACACTGGTTGGAATATAAAGTTGTTACAGTCAGACATACATTCATAAGTTAATTGCTTATAACACCAGAACCCTTTATCCAATCCTTTTGAAAGTTGGTAGAGATAGTAATCTTAGGAAGGTATATAAACTTGTCAACTTTTATCCACATTAGATGGGAGACAAAGAAGTTACAGCCGGGAATGTATATGCAGATGTTTACAAAATAACATAATTCAACTGCCTATAAAATCAGATTCCTTTACTCAATCCTTCTGAAATTTGGTACACATAATGCCTTCCCTTGGAGGTACAATCTTTCAAAGATTAATCAAAATATAGTGAAAAACAAAAAGATTACAGCCAAAAATGTGTTTCCATTGAAACCAATGGAGATAAAAAATGAAAGTAAAAGCAAAAACAAAATTTTCATATTTACAAAAACAAAATATTTAAATAATGAAAACAGATAACAAAAACAAATAATGACATAAGTTCCTGGTGCACGCTTCTAATTTTTAGTCAGAGGTGAGTAGTGATGGATGAAAGAAGCAAAAGGTGTTGAGCTGAATGTGGAACGGGGATACTCCTCTCACGTCCCGCCCCTTGGGGTGTGATTTCTGTCCCCCCACCCCACCATGCCACCATATGTGGGAGGCAGGGAAATAAAAGCATAAATAAATAAATTTTTGTGAAATAAAAGCACAACTAATGGTTAGCCCAGAAAAAGAGCAGCAAGGTTAGGGGAGAAGAAAGGGGGTGCCTGGAGCAGCTTGAATGCTTCTTCTGGGTCAGAGGTGGAAAGGAGAAAGAATAGTTAGCAAAGAATAGGGTCCGCACCCCACGGGTCCCACGGGTCTGCA
Source organism: Sphenodon punctatus (assembly GCA_003113815.1). Taxonomy (NCBI): domain Eukaryota; kingdom Metazoa; phylum Chordata; class Lepidosauria; order Sphenodontia; family Sphenodontidae; genus Sphenodon; species Sphenodon punctatus. The sequence goes on from QEPC01010702.1 coordinate 246,228, forward strand.
CCCCACGCCTCGCTCTGTTGTGCTACAATGTTGTGGTCTGTGGCCACTTTCCCTGTCCTTGGGACCCCCGGGAGGCCCCTCGGCCCCAGAAGGGCCCCATGAGCTCCTTGGCACTCTCCCCGGGCACCTGGACCATGGCTGCATGTCCATCCACGGGGCTCCTGCTTCACGTGCCCTAAGGGGCCCCCCATATCTGGAGCTACACCGACACCATGTCTCTCTGTAACCTGTGGCGTAGCCCTGCCGTGCAGCTGCTCCTGGGCCGGCCGGACAGCCACTTGGCCGCCTTCGCTAGCCTGAGCTCTGGGCTCCACTACCTGGGCCACGCTGCGAATGCCCAAGACTGCCGGCTCCATGCCGAGACCCTGGGGCTGGTCCGGTTCCCTGAAGGGCGCGTGCCGGTGAATAGGTGTTCGCATGTGCCCTGGCCCAGGGTGGAGACCTTGAGTGTGCTGTGGGTGTGCAGCCTGGCAGCCTTCTCGCACTGCCTTGCAGAGGGGGGCCACGCCTTGGCCGTGTCCTACTTTGGGAGCGTTCACGGGGCACGTGGGTACCAGCACACCCGTGTGACCGTGTATCACCGGCTTCTGGGCCTGGGGCATCTTCATTGGCCCCCTGCTGCAGCCTGATGTGTAACGGAGCCTTCCACGGCGGAGCTGTCGGCACTGGGGCGGGTCTGGTCCCGTCCGAATGTCAAGATGGGACTATCTGTGCATGACCCCTTCGAGGCTTACTACCTGATCGCCCACCACATGTCCGAGCTGGGATACTGCCGGGGCATGATCCATTGGCCCCACCTGGTTCATCGGGCCGGGCACCCGGGGCCCGGGCCCCTCGCTGCCCCCAACGGCTGCCTGTGAGTCCCTGTGGCCCCTCCCTGGCCCCCTCGTGTCCTGGGCCATGTGGGCATCAGGACCTGCCCGTGGGACGGACCCCGGTGCCTTCCACCACCCTGCTGTCCTTGCCTTGCTGCCACGAGGCCACCTTCCCTGTCTGCTGCTGCTCCGGCTGTGTCACAGGGCCCCCTCTGGGCCGCTCTTCACCTGCCCGGGTTGCTTGTGTGCCCTGGAGACCCGGGACCTAAGGACAGCCCCTCCTGAACCCCTTCACTGATGGGGCCACCCATCCTTGGACCTGCTGTGCTGGACTGCCTCTCCGGACTGCTGTTCCTTTGCCTCTCATTGGGATGCCTGGACTGCATGTGCCTCCTGGGCCCTTTCTGGCTGGGTCCCTGTGACATCTGGCTGCCCGCTGTGGCATTCGCCCGAGCTGCAGGGCCCCCCGGTTCTGGCCGGGACTGTGTGTTTGCTATGGGGTGTGCCCATGGGGACCATTCTGATGGGGGGGTTGTACCTGGTGCCGGTGCCCTGCCCTCCCCCTGTGCCCTTCCTCCCCTCTTCCCAATCCCGCATCGCACCTCACCTCCCCTGAGGAGCCCGGCCTGCCTTCCCTGGTGTCCGGTCGCCTTTCTCTCCCCCCCTTCCCTGTCTGTGCTATCCTCCATGCCTGCGTGTGTGTGTGTGTGTGTGCTTGCTGTGTGTGGGACCTGTGCACTTGTTCTCCATCTCCCTCTCCCCCCTCCCTTCCAATTTCCGTAGTGTGGGCATTCCCTTTGGTGCCTTTTGGCTTCTTTTGCCCTCCTGGCGGCCATGTCTGTGTCGCGGCCCTGCCCGGGGGATTCTGGGTGTGCTTGCCACGGCTGGGAATCGGCGTAACGTCTGTTGCACTGCCCCAGTCCGTGATCTGGCAGCTTCATTCCCCTCCGTGGTCCAGGCCCCGTCACGTCTGTTCAGGGCTTTTTTTGGCCCCAGGGGGTGGTTGATGTCTTCACCCCCCCTGGGGATCCACTGTGGTGAACCACCAGCCCGTAACATCTGAAATCACCCATTGTTAACAGTCTTGGAAAAGCCCTAAGTTTGAGGAGGGTACTAGGAGAGGTCCAGGTCAGTATGCGACACATACACATACACACATACACACATATGCTCTCCGAGTAGGGCTCCTTCCTAGTCTCCCCCTGTACAACATGGAAATTCTAGGCGCCTAGACTGTACATCAGAGTCAAGTGTGCTCAGTGACCCATCCTGGCACTGGCTGCAATGTGGTCCAATCCTCTGGGTCAGGACAGGAGGTAGTGGATACTGTCGCCCAAAGCAGACCCTTGTCTCCTCCGCCATGAGCCCAGCCCTGGTCACTTGCCTCATGATGCCCACAACAGAACCCCCCAGCCCGAAGGCTGAGCTGAACACAAGGAGGTGAGTGCAGAGCCTGGATCCTCTTTCCTTTGTGTGCAATTGATCAATTGCTGACCCCCACCCTGTTCCAGATCAGCCCCCAAGAGCTGGGAGCCCCAGAGCCCCTCTCTGCTGGGTGGCTTTGCAGTGTGATCCAGCTGAGAACTACTGCTACTGCTACTCCCTGCCCCTTTCTCCTTCCCTGACACCTGACCCCCTTTCATTCCTCCCACTGCACACTTGACCTCCCTTGCCTTCATTCCTCCTCTGCCCCTCCATCCTCCACACATCTGACCCTCCTTTATTCCACCTCTCTGCTCTGCACACCTTCCCCCCTTCCTCCCCCTCTGCATACCTAGATCACTTATCCCCCTCTTCCCCCTTCCCATCTGCATACTGACCCCCTCTTTTATTCCCCCTCTGCACACTTGACCCACCCTTCACTCCCACTCTTCATCCCCCTTCTGTATACTGCACATCATTCCAGTGCTTAGTTACTTATTCTTTCCATAATTACTAATATTTAGGCTCACCAACATCAACATTAATACACTGTGTTAAATCTGTCTTTCTCTGTAGGAGAGTTTCAATCTAATTTTATTAATATAAATTTATGTAATAAATGAAACTTTTAAAAGTTCTATATCTGGAGGTATCTAGGGCAGCTTATGTCTGGTATTGAGGGCCTCCATCTTGTGACTGATTTGGCGGGAGACAAATTAGGAGTTCTGCTAGTATACCATACACCTACCTGTACAGCAGCATCCCTGCATGCTCTGACAGCAGAGCTGGTGTTGGAGGTGGTATTGCAGTCCCGGAAGACATTAGTCTTGGGACATCAATATTCACATTGAATCCAGTCTTGGAGGAGCAGAGCATGAGTTCATGGCAACCATGAAGTTGTCTCAAGTAGTCATCAGCCCAACACATGATGATGGACATACCCTGGACCTGATCTTCTGCAGGGAGGATGGCCTTTTTATTTTCTTTTTTGCCTCCTTTTTATGTATTTTATGTATATTTTTAAAATATTTTTAATTTTTGTAAGTCACCTCAAGCTGCCTAGGCAGGAGAGGTGGAACATAAATGGTGTAAATAAATAAATAAAAGTAATTATGGAAAGAATAAATAACTAACCATTGGAAGACCTACTTATTGGAACAAAGTAGAGAATTAAGGTTAACTATAAATATAATTTAAATGGATTGTTGGAATAATAAATATTTATTGGAATTAATTTATAGAATGAAGTATAATTTCTATGATTTCTGGTTTTTATGTCATAGTGCATATTGTAAAATAGTTACGTTAATATTTTTTAAAATGTAAGGTTTTTTAGAAATGATCCTGCCTTCAACATTTTTTTAAACGGAAAGTTTTGTTGGTTAAGTATCCAAGTCAATTTGATTTTACAGCATTAGATTTTAACTCACTCTACCAAATGCTTTGCTGAAATGTGGATATGTTAGGTTTGCTGCATTACATTCACTTCAACTGCTAATTCTGTTACTCTATTGGAAAAAGTAATCACGCGTTCCCCCCCTGTAAAAAATCAATTTTATGAAATCATGCTGCTTATTTTTCATGGTTCTATTATCCTCGCTGGTTTCAATGGGATATGGATCAGACCATTTGGAGCACTAAAAGTCCTTGATGTAGCTTAACTAGATAGACATTAGACAGATTATTTTTTTCTACTTCGTTAAAGATGCCTGTGGTTTGTATTTATGAATAATTAGTAGCCAGTTACAGATATTTAAATTCAATTCTTTTAATTCTTTTGAAAGCTATTATGCAATAGGCACAGTGATAAATTTGAAAGCATAGTCATGTTACTGGAATACTGCATACAATAGGTGCTATCAGACGTGATGCCAGCTATGGGGAAAACTAAACCCATGCTACCATTGGCATTGGCAGCATTGCCACCATTTTGGAAAAGGGCAAACAGTTCAGAGTTAGTATCACAGTCAGGAATTAGGATCCATATTTTTCCCTCAACACCATCCCCCGGAGCCTGGATTTCCCCCCACCTAATGGGCCCTTGAGTGGTACTAACTAGTCTAGAAGGGATTGACTGAAGGACCACCACTACTGTAGGAGCTGTGGTATCCTCCCAGCTCCGTATTGTGCATGTACCAAATGACCGCTAGGACTGTTTTGAGAATGTGCAAAATAGCGGCCACCCTTAACCAAAATGGCAATGGCCAAAATGGTGTTGCCACCATTTTGGCTAATGGCCAACAATCTGGAGTAACCAGATAGCAGAACAGGTTCAAGTTGCAAACACACATCACAAGAAGATGTGAAACTATGACCTGAATGTGTGGCTAATGTTGAGGCTAGTATAACATCTGTTGACATTCAGTGGCAGCTCTAGCGAAATGAAAACTCATTCTGCTCTTTATCTCTTACTGCTGTTTATTATTTTAGAGTTTATACAAATTAGTTTTGCAGGTATGTGGAACATCCAATTTGGTTTTGTTTTATTTATTTTAAAAAAAACCCCATTATCTATCACTTAGGTTCAACTTTGTTATAATACGGTATTTGGGAACCAGGCCTCACGTCTGCTTATATCAGAATTTGTGCTATAATGAATATGCTTAAATCTTCCATCTTTGGATGAACTGAATGTTCGTACCATGATTTAAATTGGGAAAACAATTGTACTGCATCTTTAATGACGTCCTGGGTACCATGTCTCTCACATCGTTATAAGTTACAGAATCTGTGGCACAACAAGGCTACACTGCATATAGCCCTTTCTGTGTTCAAAGTGCTTTAAAATCCTTACCTAGCTTATGTTCATAACTATGTGAGAAGTCAGTATTGTTTCCATTTTACAGATGGTAAACTGAGAGAGAGGTCATTTTTTACTTGGCCTGCCTCCCCTCCCCCACTGCTCGGTGTTTGGGTGGGAGTGTGTGTGGCAGGGGTGCAGTCTGTATATACGACAATGGGGGGATGGGTGTGCACACCAGGGGCGACAGGTGTTTGTGCATGTGTACTCCTGCCGCACACCCACCTCCACCCATGAAGCCCTCCGACAGAGCAGAGGATGCTCCGTGGGTGGAGGCAGGTGTAGGTGGGTGGGTGTCCATGTTAACGGGTACACACACACACACACCCATCCATGTAAAAATGCCCATAGTGACTTGCCCAAGTCCATACTCTGTCCATGGCTAGGATAGGAATTGAAACACTGGTCTCCATGTCCAAGTCCCAATGCTATATCTACTGGTTATGGTACTGGTTATGACCAGCCTATCTGAGAGCTAGATGAAGCTGTACATTGATATGGTTTAGCATGTGGCTCCCAGCCTAGGAAATTCTCTTTCTCAGGATTGGTTAGTGTCTACCTAATCTGGGAATCACTACTGGAGATCATGTGGCTGCTATCTAGATGTGGCTTAGCTGGAGACACAGTGAGATCTCATGTGACAGCATCAGTGATGTCTGTTTCCCTTCCCTGTTTCTCCTGACCTGACTCTAGCCAAGGTCATATTTAGGATGAGGCAATGCAATGGGAAGGTGAGAGGGAACAATGGTCTGGATAATGCTTCAGAATTAAACAAAGTACCTTATAGGTTAATGAGTAGCATCCAGTTGGGCCACAGCCCTGAATTTGCTTCCTGAGTAACACTAGAAATGTTTTTGGTATTTGTTTGTTAGGAATGTGCACAACCCCCCCCCCCTCCATTTTATTTATTCCTTTCATTTTCATTTTTAAAACATCATTAGTTTTCATTTATATTTTTTTTATTGTCTTCCGATTATCTTTTTTGCTTTAATTTTTGTTTTGCATTGTTTCAATGGGAAATGCATTTTCAGCTGTAACATCTTCATTTTTCATCTGATTTACATTAACTTTGCATGGATTGTAATCCTCTCCCAGAAGACCATCCCTAATACATTTAATAAAGATTGGGTAACGGGTCCCAATTTTATAGCAATTAAAGTTTTGTGGTATGCAAACACATTTCCAACTGTACCATCTTTGTTTTCCATCCAATTTGGAAGAAATTTGTAATCTTTGTACCTGTTATAGAAGGAATGCTCTCTGGCAAACTTCAGAAAGATTGGATAAAGGGTCCCTATTTTATAAGCAGTCTAAATTTTTGCCCATTTCTGACTGTACCTTTTTTTTTGTCTTCCATCAATTTTGATGGAATTTGGAGAGATTGTACCCCTCACCAAAGGTATTATCCTTGATAAATTTCAGAAAGATTGGATAAATAGCCCCAATTTCACAAGTCTGCCTTGCAGTCCTTCCCAGCACAATAACGAAAGAGAAAGTATTTCTTTATTGTTGTTGTTTTCTGAAATTTTCTTTATTCAGTAAAGAAAACAAAAGTTTTCTTTCTTTATTCTACTAAAGAAACTTAAAGGCACATCCCTGACTTCTGTGGCAGACTGGGATTTCTTTTTTGTATTCCTGTTGACATAGGAAGAGTTGATAGCTGAAAAGGAAGGGATCGTGTGGGCCGTTGGCTTCCTTAAGTGCTTTTGAAATGAGCGTTTAGTAGTTGCACTAAGAGTTTGTTGGGTTTGGAATAACTTGTTTAGGGGGCTGAACTGGATAGCACAGCAACATGGAGAGCATGGAAGTGGCACTAACAGCAGCTGCTTATTCTCTCCCAGTCATGGGAAGGCACTTATGATAATTGGTAGCAAAGTAGAAATCCTAGCTGGAAGTCCTGTGAGTGACTTCTTCTGCCTTTTATCTATATTTAATTATTGGTTTTTCTACTAGTTTGTTGTTGGAACTAAGCCAAGAATGAACAAAGAACACAAATGATAAAAAATACGTAAGTGGCGCACGAAAGTACTGCACTATACTGATGTGGGTGCCAAATCCTCTTTCACAGTGAGGGAGATGATTGCCTGCTCTGACTTGCACATGCCGTGTCAACCCGTAGACAATGGTGTAGCAAGGCTGTGGTGGGTCCAGGCTCATGTCCCAATTCTGAGACCCCCTAATAGCCAAGGGGAAGGGTCTCCCTAAGTTTTGGCACTCCCAAGGGCACACTCCTTCATCCTGTCCTCTCCCAGCAACAGGTGGTGGCACCGTCCAACCCCCACCCACTGAAGCAGCAACTACACCAGAAAGAGTGGGCAGGGACGGGGCTCTACCTGCCCACTTTGAAAACAGCCCTCGTGCCAGACATGGCCCTTTAGTGGTCGGAGCATCACTAAATGTTCAGAATGAGTGGGAGCAGTGTTGACCTTGCTCCCTCCTCTACCCACTCTGAAAATTTACTACTAGCATTCAGGCTCCTTGCAAAACCTCCCCACCCCCAGGGGATAGCAGTTGCAGTATTAATGCATTTGTTTTTAAACAGAGTGCCCATGTCCATTCTCAATAAGCTGAACCATTACATCTCTTACCAGTTACTTTTTTTATATCACTTTTTTTCTTTAGCATTTCCTAATCCCTTTGATCCCCCCCACCCTTGGCAAACTTCATACTTATTATTAGGGATGTGCAAACAGGACGGAGTTCAGAAGTTTGGCTGTTTGGACTAAAAACCTAGTTCAGGTTCGTGGGTTCGGTCCAGTGGAGTTCGGAACCCCTGAACGTTTGCCGGAGCTCAGCACAGCTGGGACACTTGGGGTGCTCCAGGGATGCCCAGGGGGGCTCGTGTCAGCATGGTAGGCCATTGGAGACCCAGTAGCAGCAGAGACCGGGAAGGCTTGGTGCTTGGTACCCTGACTTGCCCAGTCAGGCAGGCTCGGCGCTTGCCCCTGGAGGTGCCCATTGCACCATGGCTGGCCATCGAAGACACAGAAGCAGCAACAGAGACCAGGAAGGCTTGGTGCTTGGCCCCTGGGGGTGCCCATTGCACCAGGGCTGGCCATTGAAGACACAGAAGCAGCAGCAGAGACTGGGAAGACTTGGCGCTTAGCACCCCAGATTGCCCAGACTGGCAGGCTTGGCGCTTGGCCCCTGGGGGGTACCCGTGACACCAGGATTGACCATCGGAGACCCAGCACCAACAGCAGAGGCTGGGAAGGCTTGGGGCTTGGGGCTTGTCCTGGCACCCCTACTTGGTCGGGCATTTCAGGCTGCCAGGCATCGGTGGAGCAGCAGCAGGCATTGAATTGCCCAGTAGCAGAACTCATGGTATAGGAGAGGCAGCTGAGGCAGCAGCAGCAGAAAGGTAGCGTGGGATGAGCAGCGGAAGGCAGGGACATCACTGCAGCAGCAGAGGCCCAGATTGAGGAGGAGCCCTGTCCCAAGACTGCCCCTGGCATGGAATGGCGTGTGCCACTGCACATCAATCCATGTCCAGGAGCAGCTTGGGGAATCCCAGGAGCAGAAGGTTGACCTTGATGAAAAGCAACTGCTCCACCAACTTGGCCCCCAGTCTCAGGTGGTGCAGCGAGCAAATGTCCCCTCGCCATAGAGAACACCCGCGCACTGGGGACACTCATTGGTAGGCAGGATAATACACCCTTGACTACATTGGACAGAGCCAGCCACAAGTCCTTCCGAGCGTTGTCGCAACCATGTTCTGCCCCTTCCCATCAACGCTGTCAGTGGTGCAACAGCAGCAGCCAGTTGATGCCTAGAAGTGTCAGTGCACCATGGAGGAGTTGGGGTGGGGGAAGCTGCCAAGTCTATCTGAAGCTGCAGGACATGGAGGGTGGTGTGGCTTTCAACTGAAAGCCACGCGCATGTTGAGGAAATTATTGCACTTGATGGGCAGCCCTTCTCGGTGGCCAGGGACACGGGGTTTAGGTGCCTGATCGGCTTCCTGGCCCCCGAGTTTAAGCTGCCCTCGTGCACCACTCTGAGTCGGCAGGTGGTGTCAGCCTCATACAGGGCTTTAAAGGAGCAGGTGAGGGAGTAGCGGGCAGAGGCTGAGAGTGCCACCGTCCACTTCACCACTGACCTATGGTTGAGCAGAAACGTGCTGCACATCTACCTGGCAGTCACAGCACACTGGTGGCAGGACCCGGAGGCAGCATTTGGGAGTGGCAGGTCGGGTCCTGATACAGGGTATAGGTGGACTCTAGGAATGGGCGAACAGATCACGGTTCGAATTCGGCCGTTTGGTTTGGATGCGTTCGGTTCGGCTGCGTTCGGTTCGGTTCGTCCGTTCGGTTCAGCAGTTCGGTTAGTTCACTGGGTTCGGGTTCAGCCATTCGGTTCAGTTGCGTTTGGCCATTCAGGAAATGTTGTTATGGGTGGTTTTTTTTGTTTTTTATATGTTTTTTTGTTTTTTTATTGGGTTTTATATGGTTTTCTTTTGGTTTTTATTAGTTTTTTTTGCTTTTATATGATTTTTTTTTTATTCTAATATTATATCTATCTATCTACACTAAATCTAACTGCTATTAACTATTCTAAATGATATGAACTATATGGATTATCTAATAAGTAAACAGGCCTACTCCTACAAACACTAAAACTAAATCACTAACGCTATCTCTATCACTAAGCTAGCTCCTACAACTACTATCCCTAACCTATCTATCTCTCTATCTCTATATATCTCTATCTCTCTATCTCTCTATATATGGGATGGGGGGTGGAATCACAAACACAAGGTTTCAGTTTAAGGTTTAAGTTTCATTTCAGTACAAAACTGAAATGAAACTTAAAGCAATCTAATAATCCTACTCAACGCCTGCTATTCAGGAACAGCGACTGGATCAGAAGGTGTTGGGAAGGGGGGAGGCAGAGAGTTTCAATTCTTGCAAGCCTCTCCACCCCTGGTGCCTGGAAGTCTGCTCCTCAGTGACTAGTACTACCCCTCCCTGTTACATTTGACCTTATAGTGAACCTTTTTTTGCCACCCGAACTCACCCGAAAATGATCCGAACTGACTGAACTGTTTGGTCATTTCACTGTTCGGATTGAGTTTAGTTCGGCCAGTTCGTGTTTGGAAGTTCGGTTCGGTTCGGTCATCTGAACAGGCCGAGTTTGGGCCGAACTCCGAACTTCCGAACCGCGTTTGCCCATCCCTAGTGGGCCCTGCTTCACGCCGAAGTAATGGACACGGCGGCCTCCACACGTCTCGGAACATCGAGGCAGTTCTGACCATCATGGTGAGGGAGTGGATCATGCCAGATTCGCCCTTCACCAGGGGGTGCGTGGTGACTCACAACGTGGCCAACATATTGAGGGCAGTCCGCAAGGGGGGCTTCACCAGCATCCTTCACCTGGTGGTCAGGGACGCTCTGGACTTGGGAGAAGGGGATTGGGGAAGGCACCCTAAGCTCCCTGATTGAGCAGGGGAGGAAGCTGGCTGGTTTCTTTAACCAGAGCATGAAGGGCAGCGACCTCCTCTGGGTGAAGCAGGTTGAGCAAGGCTCCCCAGGGCACCAGCTGGTGCAGGATGTGTCTATCAGGTGGAATTCCACTTTCCTGATGCTTGAACGGCTTCTCTAGCAGAAAGCCACCTTGCATCATGTTCAACTAGTGATGGACAGTGGGGCACCCCCAGGGTACAATGGGGTAGAATGGGAGATCCTGGCTCACACTGTCTTTGTTCTGAGACCCTACCTGGCTGTGACGGAGACCATCAGCTCCTCCACGGCCACCATCAGCCAGGTGACCCCTCTGGTCCAGAGTCTCCTCAGGAGACTGGAGGAGATTCTCCAGGGGCAGGATTGTGGCACTCAGGGCAAGAAGCTGGCAACTGAGGTGGTTGCCTGGGTGCGGCAGCTGAAGGCAGGACTGAAGACGCAGTGTGATGAGCTCCTGCTGCAGGAGGAATATGTGTTGGCAACCATACTGGAGCCCATGGTCAAGGGCAGTGTGGCACCCCAGAACCTGCTCTATGGTCATTGGCCACTGGAAGGATGACCTGGTGAGAGGGTCTGGCAGACAGAGAGGACTCTGGGAGCAGTCACCCCTTTCAGCTGGTGGGGCCTATCCCTGCCCCCAAGCCTAGCAGTAGCAGCACCAGCAGCAGGCTCCCACTTCCACCATCCCCAGGGGCGTCCTGCTGCTGCGCACTCTCCACAGCCCACTCTGCCTGCTGGACCCTCTTCACCAAGTTAATTTCAGTTGAAAGCCATGCCACCCTCCACATCCTGCAGCTGCTGAGGGACTTGGAAGCTGCCCCCACCCCAGCTCCTCCATGGTGCACTGCTTTTGCTGCTCCTCTCCCCTAGCAGTGATACCGCTCCTGCTGCTAGAGGTAGCTGTTTGATCAGGATGCTTGCCCGCTGATGGAGGCGGATGACTGGCTGCTGCACTCAGGAACCTGCTGGCGTCCACTGCCCCTCCCTACCTGTTTAGCAGCACAGTGCTGTGGCATCCCTTAAGATATCTTGCCATGACAGTTGTGCCAAGGTTGGTGAGCACCTGCCCAGCTTCACCACCTTCTGGCACAAAGTGTACTGCACTCCCCTGGGATCATTCACCTGCACCAACGTTCCCCCTCCTGCCTTCTGGCCAGCACCAGGTGACACACTGCTGACAGCACTGCTGGGAGGGACAGAACATGGTGGCGACACAGCTCTTGGAGGGACAGCCATCGCCTCAGCACCAAACATCTCCTTAGCAGAACTAGTGTCTGCCTTGCTGTCCCCAATCTGAGTGATGTCCCATGAAGGGGAGTACTGGGACCCTGAGGCTTATGGACTTCCCACCATGCTGCTGCCACTCTCCCTGTGCCCCCTATTGCTGCTGCTTCTGCTGCCATTGCCCGGGAATTGGGCCCTGCCTCTAGCAGTCGGGGTGGGATCCACTAGCCCTGGACTACTGGTGATCATCTCAACAATGGGGGTCGGGGACATTGTTGACCCTGGAGGAACATCTGAAGCACCTGCAGCTGACAGCAGAGACAGTCAAAGCCTCCTGTATTGCAGGCCTTCCAGTGACCTGCATGGCAGTGGAGGTGCCACTGAACCACACTCCTAGTGCCACAGCTGGGAGCCTCTGAATCCTGATTTCAAAAATCAGGCCTGTGCAGTTTGGGGCATGGTGATGGGCTCTGGCTGATGCTGATGCCTGCTGCCACTCCACTGGCATGGCCCCTGCCACTTCTGCCATGTGCCCCATTGCCTGCCTTACTGGCAGCAGACCGGCCTCTCCTGCTTCCCTTCTCCATTTCTCCTACCCAAATAATGCACTGGAAGTTTTTATATACTTTAAAAAAAAAAAATTTAATCAGATTTGTAATCTAATAGGCGTGCGCAAACAGGACGCGGTTCAAATGTTCGGGTTCAGGTTTTGAACTGAACTTCCGAACTCAGTTGTTCGGTTCAGCGGAGTTTGGTTCGGCCGAACATCTGAAAATAGCATTATTGATACCGATACCGAATTATTATTTTTTATCGGTATCATTTGGCCCTGTGGGTAGACAAGATTCATGATTTGCATTTCAGTCCAAGAGCTGCTGTTGTGGCTGTGAAATTCTGCAAAGGGGGCGGCGGGGTGGGGGTGGGGAATCCAGGAAGGCTAGTAAAATCCCCACCTATTTGATATTGAAAATCTGAGGCTGCTGTTAGACAAGCCTCATTTAGAGTCCAGGAGAAAAGACACTCGTAAGGTGGGCGCAGTTTTAACATTTATCCCTGCTACTGGAATTTGGCCGAGTGCCACTGGAAACAGCAGGTGCTGGGGAAATAGCACATGCTTGGAAACAAGATATCGATATTGAGGTTTTAGAAGTCCAAATCTCCAAGCATGCGCTAGTTCCCAAGCACCTGCTGTTTCCCATAGCAGCCGACCGACTTCCAGTAGTGGGGGTGAACATCTAAACCCTCCCCCTGCACACGAGTTTCTTTTCTCCTGGGCCCTGAAGTCTGGGAGAAATTAGGCTTATCTAAAAACAGCCTTAGGCTCAAGCGCAGGGATCCAATATAAAACAAGTTCATTTAAAACACCAACCGCTTTTTCAAGATAGCAGAACTACAGGTAAGTAATAATCCCATTATTTGGCCTAAATTGTATGCACAAATGAGAAATGAGTATAAGGAATCTCTTAAAATCCTTGTCAACATTAATTGCTAACCATTAGAAACCCATTGTAAAACCTTTGAAATGAAGCAGCAAGAAAGTGCAATCATGGCAGTATCCTCAAGCAAACAGGAACAGATTGAAAATTTTCATGAAGTAAAATAATATTGATGGGATTTCCTCATCAATCCATATAAGGCTATGAAAAGCCATCTACAAGAGAATGCAGTACTGTTTGCAGGTTTGAGATCAGGGCTTAATTTGTTATACTATTTATTTTATTTTATTTTTAAAGTGGAAGGGTCCAATTCTGTCCCAGAAGCATGAGGAATTCAGAGGAGTTGATGGAGTTTCCCATTATTCCACTAGACTTGGTCCCTACTGTTACTTTGCTGGCCCTAGCTCAGGTCCAGATTAAGTTTGATGGGGACCATCTGATCAGCTGATTTGTAGCAAAACACCCTGTCTGGCAAGAAGCTGATGAGTCCTTTTCATCCAAAGCAGCCCAACCCCATCAGAGGAGAGACTGGGGGCAAGGCTCTAACTTATGCATCCAGTTGGGGTGGCATCTTGCAGATTAACAAGCAGCGAAAAGGTCTTGAATAGGTGCTGGGACTGCACTCTAGCTTGAAGATAGTTTAGCCCTGGCAAAAATGAATGGGGTTTAATTCAAGCAGTCTGGCTTCCGTCTGGGGCATGGCACTGAGACAGCACTTGTGGCCTTGGTGGATGACCTTCACCGAGAAAAGGACCGGGGTCAATCAACCCTACTAGTCCTTTTAGATCTTTTGGCAGCATATGATACCGTTGACCATGAAATGTTGGTGACGCGCCTGCGGGACAGTGCGGGGGTAGGCAGGATAGTTATAGAATGGTTACGCTCATTCCTGACTGGAAGAACTCAGCAGGTGGTGCTCGGTGATTATTTTTCCACTTACCAACACCTCCCGTGTAGGGTCGCGCAGGGTTAGGTTTTGTCCCCTCTCTTGTTCAACATGTATATGCAGTCGCTTGGCGAGGTGATCAGAGAGTTCGGGGTGAGGTGTCATCAGTACGCGGATGACACCCAACTGTATCTCTCATTTTCAACTGACCCAGGCCCAGCTGTCTCGGTGTTTACCCGGTGTTTGGCAGCTGTGGGGGACTGGATGAGGGCTAACCAACTATGACTGAATCCTGACAAGACGGAGGTGATGCTATTGGGTAGGTCAGGGGAGTTGACAGCTCCATCAATTGATGGAATCTGCCCTCCATTGACATCCCAGATGCAGAACTTGGGGGTGCTCCGTGATGTGCAGCTCCGCCTCGATCTCCAGGTGGAGGCTGTGGCGAGGGGTGCCTTCCGCCAGTTACTTCTGGTGCGGTGGCTTCAGCCACTGGTTTTGGTTCCAGACCTGGCCACGATCATCCATGCTTATGTTACCTCTTGTTTAGACTACTGTAATGCGCTCTACATGGGGTTACTTATGGTGATGACTTGGAAGCTGCAGCTGGTGTAGAATGCAGTGGCCCGGCTCCTGTTGGGGTTGGGCTACCGGGAGCACATTACACCAGTGCTCCGATCTCTGCACTGACTGCCAGTAGTCTTCCGGTCCCAATTCAAAGTGTTGGTTTTAACCTATAAAGCCGTACATGGCCTGGGCCCTGCTTATTTGCGAGACCGCCTCACCCCCGGGTTCTGGACTGGCCCCTGTGGTCATCTGGGGGCACCTTAATGGAGGTCCCACAGGTTTCCCAGGGGCCACACAGAATAGGGTGTTCTTGGTGGCTGTGCCGCGCCTTTGGAACTACCTCCCGTTGGGGGCACGTCAGGCTCTGGACCTCCCGGCTTTCCATAAGAACTACAAGACCTGGCTGTTCTGTCAGGCATTTGGTGAGGGAGAGGGGTAGGGTTGGCTGGGGGTTGGGGGGAGGGGAGTGGGGAGAGGGTTTATTTGTTTGTATTTTTATGCTTTATGTGGTTTGAAAATGTTTTATATTTATATTGCAGGATAGAGTGGGATATAAAATCTCATAAATATAAATGAATAAATAAATTTGCATCCGTAACGTTTTCTATTAGCTATGGAAATGAATGGAGCCCCATTCATGTTCATAACTAATGTTACAAAAATGGATGAATAAGCAAGCGATTAGTTTGCTTTCATCTGTTTTAATTAAAATAATAATAATAATAATTAATAATTAATAATAAAATTCTGTACATGCATAGGTTGCCGGGGCCATTCCTCACATGAATGCTCTTTTCCAAAATGGTTCTGATGCTGCCAATGCCATTTTGGAAAATGGCACACATGCGTATAACCACCCTGGTGGCCATTTTGTGCATGTGCTAGGATTTAATTATTATTTTTTAAATTAAAAATGAAATGAATTTGACAAAAATCACTGTGTCTGCGCAAAATGACTGCTGGACCATTCTGTGCATACATGTCTTTTTGGTGCCATTTTGGAAAAGAGCTGTGCATGCACAGAATAGCCTGGAGGTCATTTTGCACATCTGCAGTGTTTTTTAAAGTTATGATTAATTTTTAATTAAAAAAAAAATGAAAACAACAACATGGTATGGTGATTTAAGAACACCCCTCCCCCCCCCAGTGAAGTTATTTTTGTAAATGTTTTTAACAGTTTTTATTGTATTTTATTGTTGGAAGCCGCCCCGGGCTGCTTTGCAGGAGGGGCAGGGTAGAAATCTATTAAATAAATAAATAAAAACAAATAAATAAACAAAAATGAAAACTAAGACAAAAATGATATGGGTGCCCTCTGCACACCCCTACAAATTAAGGCCTGTCCAAGACTCTCTTCATTAGAAATGATAAAGTTTGAGACTTACTAAGTTGCCATTTTCTGAGCTTCTACTGAATTTTTTTATTTTGTCAGTGTTCTTTTTCCCGATTTTTAAATGAGCTTGTTTTAAGAAAGATCATTTAATAAGGAATACATTTAAAAATCAGTTAATGTAATTTAGCAATCTTTAGACAAAGTTCTCTTGGAAGGAACTGCAAAAAAGGTCTTTAGCTGTCAGATTGGAAACACTTCATGACATCTGAGCATCTTAAGAGGACCCATAACTCAATAGAGATTTTGGTCATACATTAGTAAATGTTCATTTAGATTAATTATATTCAGGGCTGGATTAGGTTTGATGGAGACCTGGCCTCATTATGTTTTTGGGAGCCCCATTTGCAATTCAGTTCTATTTGTAGCAGGCGAGCTTCAGCCTCTCCATACCTGTGGCTGGTACTGGCACTGAAGAGGGATGACACAGGGGGATTTTCTGGAAGACCTTCAAAATCTAGGGTCTTCAGTTGTAGCTGCTAAAACTTCTCTATTAAACTAATCTTGTTTGCTTGCACCTAAACATTGTGTAAGGTGAACTACATCAAGGGTGGAACTTTCTTTTAAACACAGCCAGGTTCAGGCAATGATAAGGAAGAAGGATGGGCCCTGACAGACCTGCTGGACTGCTCTGCAAATGGGCAGACCCTACTTTTTAACACCTTCCATATTCCAGATTTCAAGTACTCCAGTAGGCCAGATGTGGCCTAGGAGTTCCCAACCCTGATACAGACCATTTTATTCTTTCTCTTGGCATGACCCTAGCTACATCCTCTTGCACACCTTAAAATCAGGTAACTGTTTTCATAGAATTACATAAGAGAAGGGGGGAATCCAGTTACATCAAGATACTGTGCTCTACGGATGGGCGAACGCGGTTTGGAAGTCTGGAGTTTGGCCCAAACTCGGCCTGTTCGGACGACCGAATCCAAACCTGAACCCAAACCCAGACTCACTGAACCGAACCTGATTCCGAACTCCGAAATGACCGAAGAGTTAAATCAGTTTGGATCGCGTTCGGATGGCAAAAACGTGTCGCTGAAAGGCAAAATGTGACAGGGAGAGGGAGGTCAGCTGAGGAGCAGACTTCCAGGCACCAGGGGTGGAGAGGCTTGGAGTAGCAGTCAGCCTGCTGAATCACCATCCCTTTTCACCTCAGACCACTGGCTTCGCAGTCTGCGATTGGCCACGAGCTAGGCTGGATGGAGCCAATGGGGTTTGCAGTGAGGTGGGCGCAGCAAGAAACAAAACTAAGGATGGGCGAACAGGACGCGGTTCAGATGTTTGGATGTTCGGTCGTTTGGTTTGAAACCCAAGTTCAGGTTCGATGGTTCGGTTCAGCTGAGTTCGGTTTGGCTGAACATTCAAAAATAACGAAACCGAAACCTAATTTTTGGCCCTGGAAAGACGTTTTTCCTGCCCCCGAACTCATCCAAACTCATCCGAACACGACCGAACTGTTCAGTCATTTGAGAGTTTGGTTTGGACGTTCGGTTAAGACGTCCAAACAGACCGAGTTCGATCCAAACTCCGAACATCCAAACCGCGTTCGCCCATCCCTAAACAAAACTGATTGCCTCCCACATTCCCAACACCTTCTGAGCTAGTCACTGTTCCTGAACAGCAGGCGTTTCAGAAGGCTCCCTCTCTCCCAGCAGTTTTTGTTCCTTCCTATCCCTAATCCATTGCCGTCTTCCTCCTATTTCACCCATCCAACCCATTTACCTCCATATTATCATTTATTTAGATTATATTAGATAGACTTAGGTGTTATTTTTTGTTTTTACCCCTCATCTTCCTCCCTCCCTCCCTCCCACCTTCATTGAATCCTTTTCCCTCTCCCTCTTATTCCATCCCTGATTCCCTTCCCCTGTTTTAAGTTTTGGATTTATTTACAGTAGGAATATTATTAGATTGATTTTCATTTCAGTTTTGTACCTCTCCCTGTGTTCTTTGTGTTTCCCACTGTGTAATATTGTATATATAGATAGATAGTTATTAGATAAACAATTACTAGATAGATATACATGGTAGTTAGCTTAGTTATAGAGATAGATAGAGATACCGTGTGTTTGTAGGACAAGGTCTTTTTAGTTAATTATCATGATATTCCATTTATTCAATAGGTTTTAGAATAGTTAATAGCAGTTAGATTTAGTGTAGAGATAGATAGATAGATAGATAGATAGATAGATAGATAGATAGATAGATAGATAGATAGATAGATAGANGGCAGATGATCCTAGAGAAGTGCAGTGCAGTTTGTGCAATAATCTGGTGAAGCATGGGCAGGTGCTCGCCAGCCTTGGGACAACTGCAATTGCGAGGCACCTGAAGTCATGCTACAGTGCTCTGATGCTTAGCGAGAAGGCAGGGGAAGTGGATGCCAGCGGGTTCCCGACTGCAGCAGCGACCAGTCTCCTGGCTCCTTCAGCGGGGAAGCGTCCCACACCAACTTCTGCTGCCTCTAGCAGCAGGAGCTGTATGGGGGCAGAACAGCAGCAGGAGCCTCAGCAGCAGCATCAGTCCACTATGGAGGAGCTGGGGCAGCTGCCAAGGCTATCGGGTGCTGGAGGGCGGCATGGCTTCTTTCAAGAGAAAGCCAAGCGCCTGTTGACTGAGAAGATTACGCTGGATGGGCAGCCCTTCTCAATTGTAGAGGACAAGGGCTTCCAGCAGCTGATTGAAATCCTGGCCCCACAGTTTAAGCTGCCTTCCTTCTCCACCCTGAGTCGGACTGTGGTGCCACAGCTGTACAGGGCTTTGAAGGAGCGGGTGAGGGAGAAGCTGGCAGGGGCTGGGGGGGCCCACGGTCCACTTCATCACCGACCTGTGGTCCTCCATGAATGGCCAGCATGCCTACCTGGCAGTGACTGCGCACTGGTGGCAGGACCCAGAGGCAGTGCTTGGCAGTGGCAGGAGGGGTCCTGAAGCAGGGCATAGGTGGGCCCTGCTTCAGGCACAAGTAATGGATGGCTCCCACACCTCAAGGAACCTCAAGGCAGCCCTGGCCACCATGGTGAGGGAGTGAGTCACGCCAGGTGCGGCCTTCAGCAAGGGGTGTGTGGTCACGGAAAACGCGACCAATATACTGAAGGCAGTCCATGACAGGGGCTTCACAAGTATCCCTTGTGCCGCACACACCCTCCATCTTGTGGTCAAGGATGCTCTGGGCTTGGGGTATAAGGGGATTTGGGGAAGGCACCTTTATCTCCCTGATCAACCAGGGGAGGAAGCTGGCGGGGCTCTTCAACCGCAGCGTGAAGGGCAGAGAGCTCCTCTGGGAGAAGCAGGCGAGCAAGGGTCCCCGGTGCACCAGCTGGTCCAAGATGTCTCCACCAGGTGGAATTCCACCTTCCTGATGCTCGAGAGCCTTCTTGAACAGAAAGCCGTCTTGCATCAGGTGGAACTAGAAACAGACATCGAGGCACCTCCAGGGTACAACAGGGAGGAATGGGAGGTTCTCGCTCACAGTCTTCGTCCTGAGACTGTTCCTGGCTGTGACAGAGACCATGAGCAGCTCCACCGCCACTCTCAGCCAGGTGATCCCGCTGGTCCATAGTCTCCACAGGAGCCTGGATGAGATTCTCAGGGGATGGGATTGTGACCCTGCAGGCAGGAAGATGTCTGATGAGGCACTTGACCTGGCACAGAAGCTGAAGGCGGGCTGAGTGCACGCTTCGATGAGCTGCTGCACTGGGACGAATATGTCCTGGCAATCATGCTGAACCCCAGGATCAAGGGCATCATGGTATGTGAGACAGCGGTCTATGGCCTTCAGAAGGGTGCGCTGGTGCAGAAGGTCCAGCAGGAAGAGCGGACTATGCAGAAGGATGCCCCTGTGGATGGTGGGAGTGGGAGCAGTGACCCCTTCCAGCCATCTGTTTTTATCCCTGACCCCAGCCCTAGCGGTAGCAGCAGCACCAGCAGCAGAATGAGGAGCAGCAGCATGGCCCCTAATGCCAGCAGCTCCTCCTGTGTGCAGTTCACTCTGGGCAGCATGGGACCAAGCACAAAAGGGCAAACAGTGTGGCTGAAGGCAGTGGGGCAGGTGGTGCCCATCCAGAGCTGCCAGAGGGAGTATGATGGTGCCTCAGCAGCAGTGGAGACCTACCTGGAGGAGGAGGCATGCATTGATCCTGGCAGCGTTCCCTTGGCCTACTGGGTTGGCAAGGCCAACGTGTGGCCGGCCCTGTTGAAAGTGGCCAAGGGTATCCTGTCCTGTCCACCAACCAGTGTCCCCAGCAAGCAAGTGTTCTCTGTGTCGGGGGACATTTGCTCCCCGCACCACCTGAGACTGGGGGCCAAGTTGGTAGAGCATTTGCTGTTCCTGAAGGTGAACCTTCCGCTGCTGGGATTCCCCGAGCTGCCCCTGGACAAGAAGTGATAGTGGAGTGGCACACCCCATCCCATGCCAGGGGCAATCTTGGGACGGGGCTCCTCCTCGTCCTCAATCTGGGCTAGGGATACTGCTCCTCTGCTGCTGAGGTGCTATCCCTCCCTCCCAATGCCTGGCACCCACCCTCTCTCTCTCTCTCTCTCTCTCTCTCTCTCTCTCCCACCTGCCTGCCTGCCCTGGCAACCAATGTCTGTTGATGCTAGTGCCAATGGCCCCCAGGCCTATATGCCGTCTGTGCCAAGGGTTCTGTACCCTGACAGGGAGGGCTGTGGTAAATATCCAGAAGCTGCCACTCTAGCCCCAGGACCCACCATCATGGGTCTGGAGCCGTAATTCCTCGCACAGGGTGCTGTCATTCCACCACATCAAGAAACAGCCACTCTAGCTCCAGGACCCACTGTCAGGGTTCTGGGGCCAAGTTACCAGCAGGGCGGGCTGTGGCCAATATCCAGAAACTGCCACTCTAGCCCGAGGACCCACCATCATGGGTCTGGAGCCATAATTCGTCACACAGGGTGCTGTCATTCCACCACATCAAGAAACAGCCACTCTAGTCCCAGGACCCACCGTCAGGGTTCTGGAGCCAAGTTACCAGCAGGGAGGGCTGTGGCCAATATCCAGAAACTGCCACTCTAGCCTGAGGACCCACCATCATGGGTCTAGGGCCATCATTCCTCACACGGAGGCGATGTCATTCCACCACATCAAGAAACAGCCACTCCAGCCCCAGGACCCAATGGCAGCGTTCTGGGGATATGTTACTGACAGGGAGGGCTGTGACCAATATCTAGTAGCTGCCACTCCAGTCCCAGAACCCAACGTCATGGGTCTGGGGCCATCATTCCTCGCACAGAGAGCTAATTTTCTACTGCATCAAGAAACATTGACTCCATCCCCAGTACCTACCATCAGGGTTCTGGGCCTACGTTACTGGCAGGGAGGGCTGTGGCCAATATCTAGAAGCTGCCACTCCAGCCCTAGGACCCAGAATCATGGGTCTGGGGCCGTCATTCCTCGCACAGAGAGCCAATTTTCAAATGTATCAAGAAACAGCCACTCCAGCCTCAGGACCCGCCTCCAGAGTTATGGGGCCAAGTTACAGGCAGGGAGGGCTGTGGCCAATACCTAGAAGCTGCCAGTCTAGCCCCAGGACCCACCATCATGGGTCTGAGGCCATTATTCCTTGCACAGGGTGATGTCATTCCACAGCATCAAGAAACAGCCACTCCAGCCACAGGACCCGCCATCAGGATTATGGGGCCAAGTTACTGGCAGGTGGCCAATACCTAGAACAGAACGCCTGAAGCGAATGGGACTGAACCAAACGACCGAACCAGAACCGCAATCTGTTTGCTCATCCCTCATAAAAGTCTGACTGTGTCAGGGCCAATGCATTTGTGTTTGGGCTGAGCTTAGACTCAAATTTCTGTTTTGAGCAGGCCTCCACTACAGAGTAGTAGAGTCATATCTTCCACATTATTCATTTTTACTATATTTTGGCAGCCAACTCATCATCTGCTTTGTTATTCTCTTCTTATCCAGACAATTTATATGTCCAAGTCAAAGTTAAGCACCTTCTCCAACAGCAGTCAAGCAAGCAAGCAAGCATCATCATCAAAAAATTGCTTACTTTTGTTTGTGTATTTTTTCTTTGATTTTTCATTAGTAACTTGCTGCCTCCAAACTGATCTTAGCCGCTTTTCCAAGACAACTGTTAGCCTTCTTAATATTCTGAGATATTTGACAAGTTTCTGCTCAAGACAGGAACCGAGATACTATACTGAATTGGGAAATGCATCCTAGACTATCTAGGTTATTTAGTGCTGAATGAGTACTCACCAAAACCAGCAAACCCACTGAATCCGATGATCCAACTCAGAATGAATGAACTGGGTAGCAATGGATAAATTTAGACATTACAGGAACACGGTCAACCACAGTGAAACCTCTGTGGTGGCTGTTTGCCCCATAATGTCCATTTGCTCTCCACGATATGTTCACCACGGTGAATACCTGGCGGGAATCAAATTGACCATGATTCTGGACCTCTGGCCGCCCGTAGGTCCAGAATCATGGTGGGATTGGGCCCCAACCATGATCACAGCGGTCACGATCCTGGATGGGCCAAAAGCAACTTCTATTATGTTGGCACATCCCGTATTGTGGCCCAGACTGAAATACGGGATCAGGCACAGCGGCTGGATTGGCCACTGCACCCACCCATCTCCCAGAAGGTGGGCAGTCAGGGGAGCATGGGTGGGGGGTTGATCCGAATGGATCCCGGTCCGTGGTTTAGCGTGGTGGGCCTCTGGGCCCATCACATCTGAAATTACCCCAAAATTATTTGTTCAATCTTTGGTTGATTACCAGTTTTCATCTCTTTCTGTTCATGCATTTTATTTATTTCCTTTGTTTGTTCATTTTGGCTATTTTTTTTGAGTTCCAGTTGTCACCTCTGTGATGCACAATCCTAGGTCCTTGCACGACTGGTGCCACTCACAGATTTTCCTGGCCCATCAGCTGTTCTGTCTCTTGCGGAAATGTTCTCTCTTCTTGTGGCATTCGTGACTGAATGATGTCCCATCACCAGTCACAGGTGTTACTCATTGGGGAATTAGCTCCCAGGGAGGGACAGTCCCATCTATGATCCTCTGTCCATTATGATCTGGCCTCTGCCTGAGCAAAGTTCTTAACACAGTTTGTGGTCTCCTTTCCGAAGGGATAGTTTCTTGCTGTTCATAGTTTGTAGCAATCTGGAGTCCTAGGAAGCCATGGTGTCTCCGCTCAAGATCCCCCCAGTTCGAGGCCTACTCATATTTCAGACCTTTAGCCCCATACGTGGTGTCTTGAGGGTCCCTAGCCCTGAACATACCAGGGTTTTCCCAAAGATGGACTGTGTGTCTAAGTAGCGCCACATAGTTAACACAGGGCCAAACTGGTGTTCATATCAAGGACAAAACATACATTCAGACACCCATTGATGTTATGTCAAAAGACAATGCAAGCTTTTTTGTTTAAAAAAATGAAACATTTTAAATCTCTCAATTTTAGACTTGCATTCTTTTTCCCTACTTAGACCCAAAATATTGGTCACTTTGTCAATAATGCAGTAATAAATCAAGGATATTGTTCTGTAGTAAACTACTACTATTTAAAAGCTGTCTCTTACGTCTCAGAGAGACCAGAAGTTGGGCAGCTGGAATGGAAATCAAGGTTGAAAATATGTACCCTAGCTTCAGATATACCTTTCTGACTGAAATTGCTAATAGAAAAGTGGAAGGAATAAAGTTAAAAATTTAGTTTCCTGCTGTAACGTTTACACACACGCACGCACGCACGCACGCACACACACACACACAGATTAGATTACAGCTGTAGAATACTTAAGATATAAATCTATACTCCCTATTAGGGATGGGACTTTATCTCCCTTTATCGGTTCTCTCTGATCTATCAGTATTGGCAGTATCGGATCGTTAAAATTGCAGTTTTCGCCATTGACTTCAATGGGAAAAAACTGCAATGTTAAAGAACCAATAATGCCGAAGAACCAATATTACCGAGAATCTGTATTATCAGATATATCGAATTAGAACCAATAGTGACATTATTGGCCACTATTGGTTCTCAGCAATACAGAGAGAAACGATAGTGGCCAATAATGGCGTTATTGTATCTAATCCGATTTATTTATTTTATTTATTTATTTATTTATTTAGTCAATTTATATCCCGTCCCTCCTGAGAACAGCTCGGGGTGGCTAAAAATTTCAAAACATAAAATACAATTATAAAAATATATTAAAACACTCATAAAAATCATGACAATAAAACAGACTAGGTAATACTAAAAATACAATAAATAAGGGTGGCAGGAGATAAACCCCCCCAACCCCCTCCCCCTGTTAACAGGAGACCCCCCCTCCCACTCATGACTATTGGGGGGGTGGGTACCCCAATATCCACCGTTCCTTAAACTTTGGGGGGAATTAGCTTAATGATGTAAATGGGGGTCTCCACGTGTTCAAAAGGATCAAGCTGAGGACAGTACGTGCTACAGACAGTTTAAGTACCCTCCCCAAATAGAAAGAGAGGGAGAGAGACAGGTGTTCAATAACAACAAGTTGATTATTATACAAAACAGAGAAACACAGCCCTGGTTTGACTGGCGGGATTTAAAAGGGGAAAACACAAGTGGCTTGCGGGGAGTATGGTAGGAGAAGAGGGGGGTCCAGTGTTGGTTCAGTGATGGGGAGCGAGAGAATGTGAACAAAGAGGAGAGAGGGGGGGGAGAAACAGGGCTTCCACAGTTGGCTGGGAAAGTCTGGACCTGTGGTTACCTTTCCTTGCCTGTTGAGATGGGACAGGCAGCCCACGGATCCAGTGGAGTTTGGGGGATGGAGGAAGAAGAAGGGGCAGACCAAAGTCTGGGAGATCTCTCAACTCAGACACGCACAGAGTGACCTGCACATATCTGGTTCCCAAGATTTCTCAAAAGTTGATGGGAAAACCAGGGGCAGTTAAAGGGTGTTGGACAAAGGAGTTTGGTAGGCTACGAAGGGTTGATTGGGGTGTACAGTGGGCTAATGAGGGGAGGTTGCTTCCATGACAAAAAGGGCTATACCAGATGCACCAGATACCTTTTACACAGGAGGTAAGGGTAAACAAAAAGTGAAGGGAGGGAAGGAAGGGCTTAACGACAGGCTTCAGGATACAATGAGTGTGTGTCTGGTTTCTCTTGGGGAATACGGAGATAGAATGTTGCTACTCTGAGTCATGACTACCAGACCTTTGTCACAACAGGGTGAGCCCTTCTCCTTAATGACTCCATTCTTTATTCAGAGAGCTCTCCCTTCTAGTCTTTTTCTCAACCTTAGGCTGGTATTTTTCCATGAGCGGTGCCTTTTTGCTAGGAGCTAGGGTGGTTGGGCCCGATCCGTTCTTTCCAAGCTTTTCACATGCTCCCCTCCTCTCTTTTGCGTGTGCACCTTGTATGGGGAGGCTTCTCTATCAAGCCTTTATCCCCCTGTTCTCTGGCCTCTGGTTGCCTATGGGACCTCCAAGAAGACACCCCTGGCAGACCGAAGGACCTGCTCTGGGGTGCGGAGGGCGAGGCGGTCCCTGAGGTATGAGGCGCCCAGACCATGAAGGGCCTTATAAATTAACACCAATACCTTGAACCTGGCTTGGCATGCTATTGGCAGCCAGTGCAGAGTCCGGAGCACAGGTGTTATGTGATCCTGATGGCCCATTCCCGATAGGAGATGGGCTGCCGCATTCTGAACTAGCTGCAGTCTTCCAACCAGGAACAAGGGCAGCCCCACGCAGAGCGCTTTGCAGTAGTCCAGCCTTGAGGTGATAAAGGCATGGATGAGGGAGGCCAGGTTCGGGCCGGAGATGTACGGATGCAGCCTCCACACTAGATATAACTGGTGGAAAGCGGCCTTCGCCACTACCTCTGCCTGTCACTCCAGGTGGAAGTCTGCATCTAGAATCACCCCCAGACTCCAAACCTTCTAAGCTATGGGAGGGCAAACCCCCCCCCCCAATCGGGGTGGCCGTCACCTCCCTAGCTATCCCCACCAACATCACCTCCGTCTTATTGGTGTTGAGCTTCAGTCTGCTCTGCCACATCCATTCTACCATGACCTCCAAACACTGGGATAGCAATGAAATGGCAAGGTCTGGGTCAGCTGAAAAAGAGAGGTACAGCTGAGTATCATCAGCATATTGGTGACATCGCACCCCGAACCCTCTCATGACCCCCTCCCCCCAGGGGCTGCGTATATACATTAAATAACAATGGAGACAGAATGGAACCCTGCGGAATGCCACAGGATAAAGCATGGGAGCAAGATGTTTCAGCTCCCAACACTACGCGCTAGCTTCTCCCCGAGAGGAATGTGCAGAACCATTCAAGAATAGTCTTGTCCAGACCCCCCAGGTCACGCAGCCATCTCAACAGCAGCCCATGGTCCACGATGTCAAAAGTGGCTGAGAGATCTAGCAGGATGAGAAATGCTGAACATCCTGCATCCATCTCCCGGCGGAGATCATCGACCAAGGTCACCAATGCCGTCTCGGTGCCATAGCCTGGGTGGAACCCAGATTGAAAAGGGTCCAGGAAACCAATGCTATCTAGATGCACCTGGAGCTGGATTGCCACTGCCCGCTCAATAACCTTCCCTAAAAAGGGGAGATTAGAGACAGGTCAGTAGCTGGCGAGTGCATCCATGTCCAATGATGGTTTCTTCAGCAGGGGCTGCACCACGGCCTCCTTGAGACTAGGCAACAGCCTCCCCTGCTGAAAGGACACATTAACCACCCTCCCTGGAGGCTTTCACCAGCCAGGATGGGCATGGATCAAGATCACAACTGGTGGCTCTCACAGACCCCAAGACATCCATCGCATCAGCTGACATCACTTCCTGAAACTCCCCCCACAAAGTTGGACCGGATGGGGCCTTCACCACCTCGCGCTCTGCACCTACTGCCCCTAATTCAGCGTCAAAGTCGCTGATAATATCAGTTCAAACAGCCTGGCCCTGAAATATAAAGAATTGCAGTCCCCTTCCCAGCCCTGTCCACAACCATGACTGGTTGTGGGAGGCAGGAGGCCTTGAGCAATCACGGGGTGCCATGCAGCTGCCTGGGACCTGTTGGCACTGCTCACTGACCAGCGATACATCGATCAGGTCCTTGCTGACTGCTCACCTCTCCCATCAAAGGCCTATTTCAAGAGTTCAACACTGTTTCTGGTTCCAAAATGTCTATTCCCTCTTGCCCTCTCCATATTTTCCCTCAAAAAACAACTGCCAGACAATAACAAAGTGAATAATGAAAAAAACAGTCATTATTGATTTCATTATCAATTTAGTTATCGTTATTGTAATAACAATAACAAAAACAAACATTTAATTATTGTTATCGATATAACGAAAACAAAGTGCACAACCCAACGTTTTACATCATCATAACAACACTCAAGTGAAATAAGATTTTGAAGACAGAGACATTGCTTAAATTCAAAGACATGTGAAGGGCCATTCTTGGTGACTGAGCTTTGACAATAATGATAACACCTTATTACATATGATTGAAGTATTCCAGTGCATGCTACAATAGGTTCATTTATGCACAAGTGCATCCCAGTCATGTAGGTCACTTTTTAAATGATAGAAAGGGCAGAGAAGTTACAGCAGGAAACTAAACTAAAATTTTAACTTTATTCCTTCCGCTTTTCTGTTAGCAATTTCAGTTCAGTGCACGTGCGCGCGTACACACAGATTAGATTACAGCGATAGATAGATAGATAGATAGATAGATAGATAGATATACCTCATGGTTTTCCTTTTTCCTTCTCCTGTCTGTCTCCCCCTGTCCATATTATATAGATATAGATGTTAGATATATATTATATATTATATTGATATTTAGGTACTAGATTGTTTTATTATATATATTAGGATTCTGGGATAGGAATATATTGTATACTTGGTAGGGATGGGCGAACGCGGTTCGGTAGTTCGGTGTTCAGCCCGAACTCGGCCTGTTCGGACAACCGAACATGAACACGAACACGAACACGAACGCACCGAACGGACCGAACACCGAACACCAAACACCGAAATGGCGAACACACCGAACCGAACCGAACACCGAACTACGAAATAGCCGAACACACCGAACCGAACCGAACACCGAACTACGAAATGGCCAAACAGTTCATTCAATTCGAATCGCGTTCGGTTATGTTCGGGTGCCTAAAACATGGTCTTCTGTCAGGTCACTGGAAGGCCAAATGTAGCAGGGATGGGGAAGTCATTTGACTCAGCTAGGAGCAGACTTCCAGGCACCAGGGGTGGAGGGTGGAGAGTGGCTTGGAGTAGCAGCCAGCCTGATGAATCACCATCTCTTTT
>QEPC01010702.1:277491-291872 GCA_003113815.1 Sphenodon punctatus
CCCCCCTAGCCCCCATCCCATATATTCAATTCATAGGTAGAGATAGATAGGATTAGGTCGATACATTTTTGTTTGAGTAGTTTAGTTTAAGGTTACTGATAGAGTGAGTTTACTGTGATTCAGCTTTAGGGTTTGTTGGAGTTATTCATAGCATTTAGAAATTTAGAATACATTTATTAGTTAGTTAGTTATTAGTGTAGATATAGAGATATAAATATTTGATAAAAAAATTCAATACATTTTTTTTTTAAAATTATATATTAAAAAACATTGGTTTTTTTGGGCCGAACGGCCGAACGCAAACGCGCAAACCACCCAAACACCGAACGACCGAACACGAACGCACAACCCGATGGCGAACGAACCGAACGGCCGAACACGAACGTACGACCTGCCCGAACAACCGAACACGAACGGCCGACACACGAACGGCCGAACCGAATGGGCGAACACGAACGCGAGGTACGACCGAACGACCGAACACGAACACACGAACCGAACGCGGCAGAACCGAACGGCCGAATGCGAACACACGAACCAATCGCGGCCGAACCGAACGGCCGAACACGAACCGCGATCTGTTCACCCATGCCTAATACTTGGATGAGGTTTAGGTTAGATTCGGTATATATTATATACAAAGAACTACACATTACATACTACATACTTTGTGCAATTCTGTATTACAATGAGAAAGGAAAGGAGTTCTGAGAAGTCTGAGGCAGGTAGACCTAGTAGATGGCGTGGGCGTGAGGGAGTTGGCAAGTTGGTGAAACTTCTGCCACTGGTGGCAGCCCACCACCCAAGATTAAGAAATCAGTAATTGCCTATAGCGTGTCCTTAGTACACTAACCCTTCTACGCAGAAGACCCAAGGGATGAGACCTTAGTCTTTTGACCAAACGCCTAAGTATTCCTCTCTCTCAGATCTACACTCTCCATCCAGTCATGGAGGGGGAAACCCCACCTGCCTTTGTCCTTCATGTGTGGGGGAGTATTTAAAAATCACCGGGTCCAATAGATGCAGAAGGCTATCATACCAGCAGAGATCTACAGCATCCTGCTGTATAGCCCGCAAGAATAAATCCTTACCATCCTGGGAGTGAATTAGCTCTTCAAAGCGCTTATTCACAGCTGCTGACCATCTCAGGTTGCTCTTTACCTGCTCTTTACAGTGCCTCTCAGTCCCCTCCAACTCCCCCATGATAGCTTTCCTCCTTCCAATCTAACTCGAGCAGGATTGGGAAATGGCACGTATCTGGCCTTGAGATGACCTCCATCTTGTTAATATAACTGAACCTCTCTTTAGGGGCCAGAGAATAATCGATCACACTGGAACCATTCACTCCGTTATATGTATAACTCCCTTCCAGATCCCCTACAACCCTGCCATTCACCACCTCCAATCCAAGATTCCTCAACAACAACTCCATGTCTGTCCTCAAGGAATTAACACCCTTGTCCAGCAAGGAGCGGGGGAGCTCAAAGGGCCTACACCCCGTTTCCTCAAATACCACCTCAAATTTAGGGTGATGGGGGTCCCCTAATCTAGTGTTGAAATCCCCTCCTACAAGGAGGGTCGTTTTAGGATAAGTAATCAAAGCTTCTGAAATCAACTCATTCACGGTGACCCAAATCGCAGGGGTATAGTACTTGGAGCTGAATGGGGGAATATAAACATTCCCTAGAAGAAGTTCTTCCCCTCCAGGTAACACACAATGAGCCAGCGCAAAATAAGAGTTAAATGAGCATAATACCTTTATTGAAATTTTAAAATTGTCTGCAACCAACAAGGCAAGCCCCCCACTTGGTCTGCCTCCTACCAAGGAGGGGGAAGCTCCCAGGGGATATGAAGCTCACCTGGCCCCTAGCCTGTTAACATTCCGGCGAAGTTGTAAGACCTGGCTGTTCGCCCAGGCCTTTGGGAGGGAGGGTGGGAAGGGAAGAGCTGCATTGCAGGAGGGGCGGGGTATAAATTTGTGAAAATAAATAAATAAATAAATAAATAAATAATAATAAACTGTAAACCCACTAAGGCAAATTTCTTGGGAGCCCTCCATCACCCAGGTCTCCTGCAACATTATAATATCATACTGACTAAGAAACATCAGGAAATCAAAGTCCACACAGCGGCCTTTCCACCCCGCTATATTCCAGGAAAGGATTAAAATGCTGCGGGAATCCCTATCTAGTCAGGTGGCAGTGGGGGTAACCTGTGTTTGGTCTGACTCCTTATTCGGGCTAGAGATCGCCAGGGGGGGCCCATAGTAGTTCCTGGAAAAACATCCACCTCAAGAGTCCCCTCTCCCTGCAGGGGGGCTGACCTAGATCACCTACAGGATATCATTCCACCCCCTTATCAGTGGGACACCTTCCACCGGGTGCCCCCTGGACTGCTCTTAAGTTAGAAGTACCCACTCTATTGTCTCCCTCTGATTCCAATTGCCCAATATCCACATGACACCCCAGATGGCCAACAGATCTTACCCCCAAACACCCAGTCTTCCTTAATGACCTTGGAGGATCTCCTACTCCCCATATGGGCTGAGACCCTAACTCTACTCTCCCCAGCCTCCTGTCGACCACCAGTCGGACATTTTCAGTTTTTAATGCCATTAATTGGCCCCAGACTTCTTCTAGCCTCTCCACCAGCGCAGCTGGAGTAATCCCCGGCAGGGAAGACCGTAAGGTACCTTTACCCCAAGGAGGAAGTGGGGCATGTAAGGTACCTGAAATGGGTAACTCCATGGGGGACTTCCATTCCCTAACCTCTTCCACCTCCATACTATATGCTTCATGAAGTACACTGCTCCTATCAACCGAGTGCCCCCTCTGCGAAAATCGCACTCCCTCAGCATTTGCACTCCTGTCTCCAAAGATGGTAGATATAGACCACTGTTTGCTTAAGATTGTATTCCCCCCTTCCTCTGTATGAGCCTTAGGGAATAATGGAGCCACATTGGCCCTTTGCTCAAGAGGGGCTTGAAACACCTGAGAAATAAATACATCTTTAGTGCTCAGCAGGTCTAAATTACTTAGAATTGTCTGGCACAATAGAGGATCTTGGAAAGTTACAACTGCTGTTTGTCTATCCCTCACTGCTGGCATTTGATCTACCGAAAAAATATCATGTTGAGTAATTCTACACCCCAAAATAACCCTGAGGTGTTCGGCCACATCTAGTGCTGTAGACCAAAGCGGCTTTGGCCATCTACCACCTGGATAGATAGTGAAAATCAATATGTTTGGTAGGGCTGAGAGGGTCGCCCCCCCCCTTTTCACTGCAACCGCTGAAGGTGGCATGCATCTACAGGGGACCCCAGAGCCACAATCTCCCAAGGGGGGATTGGGTGGATGAAGAATATCCCCCCCACTTCTCCACCCTGAGGCACTAGAAGACCCCTTTTCTCCCCTGCCACTCGGTCATGAATGGTATTCATTGCCGACTGAAGTTGTGCAATTCGAGCTAGCACAAAGTTTAAAGTATCAGCAGATAGCAAAAGGTGCTCAGTAAGGAAGGTCACCAACCTCTCTCCAGAATGGGAGCCCTCAAACCCTGTGGGCAAATCTAAACCCTGGGGCTCTAGTAGCAAGGGAGGAAGGGAGCCTGGCTGATCTGTCCCAATACCAGATCCCACCCACATACTCAACTCAGATGCAGATGGGCCTGGCATCAAATGAGAGCAGTCTGTAATTACTGTGTGGGGGCACGGAGATGACAGCTGTTCGAGTTCAGACGAGCATTTCTGAAAGAAAGCATCAAGCTTCCATTGTTTGGGGATTTTACCCCTACCGGGGGCCAAATCAGATATATCCCCCCTCTCTCTCTTGGAGGAAGCCATGCCCTATTGGAACAAGGCCAAAGATGGTGCAATCCTAGAACAACTGACTCCAACCTAACAAAGAGCGCACTCACCTATGCCCAACAGAAAAATATAAGGAGAAAAGACATAACGGGTTTCCAACGAGCCCGAGATGTCTCCCCTGGCACCTCCCTGAAATAATCCCCATAGTAACCAGGGCAACTTTACCATGGAAAAGAGTCACCGGCCCAGGCTCCAGGATGTGCTGAAGGGCGCGCCAAAGGGCACGCCCTTGTGTGCGTGGCCCTTCGGCATGCGGCCAAGGTGCGCGCCTACGGCACTGCCATAAGCTCTCAAATGTCTCTTATCCCCGCACAGGGCTGCAACTCTGCCCTCACACAGACACTGGTTCCAACTCCCTTCAACTGACAGGTAGGTAATGATCTCAGCAACAGTGGCACAGGTGCTAGCGGGGCGAACTCGTTCCTCCTGCAGGGGCGAACTCGTTCCTCCTGCAGGGGCTCTCAAATGTCTTTTATCCCCGCACAGGGCTGCAACTCCATCCTCACGCAGACGCCGGTTCCAACTCCCTCCAGCTGACAGGTAGGTAATGGTCTCAGCAACAGTGGCACAGGTGCTAGTGGGGCGAACTCGTTCCTCCTCATGGCACTTTGTGATTACTCAATGCCTGCTGCCCCCCACAACCAATCTGTAGGGCAATGGGGCAGGGCACTTCAACCGTTTCTAATGGGAGGGACAGATTTTTCTCTCCATTCTGTGAGAGCTCTGCTTGTCAGGTTGCATTTACAGAACTATGGTGTTTGCACACAAAAAATCCTCCGTAGCCCCCATTGTATTACCATCAATACCTATCCTTCCTGATACCCTACATTTTACATTCTCCCTTTCCCTACCCTTCTCCCCCTGTACATTATATATAGATAGGTAGTATAGATTATATATAGATATATATTATAGACATATAGATTAGATTAGAACAGTTTTATAGATAATTGATTAGATAATAGATCATTTTCCTTTTTCCTTCCCATCTCCCTCAGATTTAAATAGATATTAGTTGTGCATGGGAATTGATAACAATATCAATACCAAAAATAAAATCTTTGAAACGGTATTGATAAAGATAACAAAAATGATAACAAAAATGACATTGTAATTAATTACGATAACGAAAATGACATTTTTGAAAAATAAAAATGACATTTTTGAATAATAAAAATGAAAACAACATTTTTGAATAATGAAAAAAAAAAAAAAATTACATGGGGACCTGGTGCACACCCCTACAGCAGAGATTCTGGAAATGGCACCTGTGGAAGGCAGGGAGCTCAGGCCCAGCCTTCTACTAGCAGTGGCACTTGAGAAGGGAGCAAAGGGGGGGGAGAGGGGAGCAGCATCAGTGCACCTCTCCTGAATCACCAGCAGTTGTCACTGGCAGCAGTGATTTTGTACTGGGGAAGCTGATGTGGGCAACAATGATGTTGCTGGTGATATGAGTACTGTGAGTGATGCAGGGGAACCCACCTCTCCTGTGAGGGATGCAGGGGCTTCCCTCTCCGGCACCACCCCACCCCCCTGGCAGCTATGCAAGCAACCCATTATTATCCCCTAGTGTTTCTGTACACAACATCAGGGCATTTTCTACTTTGTTTCAGTGCCTTGGTCGTAACAGAAGAAGCAGCTTCATGGGTTTCATGGATCTGGGCAATGAGGGGAGTGAGGAAGAGGAAACTCCTGCTTGTGATGTGCCTCCTGTGCCACCATTGGGGACAGAGGCAGCAGCCCCCCCCCCCCCCGAAGCAGCACAAAGAAAACAGGACACCCTAGGGGGGCTGTGTGGGACCACTTCAGGCCAGTGGGGGATAGGTGGAACCCAAGAGGTGGCCTTGTTCACTGTGGCAAGGTGGTGAGGAGTGGGCAGCAAAGGGGGAAGCTCAGCAACACACAGTGGGATGAACTCACACTTTAGAACCATGCATTGGGCTAAGCTGATAGAAGGGTTATCAGGCATTGTTGACAGGAGTGTGTTCACCCCTGCTGCAGTGTGCAAGACCGTCCTTCTCTGCTCATGGCAAGGGGAAGAAGATGGAGCATCCCTTTTCTTAAACCCCCTGTGAGGAGGAGGAGGAGCAGCAGCAGCAGCAGCAAAAGCAAAAGCAAAAGCAAAAGCAGCAGCAGCAAAAGCAGCAGCAGGTGAATATGGAGGAGCTGGGGTTTGGGCAGTTGTGATGTGGAGGGCATCATTCAATGGCAATTAAGATCACCAGGTGGATGGGTGAGATGATTGTGCTGGATGACCAGCCTTTCAGCATAGTGGAGAACATTGATTCTGCTCACTGGTGGCACTGCTTGTGCCCCGGTACCAGATGCCCTCATGCACCACCTTCAGCAGGTGGGTGGTGCCCTCCCTGTACTGGGCAACCAGGGAGTGGATGAGGGTGCAACTGGCCAGAGCAAGGGGACAGGGTACAGGTGGGCCCTGCTTCATGCAGAGATTATGGATGATAGCCACACTGCCCATTGATATTATGGAAACCTTGAACACTATGGTGGAGGGGTGGCTAGGGGAGGAAGGGGGTTCACCATGGGGTTCATGGTCATTGACAACATGGCCAACATGAAGAGGGCAGTGCTGGGTGGTGAATTCCAGTACACCCCCTGTGCTGCCCACACCCTTCACCTGGTGCTGAAGTATGCCCTGACCCTGGGGGAGAAGGCAGATGGCAGTGGCAGCCCCCTTCCCATCTGATCAAGAAGGGCAGAAAGATCACAGGGTACTTTAATAAGAGTGTGAGGGGTGGGCACTGCTCGAGGGAGAAGCAGGTGGAACTGGGGGTGCAGCAGCACTGCCTCATGCAGGATGTGAGCATGAGGTGGAACATCTGTAGCATCTGGTGGAGCAGCAGCAGGTCCTGCATGAGATAACACTTGAGAAGGAGATTGGGGTGGTGAGACTGCTAGGGCGGGAAGAATAGGTCATGATGGTCCAGACTGCACACGTTCTTAAGCCCTTTAAGGACATGACAGAGAACCTAAGTGCAGCAACTGCCACCCTGAGTCAAATCACCCCCATGGTTCATAGTCTGGTCAGGTGGATGGCAGGCTTCCTGACTGACCTGGGGGTGGGGGCGTTGGAGTGGTACCTTATACCAGAGGTGGTGGCCCTGGAACAACGGTTGAAGGAGGGGCTCAATAGGCAGTTTGACCCTCTGATTGGGAAGGAGGTGTGTATTCTGTCCACCATGCTGGACCCCACGGTGAAGGTGTGGGGCATCTCGCATGGCATCCTTCACCTGAGGAAGCATGCCCTGGTGGAGAGATTGTGCCATTGCAGACAGTAGAGATGGTTATACGGCAACAGCAGTAGGGCCATGAGGAGGGGCAAAGTAGCAGTAGGAGGGAGAAGATGCAGAGCACCCCAGCAGCAACTCTGGTAGCAGGGACAGCAGCAGCAGCAGCTCCTTGATGGCCATCAACCACTGGACCATGGCAGGACAGGCAGCATGGGTACAGGAAGTTGGGGAGGAGGTTGACAGTAGCAGCAGGCAGAGGCAGAAGGAGCCTGAAGAGTGCTGAGCTTGCTTTGGCAAAGTACTTGGAGGAGCCTATGTTGGATCACAGCAGTGATCCCCTGCAGTACTGGGTCAGTAGGTTGAGTAGGGGAAAGTATGCCAGGCCCTGACCAGGGTGGCACAGGAACTGGTGTCCTGCCCACCAACCAGCGTGTCCAGAGAACTAGTGTCTTCTCAGCCAGGGGAAATCATGAGTCCCCACTGTACGAGGCTGGTTTGGTGGAGCAGTTGCTGTTCCTGAAGGTCAACCTGCCACTGCTTAGTTTCCTTGAGCTAGTTGTGGACTTGGAGTGAGGGGGCACACTTGATACTTCCCTTGGGTCTCCCTCTTAAAGCCGCTTGCTCCCACTCCTGTTGCAAAAATTGAGATATTTAATTTGCAGATTTAAAAGAACATGTGACCGGCTTAAACGCCCAAAATATTGCATCTAAATCCCACATGTGAGATTTTTACATGCAGCGTGATTTTATTCTGCATGTGCGCAACAGACATCTAAAAGCAGCCATAGGGTAGTGCAAACTGCCAGTGCCTGCCTGCCATTTTATCTACCTCACATGGTGCCAGCAGGCCACTCTGGAGCACACTCTGTAAGTTGAAGCCTTGACTTTGTATCAGGAAGGGATCTGACAAGCTGTATATATAATGAGATTCAGTGCTGTGTCAGTGGCTGGAGTGTACTGGCCAATGCCATCCATTATACAGAATGAGAGAGAGGCACCCCGCTACTAGAATGAGAGAGAGGGAGAGAGAGGAGACATGCTGCTGCCCATGCCACCACCAACCAGAGAGAGAGAGAGGCACCCCGCTACTAGAATGAGAGACAAAGAGAGGGAGAGGAAGACACGCTTCTGCCCATGCCTCCATCCACCAGAGAGAGAGAGGCACCACACTGCTAGAATGAGAGAGAGAGAGAGAGAGAGAGAGAGAAGGGAGGGGTGTATCCTGGCCAAGTTGCCACCTGCCAGAACCACAGAGAGAGAGAGAGTTCATCTGTGCTCAGTGCCGACATCCTGTAGCAAACCCACCAGAATGAAACAGAAACACACAACATATGTGCCTGGCTGCACCTGCTGTCACCCATCACAATGATTGACTGAAGTGAGCCCACTCATTCACTAATTCTCCATCTCCTATGCCCTACTCCCCATGGGGCAATCACTCAGGGGCTTCCCAACGCTGCCCCCCGTGGGGCGATCTTTCTGCAAGCAGAAGATGCCCCGCCACTCAGGGGCTTTCCAAGGCTGCCTCCATGGGGCGATCTCTCTATGAGCAGACAATGCCCCACACTCAGGGGCTTCAAAATGAATAACCAATACCTGTAACCAAGTATTATATCACACCTCAGCTTCTCAAGGATGCCCCCGTGGGGCAATCTCTCTGTGAGCAGAAGACACCCCATCACTCAGGAGCTTTCCAAGGCTGCAGTGCCCCGATTGGGCAATCTTTCTGCAAGCAGAAGATGGGACTCAGGACGTGGGTGAGTTGGGAAGTCTGCTTGCCATTTCTGCCACTGGTGATAACCCACTGCCCAAGATTAAGAGACCCTCCAAGCTACAGGTCTTATCAGGAGAAGAAGCTGCAGAGATTTTGGAAATGACATCTGTGGAAGATAGGGAGCACAAGCCTCCAACTAGCAGTGGCACTGGAGGAGGGAGAAAGGGGGGGAGGGGAGTGTGCAGCAGCAGGATCAGTGCACCTCTCCTATCTGCAAGTTGAGACCCTGGAATGTCCTGGGATGAATACTACCAGTGAAGTTGCTGCTCATGCCCGCCTGCCTCCAGCTCCTCCGCTGCCACCTGCTACCTCTGCCAGAGCCTCTCTCTTTCTCACTCTCACACACCCACAAACACCCACAAGTCCTGCCCCTCCTGGGGTGCTGTCTACAAGTTGAGACCCCGGCACATCTTTGGGTTAATACTACAAGTGCTGCTGCTGCTCCTCCTACTCTATCGCCACTTGTTGATGCTTGCCCACTCACCCACTGCTGTTGTTGTCTGCTGCTGCTGCTATTGCCAGAGCCTCTCTCTCTCTGTTTCTCTCTGGCACACACACACCGATATCCTGACACATAAACAGGCTATCACACATTAAACACGTGCTATTTTATTTATTTATTTATTTATTCTAAAATTTATATGCCACCTCCTCCTGCCTCAGGCATGCTGCTTGATTGGCGCTTGGCACCATGAGGAGAGAGCTCTCTGTCTGGCTCCAATTCCAAAGTTTGGTTGGTCTGTTCAAGTTACCATTGCCACAATGTCATGCTAAGGAAAAGGGTGCCCCTGGAGGGGAAGGGGTGTGAATGTCTGGTTTCTTAATTTTGTGACTGCTGCTGGGGCCTGTGCTTGCTGGCTTTTTTGTTGGATTTATTTCTTCATGCAGTTTCAGACTGTTTTGCGGGGGTTGTTGTATTCTTCTTGAGCAAATATCACTTGCTAGCCTGCATTTTTGTGCACTGCTTGGTTGGTATAATGATAAAGTGGATGCACTCCTGTTGATGGTGGGCTGTGCTGTGGGTATACTACTGTTGTTGTTGTTGTTTTTCCTGCATGCAGTTGCACTTTTTTGGGGTTGTCTTCTGCAGTGATTGTCCCACTTTTGCTAGCCTCCTTTTCTGGGTAGTGTTTTGGCTGTGGGTTCAAGAACTTTACAACAACTTTCCAAAGTTTTCCGACGTTCTGTGCTTCGGTCTCCAAATTCTGAAGCTTCGGCAAGAAATTGCCTCAGAGTACTCGGACCAACTATCCAAAACTTTGAAAAATGGGTTTGAATACCCAGAAGTACTATTTGGTTCAGCCCTAGTAAGTAATGTATGCATAACATTGGAGCCATTGAGTCAGCACAGACTGCCCAAAAAGCAAGAAGGGACAGAGAGGAGATAACAAAGTTGTTACAATTTGTGACAAGGAGAAAGGATGTATTGGTCATTATATGAGGAACCTATTGACATCACATTAATTTCTTGTTTCTCCTTTTTCAATTACATTTCTGTGTTTGAAAGCTAAAAGGTTATTCCTTACATATAATAATTGGGGTTCTATATTACTGGGATTAAAATGGGTTGGGGGGGCATGATTTGTATGATATGCTTTTCAGAGGGTGGCCTGTAGTAGTAGTAGTAGAGAGACAACTGTGGCAAGGGGAGTGTGATGGAATTAAAATGGCAAACAAATGCGACATATTTTATGGATAGCCCCACACACTGCCTCTAAACTGCACGGGATGGGCTTTATTTAATGCCTAACCAATTGGCTGTTTGTATCTGATACACACAAAAACTTGCCCCCACTCATGACCTATTCGCCACCCTTCCTTTCAGAGTCTGGCTATGGGCCTAGCCCTGGGTGTAATGCCAATGTAATTACTACGGAATATAAACCAACAGAAGAATCAGATTGCATTCACATGAGACATTAGGTCTCCTAAATCCCTTTCCCTTGTTTTCTTTTTCAGGATGCAGGGGATGCAATATGCGGTTAATCAAAAATACCTTGAAAACCAAAGTTTTACAGTTAGGCTAATTCCTGCATGCATTTTTTTTGTAAACTTGTGAAGAACTTAATCCTGTCATTGCTCTGTCTTCCTCAT
This sequence comes from Sphenodon punctatus, assembly GCA_003113815.1. Lineage (NCBI taxonomy): Eukaryota > Metazoa > Chordata > Lepidosauria > Sphenodontia > Sphenodontidae > Sphenodon > Sphenodon punctatus. The sequence goes on from QEPC01010702.1 coordinate 288,476, forward strand.
AGATTCAGCAAAGAGCCATGCAGCATTGCTGAATAAATAGCCACTTTCATAACAATAAGGGTGTCTTTTAAAGCAGGGGGAGAAAAGGTGGGAACAGTTAAAATGCAGGATTACAATCTCCTGTCAGAAACTGAAGAGGCATTAGAAAAGGCCTACATTTTGACATGAGAGGGGGAAAAAAGGACTTTAGGGTTTCTCTTTTTCCAATCCAAATGGTAAACGCTGGAATCTCAACTGCAATTTTCATTTCTTGCAATTGGGTTTTGTTTTAATTAATATTTGAAAACTTGATTTTATTTATAAAATTACATTTATTTCTGGAGGTGGTTGTTTTTCATGGCCTTTACCAACAGATGGTTTGTGGAGAAGGTAGATCAAGTTGTTTCTTACAACATATGGTTCTCTTTTTGTTCTGCTGGGTGCCTCATGAGAGCTAAGCAAGCACTCACAATATTCACAGCAGATATCACATTAAACCACTTGGAACCCCCCTACTGGTACACTTTACACAGTTTCAAAGGCTGTGCATAATCCTGGATTACAAATCAATAATTTTCTAAATTAATTCAAGCTCAGGTTTGTGGGCCTAGTTTCAGAGGTGACTAGTGATATCTGTTATTGGGCAAAAGTAAGTTTGCCAATATGTAAACCTAAATGAGGCTTATAGAAGATGGGAACTCGGCACCTTTTTAATCTTGGGCCCCCTTAAAGTGTATCATACTGGGCACACACACAAAATCACCAAGAATTTTTGAAAGGCTTAATCTTAGTCATTACAAATTTTATAGCCATGTTCTTTTTTCAGACTTTATTCTAAATTCCATGAACTTCATAAAACTTGCCTTTGCAAGGAGCTACATGCCATCCCTCACAAAGAAACCTTTGCAATAGTTTAGAGTAGCGGTTTCTCTGACACAAATGAGTGAATGGACTGACTTTACTGTTCAAAAGATCTCAACATGAAAAATTTCACATTCTTCTTTCTTTTGCCATTAATGATCAGGTTCTTTTGACAGATGTTTGAGATACAAACGTCCTAACCCATTGGGAAACTTGATACTTTGACGTTTTTCAAAACGGAATGTAAACTCAGGGATCCAGACTTTCCTGACAAGTAGGACATCTACTTGGCCCTTAGTCTGTTCTATCCTCTCTCTGCTGGGAGAGCCAACTCTGCCTTTAACTTAGCTTTGGCACTTGTCAATTCCTTGCTAGTGGACAGGGATCCATCTTCGGGGCACTGCTACCAAGATTCCTTCTGCCCTGGGGCTTCTATTCATCCACTACTTTACCCTGCAACTGTTACCAATGGCCAGAATTTTCACACCCCCTAGAGAAAAGGACACAGAGAGCACAGTACACCAGGCTGAGCTAACCAGGTGGTAGCACTGGGTTGAAAAGGTGGTTATCCGAACGACTTTTCAGGATGAAATATTTTCCAAATGGAAAAAGGATGCCTTTATAACTGCCTTGACAGATGTTTCATCAGTAATTTCATGACCTCTACTCAGGGCAATATACCTCAGTCGAAAAGTAATTCTTCCTCAGTAGAGGGTTTTTTCAAAGAAGGTTTCACTGTACTAAAGCATTACATTCAGAGCATTTAAAGTGTACAACACCAGAGCTTCCTCACATTGACTGTGATTCCATACCTTGAGAACCATATGCTCATCTGCACAGAAACTGTGTGGATCTGCACTGCAGGTAGCATATTTGCTACCAGAGGTTATACCCGCATTTTTGGGCATCCCAAGCAGGCACCTGACAGGATATCTGAAAACGCGGATATTACTGGAGCATCCCAAGATGCCCTGGATGTCACTCTCAGAATCTGCGGCTCCCCAGGTTCACTCACCTCACTGCCAGGCTGATTGAGTGGAGGGGAGGATCGAGGCGGCCTTTTCCCACTTGCATCAACCCCCTAATGAGTCGTCTGTTCCCAGGGAGATCTATATCAGGGGAGCACATAAGAACATAAGAAGTGCCATACTGGGTCAGACATGATCCCCCATTTTGGGTCCCCCTGGAAACTGGGCTGATTAAGTGGGTGCACAGGTGGGGAAAGACCTCCTTGCTTTGCTCCCTCTCAGAAAAAGCCAAACAGGAAGGTTCCTTGGTCAGTTGAGCAGCACAGCAGCAGCCCAATGGAGAAATGATTGGGTCTGGGAAGTCGGATAGCCCATCAGGTTGTGTTTAAGTACCAGATTGTGCTTGAACATTACCATGGAGAGTCAGGCACCCCAAGTTTGATGGGGTTTCTGACTGGCTGGGTACCCAGTTGCAGCTCTAACCCCAAGCATTGAAAATACAAAAATCAAAGCAATCATGAGGTTGCATTTTAAGTCATATGGGTTTTTAAAAACCATCTAGGATACTTCTTATTTGCCTCCTTGGTTTTGAATGCTTTTGTCACACTCCAGACTTACATGCAAGCTTTTCTTCTAGTAAGATAGATATTGTCTTTACAAAATAAATAGGCCACAAAAGAAAGAAGATGTTCATGAATCCAGAATCTGGGTTTTACGAATAATTTTAAGGATTGAAAAAATTCAGGAGATATGGCAACTTTACCTATGAGATGATACTAGACTGATAGCTACTGAAAAATCCAGTAGTAGATTAAGGTAGCTCAGATCAATCTTAGGTAGATTACATAGCACATTTTCACAAACACATTTAGAACAAAAGTGTAATTAAAACCTTACTTGTTACTGCGTGACATCATTGGATATAAGCTGCCCCGAGCTTATATCGGGGTAATAAGTTTTTTAAAATAAATAAATATACCAGATCAAAGTTCCAAACACAGGTATGAAAGCACTGGCTCCACAACACAATTGGGGAATATTTTAATTATCATAATTTCACAACGAACAATTTGTTCAGAGTGTAATAAATCTGTTTCTGCAGAACTGCATTCTATACAATAAATTGTATAAAGCTCTCTACACTGACATTGGGTGATTTCAGACGTTACGGGCGGGCGGTTCACCACAGTGAACCCCCAGGGGGGGTGAACAGCACAACCACGCCCCGGGGTGGGAAAACGACCTAAACAGATGTGACGGGACCGGGACCATGGCCAGGAACCGGGCCGAACCATCACGGACCGGGGCAGCACAACAGACGTGCAGCTGAACCCCCGCCGTGGTCAAAACTCCCAGAAGGCACCGGGCAGGGGCGGGACACAGATATGGCCGCCTGAGGTCAAACAAAGCCAAAAGGCACACAAGGGAACGCCCACACAAGGGAAATGGGAAGGGAGGGGGGGAGAGGGAGAACAGGCTGACAGGCGACACACACAACACACGCACACACACACACACACACCAAGCAGACTCGCAGCGGGACACAGTGCATGACCACATGTCTGGGCACACACACACACACACACACA
>QEPC01010702.1:299154-310591 GCA_003113815.1 Sphenodon punctatus
AAGGTACACAGAAGATTAGGGCTCTTCAGATTAGAGAAGAGATGACATAGCGGATATGATAGAAGTTTATAAAATCATGAGTGATGTGGAACAAGTAAATAGGGAGTGGTTATTTACCCTCTCAAATAGTACTAGAACTAGGGAAACCGCCATGAAACTAAATGGTAGCCGATTTAAAACACAAAGTGTTCTTTCACTCAATGCACAATTATGTGTGGAATTAGTCACCAGAGGATGTGGTCAAGGGGTGATTTCAGATGTTATGGTGGGCCCCATTTACCACGGGCCGTGAGGTGGTTTGGACCACAACCCGGGGTGAAGGGGCGCGCCAACAGACATGTGCCTCTGCACCACAGTCCGTGGTGAATGGGGCCTGCCATAATGTCAGTTGTGGAACCGTGGATCACGGAGGGGGCGGGGCTGCATGGTGCAGTGTGCTGCCACACGGCCCCGCCCCCTGCATTCCGCACGAGCCCTCCCCCCACCGGACGGGCAGCGAGAGAGGCCAATCTGTCCGCACTCACCACTGCAGTCATGTGGGAATGGATTTCACCACGGCAGGGGTACGTGAACAGGCGTGATGATTCAGTCACCCCTGTCGTGGTGGCCATTCACCACACTTCTGGACCCGCTCACGTCCTCGGGTCCAGAAGTGTGGTGAATGCAAACGCGGCCCGCATTTGACTGTGGTGAACATCTGGCGAGTAGCAAACAGACGTTCACCACAGTCAAATGAGGGCCGCGTTTGAGTGTTGTTCAGGTGTGGTGAATCTTGGATTCATCACGTCTGAATTCACCCAAGGTCAGTAGTATAGCTGGGGTTTAAAAGGATTGGATAAATTCTTGGAGAATAGGTTCATTAATGGTTACTAACCAAGTAGGTTTAAGCGATGTAATTTCTTACTTTCAGGAGCTGAGAGTGAACATTGGCGAATGGATTGACCATTGGGACTTCTTGGGTACTACTTCAAGCAACCAAGGTTGGCCAGTGTCTGAGACAGGATTTTGAGCTTAATAAGCCATTGGTCGGTTGCAGTATGGCACTACTTATATTCTTAATATACCAACACATGTTGGTGGATCTTTATTAGAGTCTTTCAGCAAAATGAGCATACCATAGTGGATTTTCTTATTTCTAAACTAGAGGCTCCCAAATTATGGGTTAGGGCCTCAAGTGGGATCACACCACATACAGATGGGATCATGATCTTGACTGATACTTTATGTACTTTGCATTATTTTGTTCCTGTCCGGGGCCATGAGATTATATTTACATCTAAGCCTCAAAATGGGGTTACACAAGCAAAAATACTGGGAACCACTGTTTTAGACCAAGCCTTCAAATCCAAACTATTAAAACTAGAACTTGGGTTATTCTCCAGATACATTTTTTCTCTCCATTAATATTCTCTTTGCTTTAAATAAATTAGCATTAGTCATGATGCCGAAGTTTATAAAGTTGACTGTATTCTTCCAGAAGATGATCTAGGTCTGAACAGAGGTTCTCAACCTACAGGTCATGATCTCAAATGGGGTTGTGCCAGCTACAGATTTGGTTGCAATCCCAAATGATATTCAAAAGGTTTTTCACCTCCATACAAACTAGAGGTGAGACAAGCAGTAGAATAACCACTCTTTTAAAATTATTTATTATTATTATTATTATTATTATTATTATTATTATTATTATTATTATTATTAGCAGTTTGAATTACATTTGTCTAAATATTCAAGCAACTGATGTTTTGCAATTTCAGTCTCTTTAGTTTGTTCATTATTACATCTGTTTCCCGCTTTGTTTGTTTTTGCTAGGAACAGTAAAAGTGAGTGTGGAAAATAAGTGGTTAAAGCTGTAAGTAACAAACTCACGAACCAAGCAAACCAACCAAACTGAATGAATGAAACCAAATAAAATGGTATTACAAAAAACGGGTAATTGGTCTAAGATCAGATGGGTAATGTGCATTACTTGGTTAGTTTATTTGGGGTTGGATTATTCAGTTTTGTCAGGTTTGCTTGTTTTGGCAGGTACTCATGTTAACGATAATAAAAACAAATAAAATAAATACATGTGAATAAAACCAATTACAATACCTTATCCCCAAACCTCCCCAGGTCCTATCCCCATATGCCAAATGCCTGGCCAAATAAAAAAAGTCTTACATTGCCTTCAGAATATGAGCTGCTATGAGCTTAGACAAACATCCAGGACATCCCCTTTTGAACTAGTGAACTAGAAGAATGTGTCCATTGGCAGCAATACTGTGGGGCTCTTCAAACTTTTGTTTCAGAGTTCCTCTCTGATCTGAGCTATGCCTGGCTTGGAAATTGTAGATTTCTTTCATACACATTGCATGGCATTATCATCATGACTTTCATCTACCAGCGCTCTATCACAGAGGCTCTTATCCACTACACAAAAGAAAATGTATTTTGTATGCTCATAAATGCCTCTCTCTGGAGCATTTTCTATCATTTCCTCCAGCAAAGATTTAGGTTTAAAAAAGAAAAGAAAAAAGAAGCGTCTAATCCAATACCAGCAGAAGGGCAAATAAATAAATAAAAATAAATAAAATAAAATAAAAACAATAAAAAACCCATCAATCACTCAGCCAGTTATTTAGTGCTATAAAGGCAAATAAATTCCTTCCTGACCCCTTTAGGTAATAATCAGTTTATACCTTTAAGATAGAGTGATTCTCTGCATAACACACTGCCATTTTTAGATCTATGGCATCCTATCAGACATTGTTTTCTTAGCCCTAAGGGAGAGGAGATAGAAAAGGAAATATTTACCACCTATAATGAAAAAAATAGACTAAAATATACAGAAATGTTTTGCAGAAAAAGAGAATAAGCAGACAGAAAAGGAGGGATCATTCCAGACACTTAGCATACTGTTCCTGAAGGGCACCATAGGGCGGGCAGAAATGAACTGTTCTTATTAGAAGTAACTTTAGCAGAACATCATTACCTTTATCCAACACTTCCCCAGGAGAGAAGTTTAACACCTGCTCCCCCTCCCCCCACCATCCTTAGAGTGAGCATTGCAGAAAAGCTGTCAAAGAACAAGTGTTGTCAAGTATCAGGAGAAAATGGAAGAGGCTTAAGAAGAAGCTGAGTCGGGATCCTGTAGGGGTCAGACTGTGGAGGATAAAAAAACAAAATTGTAATTGAATAACAGGCATTGCATGGCTATGGATTAATTTGTCAGGTTCAAAAGATGGCTGAAGTTGAATTTTGCTAGCCCTGTTTTTACTGCCTGACCTTTTATTATTCTGGCCCTTTTCACAAAGGTCTGAGTGGAGCCATGGTATGGTGGGTAGGAGATGGGGGAGCCTGTGGCGGGTGTGTGGCACATATGTGGCCCATCGCATGGGGAGACACTCATTTCCACTGATATCCATGCACGGAGGTACCTCTGTTTTCTCCAATGTCTCAGTGCATGGAGGATCAGTGGAGATCAGTTGAGTGCAGGAACACCCACCCACTTGTGGTAGCATGGATGCCCCTCCCCCACCCATCCAGTTGCCCACATGGGTGAGGGGAAGGGGGTCTAATTTGAAAAGGTCTTCTGACCCTGTCATCCAGAATTAAACAACATAAAAAATGCCTTAAAGGCAGCTCATGGGTGGCTTGCAGCACACCCTTGAGTCTCTGCCTCAGTCTCCCCATTCCAGAAGGCTCCAGCTCTCTCTTAGGTGGTTTATAGGGTTTCCTGCCCCGCCCCACCCCCAGGGTCTCAGCAGCAGCCTGGAAGAGGTCAAAGTCAATCATTCAGTCACCTAATTATTTTCTCCAGGGAGCACCTCAGGCTCTCAGCAGCTTAAGGAAACCCAGATACTCTCATCATCACCCAGCCCAATATCCTCTAGCTCTTAGTGGTTAATAAGTTTAATATTATTTAAGCCAAGCTGCCAATGGCTTGAACAGGTGTTGCTTGCATCCTAGGCATCAGAGTACATCCAGGTAGAAATGTGGTTCAAAGTGTCAAACATTCAGAACCTACGACATAAGCAATGAGAGTGACTCACATCAGTGTCCTTGTGTTCATAAACTCATTCTCTCTTTTTCTGCTTATCATTCTGTGTAAATGGAATTTAGTGTGATTTGAAATCTTTCAGAAAATGACATTCAGCTACAGGGTAAGAGCTGCTAATGGAACTGAACAAATGGAATATAAATGTGACAATATGGTACATTTTAGCTCCCTTTCATTTGATAACAATAGTGTCTTACTTAAGCACGAAGCAAACTTCTGACTTTAATATATGTTAAGTATTGGGGGGCGTTATTCCCACAATAGGCTTGGGCAAGGTGATTAACAACATTTTCAGATAAAATATTAGCAGAGTTCTTGCCGTATTTGTTCATCAAGACGCGTGGATAGTCAAAGCAGTTAATGAAGTGAAAATCATAACGATCCTGACTTATTAAAGTCAATAGGAGTTTGCCATCGACTTCAATGGGCTCACGGCTGCAACCCGTATTTTATAGTAAGACTACCTCCTGTGCTGGATAGTATTTATGCTTGTTCCAGAGACTATCAGGATGCAAGATGGGATCCAAAGTGGACCTCTGCTGGAATTATAAAGCTATCACATTTTCAAGGATTAAAAAAAAAGAAAATTGAAAGTTTTTGCCTGAGATATGTTGCCTAAACAAAAATTTGTAGTTGTAGCGTATGCAGAATGATTTATTGTGTAATTACTTAAAAGAGACTTAGGCCGCTTTTAGACGATCACGGCGGTGCCTGCGCTTGTTTTTCAAAACTACCGGGAATCGGGTTGACATGTGACACCGCCGCTGATTATGCGCATGTGTGGGCGCCGTGCGTCCATTTCCGGCCGCGTATGTCCACCCTCGATCAGCCACCCGGTCAGCTCGCGGCCGATAATGGATGTGTGGCGCCCATGCATGCGCATAATCGGTGGCAGTGTCATGTGTAAACCCGCCTCCCGGTAGTTTTGAAAAACAAGCGTGGGTGCCACCGCGATCATCTAAAAGTGGCCTTAGAGGTTTATGGCTTAATATCAGCTAACTGCTTTCTAAAGTGGCCAACCTTGTCTGCCTACATTGGAATTTAAAATAAACTACACCTGCTATGACTCTTACACCTGAAAATATGAATATGCTTGCTAAATATCAAATCGTATAAATAAAGTAAACCTTAGTATGCAAAAGGAAAGCAGCAGGAAAGTCTGTATATGACTGCAGAGAAAAGCTCTGGGATGAATATTTAATAGGATGTCCACTTAGGATACTCTAAACATCATTACTGGCACTTGTCCAGCTGAAAAAAGGAGGGGGGGGGGAAACGCCATACTGCTTATTTTAATTAGGTGAAATTATGTGGTTCAATAAAGCATGACAGCCTGCATAATGAGAGGAGAGACCCATGTTTAAAAGAGAATTATTGATGACAAAAATGTTGGCAGTGTACATGTTTTACTGAGACAGTTGAAAGTCATTTTATTATCTTTTCATTCATAATTTCCTGTAATGTGCTGCAGAGTGTAAACTGATAACAAGAAATTGTAGGGGATAAGAGGAAAAAATCTGATTGTTTTACACCAAAATGAACATGAACAATTGTTGTTGTTCACCACAAGAACAGTCAATGATTTACCCTCTCATAGACCACTGAAGGGAGGGATGGGAATGGGTAGAAGTGGGTAAAGAAGGGTAGCAGAATATTATTTATCCTTTTATCTTTACCTCAGATATTTTCATCTTCAGTGCCAGCAACAAAATCTTCAAATCAGCTCAATAAGTTCATGGTTTTGCACTAACTGGAAAAAAATTCTTGCTGCAATCCAGCAATGGGTTCCATGTAGACATCATTATTAGGTTGCCTGCCCACATTCTGTTTTTTCTTGTGAGATTCAATTATGTGAGATCCAGATGGGCTGCATGCTAACGTTAATGCCTCACGGTGTTTTTACAGTGGATGGAACTGTTGTCAGAAATAACGGACCCTTGCCCACATAGAGTACCTGCAACTCCCAGACCCCCAATACCCCCTCAGCCCACCTGCACTTTCAGGCTGAGCATGCCATTATCTTTTGCCAGCTGCTGTAGCCACACTTACTACTGCTTGTCACCAACTCAGCCAGCATGGTCATGCTGCTCTATGCTCGCATACTCCACTGCTGGCGGGGTTTCCCTGGCAGCAGTAACACCACCACGTGTCCCAGGCAACCCCAGCCACAACATGGTGAGCCCTCATTGGAGCCCTGGCACGTGGAGCCCAGCAGGGAGGACGTGCTGCTCTGGCAACTTTCACCTGGTACAAAATGTTGGGGGGTGCCATGACCCTTCTGCTGGGCTGCTCCTCTCAGGTGAGTTTCATGGTAAGTTTAATTAACAAATTTGAAAGCATGTGCACATTAAAATTTAACATTAATTTCAACTGACATGAGTAACAGGGCTGGATATCCCAGCCCTGTCTTCCATGATGAAACTAACTTTAGTTTTACTACCGATTGAGCAAGAGGGCATTCCCACGGAACACAAATCTCACATTAGATAAAAATTAATGTGAGATTGTGTAATGTGGGCAAGGAGTCTTATTCTTACTGTCTTCTATATTGTTATTTTATTTTATTTATTTTCATAATTTATAGCCTCAGCCTACCCCCTCCTGACCAATGGCAGCTCGGGGTGGTGAACAATAAACAGTAAAAACATAACTACAAAAATATAAAATACAATATAATATAAAATACAAGATAAAATGTCCTAAACAAATGAGGCACGAATAACCCCCCTCCCCCTCAAACCATCCACTCACTAACAGTCCCCCTTTTGGGAGCACTTGTATTTCCTCACTATTATTTATTAAAATGTATATGCTGCCCCCTCCTGCTAGAAGCATCTTAGGGCAGCTAACAACATGTTAAAATACATAATGAAATAAATACCTTAAACAACACTAATAATCTAATAATCTAATAATCGAAAAAGTTAAAATAACCCAATAACAAAAAAACCCTCCCTAACCCAACCCAGCCATCCCATCTCGCTCGGTAAAGGCCCAAGGGAACAACCAGGTCTTACACTGTTTATGGAAAGAGGGGAGGTCCATGCCCAGGTGGACCTCCACCAGGAGTTCCACAGCCGTGGTGCAGTCACCGAGAACACCCTCATCATGGTTGACACCCAGGAAACCCGGGGGACCTTAAGGAGGGTGCCCCTGGCTGACCACAGAAGTCGATCCAGGATACGAAGGGTGAGGAAGTCCTGCAGGTAGGTGGGGCCCAGGCCATTTAGGGCTTTAAAGGTCAACACCAACACCTTGAATTGGACCCAGAAGACTATCGGCAGCCAGTGCAGAGAGTGAAGCACTGGAGTAATGTGCTCATGTTGGCCTGTCCCCTTCAGGAGATGAGCCACCACATTCTGCACCACCTGCAGTCTCTGGACTAGCACCAAGGGTAGCCCTACTAGCCCCACATAGAGTGCTTGACTGTAATATAATTTTGAGATAATAAAAGCATGGCTGATTGTGGCCAGGTTGAAAACATGTGGCCTAAGCTGATGTACCAGATTTAATTGGCGGAATGCACCCTTCGACACAGCCACCACCTGGACATCCAGGTGCATCTGTGGATCCAGGAGCACCCTCAGACTACGGACCTGAGATTATTATTATTATTATTATTATTATTATTATTATAAACATTTATATAGTGCCAGTCGTGTGACCTGGTGCTGTACAGAACATAGAAATAGACGCGGTCCCTGCCTGCAACTTACAATCTAAAAGACAAGGAGGGGGAGACAGGGAGAGGGGACAGTGGGAGACACAGGGGAGAAGACAGACAAACATTCAAGTGGATGCAAAGACTCAGGTGCGTGTGCTTGGCTTGGTTACAATCATGTTGGTTGCAGCAGTCTGCAGAGGAGGGAAGACAGTAGGTATATGGGAACGTCTAGCAGGCATTGGGAAAGGCAGCAAGGGAAAGGTGGGTCTTGAGGAGGGATTTGAAGGAGCAGAGGGAGGGGCAAGGCGGATGTGGGCAGGGAGGGAGTTCCAGGCATGGTGGGCAGTGAGGGAGAAGGGTCGAAGGTGGTTAGGTGAGCAGGAGAAATGAGGGAGAGTAAGGGAGAGGACAGAGGAAGAGCAGAGAGCGCGTGCAGGAGTGTGTAGGGAGATTAGGTCCGAGAGGTAAGGGGGAGCTTGGTCATGGTGCGTGAAAACCAGGAGTTTAAACAGGATACGTTCAGGAAGGGGGAGCCAGTGAAGAGAGAAGAGGAGAGGCTGCACATGGTTGAAGCGACGGGCAGAGTGAATGACCTTGGCAGCAGAGTTTTGGATTGCAATAAGGGGGGACAGGTGAGAACGAAGGAGTCCAGCAAGAAGGAGGTTGCAATAATCGAGGCGAGAGATAACCATGGCATGAACAAGGGTTTTGGCCAAGGAGGTAGAGAGAAAGGGGCGGATCCGAGCAATGTTATGGAGGGCGAATCGGCAGGATTTGGCAACAGAGTCAATGTAAGGTTTAAAAGAGAAGTGTGTATCAAAGATGAAGCCCAAGCTATGGGCTTGGAGAACAGGATGAATGGTGACTCCATCGATGCAGATGGGCAGGTTAGAGGGAGAGGAAGAGGAGGGAGGAAAATGAGGAGTTCAGTCTTGGCCATGCTGAGCTTGAGTTGACGTTTGGACATCCAGGCGGAGATATCAGAGAGGCAGTTGACGAGGCGTGAGTGGACAGAAGAGGAGAGAGAGGGGGTAGAAAGATAGAGTTGGGTGTCATCAGCGTAGAGATGATATTGGAATCCGTGGGAGGCAATAATTTTGCCAAGGGACAGGGTGTAGATAGAGAAGAGGAGAGGGCCAAGGACAGAACCTTGGGGGACCCCAACCGAAAGGGGAAGGGAGGGGGAGGTCGACTCAGGGAGGGAGACATTAAAGGAGCGGTCAGAGAGGTAGGAGGAGAACCAGTCAAGGACAGAGCCACGGAAGCCCAAAGAGTAAAGCGAGTCCAAGAGGAGCGAGTGGTCGACAGTGTCAAAGGCAGCAGAGAGGTCAAGGAGGACAAGAACGGAGTAGTGGCGCTTCGATTTAGCGACAAGTAGATCATTGGTGATCTTGGCCAGAGCAATTTCAGTAGAGTGGAGGGGGCGGAAGCTGGATTGGAGAGGGTCCAGGGAGGGGTTGGCAGAGAGGAGGTCCAGGCAGCGGGAGTAGATGACATGTTCCAGAAGCTTTGAGGCAAAGGGAAGGAGGGAGTCTGGCCGGTAACTAGAGGGGGCAGATGGGTCTAGGGCAGGATTTTTGAGGATGGGGGAGACAGTGGCATGCTTGAAAGCAGATGGGAAGGAGCCTGTGAAAAGGGAGAGATTGATGACATGTAGAAGTGGGGGGACAACAGTGGGAGCAATAGAGGTCAGGAGGCGGGAGGGAATCGGGCCAGCCAGACTGCGAGTGATCAAGGAAATTGACCCAGTCCAGATGCTCCTGAACCTGTTGAACCACCACCCATTCAATAATAGAGACCAGCCGATAGCTGGCCAGGATGTCAACGTCCAATGATGGCTTTTTGAGTAGGGGTTGCACCAAAGCCTCCTTGAGACAGTCTGGCACCCTGCCCTCCCTAAGAGAGGTGTTGACTATCCTGACCAGCAACAGCCCTAATGTCTCCCGGATGGCCTTAATCAGCCAGGATGGGCATAGATCTAATTCACAAGTGACTTGAATCATCCCAAGAGCATCCCTCATATCTGAGAGTGACACGTTTTGAAATTCATCCCATAAAACAGGACAAGATGGGACTTCAACTGCTCCTGGCTCACCCACTGCTAAAAGTGCTGTGTCAACACCATGGTGGATTTTAGCAATTTTGTCCGCAAAAACGTTCACAGACAAATCACAGTGAGCATTTGATGACCCTGAGTCCAGGCGAATAAGGCCAGACTGAGCAGTCCCCTCACCGCCCAGAAAAATTCCAGTGGGTGGGACTTAGCGGATGCAATGAGGGCAGCAAAGGAAACCTTCTTTGCTGTCAGCACCAGCATGGCATAGGTACATAACCACTCTATGTCACAAATGGTCAACTTCAGTACGAGAATGATGCCACCATCGCTCTAACTGTCACTCTTCCCACTTCATCAAACAGTTACAAGTTCTCCTGAAAAGTAGGTATTTCCTGGTGGTATGAGAATGGTCACTTCAGCTCTTCAGCTCTAATGGGTAGGGATGGGCGAATGTGGTTCGGATGTTCAGAGTTCAGACTGAACTCGGTCTGTTCAGACATCCGAATCAAACATCCGAACCAAACTCTCGAATGACCGAACAGTTCGGTCATGTTTGGATGAGTTTCTAGGAGTTCAGAGGCAGGAAAAACATCTTTTCAGGGCCAGAAATTAGGTTTCGGTTTCAGTTTTATTTCAATTTCGATAGCACTATTTTTGGCTGTTCGGCCAAGTTCGACCAGCCCGAACTCAGCTGAACCAAACCATTGAACCCGAGCCTGGGTTTCAAACTGAATAACCGTACATCCGAACATCCAAACCGCATTCTGTTCGCCCATCTCTACTAATGGGTAACATCCTCCATCCAGGCCACTTTGAAGATTATTGCAATCCCTGTTGACCAAATAGGGGCTTAGAGTGCTTAGTGGGGACGGACTGAAGGAATGCACTCGCCCATGGAAGAGAAGGGTCACAGACGCTGCAGAACCAGTTGCTACCCTTTGGATGTGTGTCATCCTCTTTGCTCAGTTCCCTCTCGCCATTTTTTATGCTCCTTAAATCCTTGAAAACAGAGGCAGTATCTACAGACCAGACCCAGAAATTGGAAAGGAGTCAACATAAAAATTGCTATGAGCCATATTTGGTCAATGGTCCAGGGATATCCCATTCCAGGTGTACATAGTATGATTGGGTTGCTGTTCTGAAACCATTTGCACACAAGCACTCATATTGACTTCAGTGTAACCAGGGACCCAGGTTCACTAAGTTTCCCCCCTTGGTAGCAATGGGGAAAATGCAGTGAACACACAGGTCCCTGAGTGTAATACTACGTAAGTGTTTTCAAGTCTATAGCCAGAGACATGGACCTTCATAATTCTCAATTTTATTGCCCTTCTATAATTTTTATGCAAAAAAGGGTACTTTCAGACATGACGCTAACCACTAGTGGTGGGACCCCGGGCCCATTACCGGCTACCGGATTTACCGGTTACCGGTTCTACGAAAACCGGATTCCCGGATTAAATCCGGTATGCCGTTACCGGATTTATTTCATTGGTTTCAATGGGGCGCTGTGTCCCCATTGAAACCAATGAAATAAATTCCTCCCCCTCCCCCTCCCAGGCTGCGTGGGTGGAAGGGGGGACACCCCCCAACCACCCTGCCCAGTCTGGATTTTTGTTTTAAAAAAGAAAAGAGTAAGACCCAGAGGCGAGGCGAGGCGAGCCCACCCCCCAGC
>QEPC01010702.1:311099-330893 GCA_003113815.1 Sphenodon punctatus
TTTTTTTTAAAAAAACTTTTTTGCTGGGGCTTTAAGTTTTTTTACATTGCAGCCATTTTTAAATGGCTGCAATGAAAAAAAATCTGGTACCCCGAAATCCGGTACCGGGTCCGGATTACCGGGTCGAATCCGATAATGCCGGTACGCCCGGTACCGGCATTATCGGATACCGGATTCTACCGGTTTCCCACCCCTACTAACCACCCTTTAACCACCCTGGGTGGTTATTTATGCATGTTGCGGGGCTGCATAGGGCACCAATACAGCCCTGCAACATGCATAAATAACCACCAAGGGTGGTTAAAGGGTGGTTAGTGTCATGTCTGAAAGTACCCTAAGTCTATTAAATTGTAAAGCTTGGAAATTGGATGTCACCTGATTTATTTTATTTATATATTTGCACAAGAAAACCACATTCAGATAAAGCAAATGTTAGGTATCATATGAATATAAGTGCCACACTGAGTCAGACGAATCATCCATCGAGCTCAGCAGCCTGTCTCTGACAGTGGCCAATTTTGGTCACATGGGAGAAGTATCAGCAGTCACAATGGGCAATTCATTCCCTGTTGATCACTCCCAACAATATGGGCGTTTATAGACAAGACCAAAAAGGCGGCTGATCTTTTGATCAGCCGCCTTTCTTGGCATGCGTCTACTCACTGCGGCTGCTTTTTAATCTGCGTTGGAGGGGGCAGGAGATCCTGCCCCCTCCGACGCGGATTCCCAAAGTGCCGGCTTTACGCCGCACTTCCGGGTTCTGTGGGTGAGTGCAGAGAAGACGTGGGGGGGAAAGCCGGCTTTTAGCGATCCCGCTTGTTAGCGGGATCATCTATAAACGCCCTAAGAAGTTCCCATCTCAAAATCTACTTGGCTAATAGCCATGAATGGATCTATTCCCCAAGAACTTATCCAGTCCTTTTTAAAATGCAGCTATACTACTGGCAATGACAACCTCCTCGGGTAACAAATTCCACAATTTAACTGTGTGTTGAATGAAAAAAAATACTTCCTTTTATTTGTTTTAAATTTGCCACCAGTTAATTTCATGGAGTGTCCCATAGTTCTAGTACTATATGGAGGATAAATTAAACATTCCCTACCTACCCGTGCCACTCCGCTCAAGACTTTATAAACGTCTATCATATCCTCTCTGTCTTTTCTTCTTTAAGCTGAAGAGTAACCTATCAAGCCTCTCTTTGTATGGAAGCCATTCCAAACCCTTGATCATCTTTGTTGCCCTTCTCTGCACCTTTTCAAATTCTACTATATTTCTTTGAGATGGGGTGACCAGAATTTCCCATAGAACCCAAGGTGCAGTTGCGCCATTGATTTATATAGGGGAATTATGATATTTTCAGTTTTATTCTCTAGCCCCTTTCAAATAATTCCTAACATTCTGTTTGCTTTTTTGATCACTGCTGCACATTTTATTTATTTATTTCAAACTTTTACTACCCCACTCCTCCTGCCACAGGCAGCTCGGGGCGACTTAAAATTTGTAAAACAACATTAAAACATTAAAACAGCAATTAAAACAACTAAAAGGAGTAAAAGAAAATTATTTATTTATTTATTTATTTATTTATTGGCCGCCCCCTCATGCCTACGGCATCCCGGGGTGGCTCACAGCAATAAAAACAATAATAAAATACATAAAACATCATCAATGTGAGTGATTAAAACTATCCTCCCACCCCAAAAGTCCCCCCCTACCCTACCTTCCCCCTTTCCCCTCCAAAGGCCTGGGTGAAGAACCAGGTCTTACAGGCTCAGTGAAAGGCCATTAGACCCGGGGCCAGGTGAGCTTCCTACGGGAGGGAGTTCCAGAGCCGCGGCCTGGCCACCGAGAACGCCCTCTCCATCATGGCCCCCATTTAACATGGGGGTCCTCCAGGAAGGCGCCCCAAGCAGACCGCAGGGGTCGCCCTGGGGCACGAAAGGCTAGGCGGTTCCCAAGGTATGAGGGTCCCAGACTGTATAGGCTTTGTAGATCAACACCAACACCTTGACTCTGACTCAGTATGCTATAGGCAGCCAGTGCAGAGTGCGGAGCACAAGTGTAATACGCTCCCATCGTCTCGTCCCTGTAAGGAGACGGACCACCACATTCCAGCTGCAGCCTCTGAACCAGAACCAAGGGAAGCCCCATGTAGAGCGCATTGCAGTAGTCTAGCCTTGAGGTGATGAAGGCGTGAATAAGAGTGGCCAGGTCGGACCCGGAGATGTATCGGCGCTGTCTCCGCACCAGATACAGCTGGCGAAAGGCGGTTTTAGTCACTGCCTCCACCTGCCGATCCAGATGGAGGCCTGGATCCAAAACCACCCCCAGACTCCAAACTTGCTGGGCTATGGGAGGGCAGACCCCCTCCACCAAAGGGGCCGGCATCTCCCTCGCCCTACCCACCACCATCACCTCTGTCTTATCAGGATTGAGCCTCACTCAGTCTCCTCTGCCGCATCCAAACCCCCACAGCCTGCAAACATTGGGAAAGCAATGAGACAGCGGGACCTGGGTCGGTTGAAAATGAGAGGTAAAGCTGAGTATCATCAGCATACTGTTGACATCGCACCCCAAACCCTCTCACGATCTCCCCCAGGGGCTGCATATACACATTAAACAAAAGCGGAGACAGAATTGAACCCTGCAAAATGCCACAGGTCAAGGCCTGGGGACTCGATGTTTCAGTTCCCAGCACCACCTGTTAGCTCCTCCCCAAGATGAATGAGTGGAACCACCCAAGAACAGTCCCGTCCAGACCCCCCAGGTCTCGCAGCTGCCTCAGCAGCAGCCCATGGTCCATGGTATCAAAAGCGTCCGAGAGATCTAGCAGGATCAAGAATTTAGAAATTCCTGCATCCATCTCCCGGTGGAGATCGTCCACCAAAGCCACCATCACAATCTCAGTACCATAGCTGGGGTGGAGGGTCAAGGAAACCAATATGGTCCAGATGCACCTGGAGCTACAGAGCCACGACCCATTCAATAACCTTCCCTAAAAAGGGAAGATTAGAGATGGGATGGAAACTGGCGAGTGCGTCCACATCCAGTGAAGGCTTCTTCAGCAGGGGGTGCACCACAGCCTCCTTGAGACTGAGCGACAACCTACCCTGCTGGAGGGACGCATTAACCACCCTCACCAGAACCGACCCCAATGTCTCCCTGGAAGCTTTTACCAACCAGGACGGGCACGGATCTAGTTCACAACTTGTGGCTCGAACAGACCCCAAGACATCCACTGCATCGACTGGCATCACTTCCTGAAACTCCTCCCAGAAAGATCGACCAGACGGTGCCTCCATAACCTCATGCTCCTCACCTACTGCATCCAACCCAGTGTCGAAAATAACCCCATACCAAAATAAAGCAACCTCCACCCCCTCACCCATCTCCCCCGCCAAATATCTGGCAGAACAGCCAGGTCTTAAAAGAGGGGAGATCCGTGGTCAACCGAGCCTCCACTGGAAGGGAGTTCCACAGCCGTGGTGTGGCCACCGAGAACTCCCTCCCATTGAGCTAAGGATTTCAATGTATTGTCCACAATGAATTCAAGGTCCTTTTCCTAAGTCATTACTCCTAATTTAGAACCAAGCATTGTGTACAAATAGTTTGGATTATTATTCCCTAGGTGCATCACATTGCACTTGTCCACATTAAATTTCATCAGCTAGTTAGATGTAAGCTAGTCTCACAAGATCCTCTTACAATTCTTCACAGTCCACTCATGTTTTAGGTACGTTGAATACCAAACCCTATCTTATATGAATTCTTCTCTGGGCTGCTGTGTTGATGCGCAAGAAACTTAGAACTATTCTTTTAAGAACCAGAGGATAAACTATGGAACAGTGTGATGCAGACCTGAAACGGGTGGTCAGTTTTCTGCTTCAAGGTAATTACTACAATTTCAAGCATCTTATCTATTGTTCAATCCGTAGCCAATCACCGAGCTGAGAAACTGACAACCCAAAATTCCAGGTAATACTATTTTCCAGTTACTGTCTTTCGATTTTTACTATTTATGGATATCCACATTACTGTAGTGGTTTACTTTTTCTGTTTTACCATTTGAGTTTTCACCCATTGCTTGTTTACTCCATTTTAGCCAATTGTTTTGAAACTGCAGAGACCCACCCTCCCATATTACTTTGACTACATCAGAGCACTGCCCTCCATTTTGTTTTGTGGGTTGTGTTTGGAGGTAAATTTGTGACTGAGATAAGGGTAAGTAATGCACCAATGGAAATAGGTGCATTACTCAAGGGACTCGTTTGGTGATAAATGGTACAGTTTAGTACCATATAACACCGCTTGGGTTTGATTACCGAGATGCTGACAGGTTTTCCCATTCACATGGGTACCCATTTCAGCTCTAATTTAAAGTCTGCGAAGCCAACTATACCACCAACTGTGTATATTTCAAGTTGGCAGGTTGGCACAAAGGTGGCAGGTGTGTACATATTCTTGGACATCTTTCTCCAGGGATGGCCACCAGAAGTATTGACAGACCAGGTGCAGGGTCTTCTCCTGGTCATAATGACCTGCAAGTTGGGAATCATGGCAAAGCTTTCAAGTGAGATGCTCCTTCAGGGTGTCACAGGCCTGTCAAGGTGCCTGGACATGAGCCCGGAGAAGGATTCAGCTAGCTGCTGTCTCACACCCAGTGTGGTGGTCTGCTGATACCATGCTCCTCAGGAGGAGGTGTCGGTTGTTAGAACAACTTTGGGTCTGCTGGTTTGCCTGGAGCCAGAAGAGCTTACCAGTGTTTTCCCCAAGATCCAAGTGTGAGAATAGAGAACAGGGCACAGCGGCCTGATGCCTAGGACTTTAAGCTCTTCTCTAACATACCTGGCATTCTCCTTGTAGAATTTTACACTGAATTTGTTTCAGTTACATTTTCAAATGTTCCACTAACTTTCAACTGCCCCCCAAATAGGGTATTTCTATTCCACTTCGTAAAATGAAAGGGCTGACAAGACATCCTTTGTAGAACGAACCTTCTTAAAACTGGAGGAAAAGTTTGTCAAATTAGGTGTGGCAATTAGAAGCACCTGATAGTATATAATAATCAGGGTCAGATGCTTCAGATCGCCAAATCCCATTATAAGTCATCTCACCACTAAGGCTGAATGGAGCAATTGCAGTAAAAGCTATTTCTGTCAGAAACAGACCATTCGCTTGTGCTAGAGTAATGAAGAAACTTAACAGCTTTTTCATTATTTTTACTAGTTCCCGTTGGGTAATTGCCATTATTCACTACTTCTGGTAATTCTTCTTAGGCAGGAGCAACCACACACCACATAACGTTCTTTACATGCTGATTTTGTTTACTTAAGTATGATTGCAAATTCACTGTGTAACTTTCATCGTTTCCCTTATGCATCCCTGCGTCATCTCCTTGTAAACTGTGTTTTGATTGGTGTATTTCAAGGGCTAGCTCTTTTTCTTCATTCTGATACCGGAAACTGACATAAAATTCTGGAAACCAATGAAAATACCAGAAACTAACTGGTGGAAAACACAAAAAATTACTAAAAATTGCTGAAAATACCAAAAATGTATGGAAAATGTCAGTCACAGGCACTGATTTCAAAAACAGCAGAAGTGCAGATCCAGTGGAATCTCCACCGCCACTCCACCCCAAGCACCTCACCTGGCTGCCGCCACTGCCGCTACCAGGGACTCGTGCTGTTTGCATGGACAAACACCCATCCCCCCACCTATCGCCATGGCATTTACACAAATGCCACCCCCCACCCCCGAGTGTGCAGGCGGATGGGGCATCCACGTAAAAAATGCCTTAGTATATAAAACCATTCCCTTGTGGATCCAGGACTAAAGTGCTAAAAGATCTAACTGTTTCCAAACACTTAGCAGATCTGGTTGGTAGAAGAGGGAAGGGAGGCATGATTTGAAGTAAAGCAACTGAAGAAATCTAGATAATTTCATCTTACCTTGCCACTTTATTATATTCCTTATACCCTATCATATACATGGGTTTCTCAGCCTGACCTTAGTGTAGCTTAGAGCTGAAGGAGGGTTCTTACTGGATCAGCAAGCTTGCCATTGCCAGGTATCCCACCTTTTCCCACAGGGAGAGGTGTTCATTCAAGATTTTAGAGAACAAGAGCTTTTTCATAACCAATTACCACAAGGTCAAGTTGTACCTGAGTGTTGGCATGGTACTTAGATGCCTGGTAAGCAGCTGAAGCCCAGAAGCTTCTGAAACCAAGATAAACTGTCACCAGTGTCTCTCTCTTAACGACAGAAGCAGAAGAGAATCTTTACTGATAATTGGCTTTTTGAGGAGCTAGAGAAGGGATTTGACTCTCGAACAAATAAAGCCTTGTCAGGATTAAACTTTCATTTGTAATTCATAAGAAATCTCTCTCTCCCTCCCCCTCCCCCCCGCCTCCTTAAATAGAACTAAAAGGAGGGGGGGGGAATTAATTTGCTAAGCAATCAGCTTTATGGGCTTTCAAAGCTGCGAAGAGCATTATTCATGTGTTTTACTATAAATAAATATATATTACATTGCAGGCAATAAATATATTTATGTTCTGCTATGAGAGTCATGCATAAGAATTGAAAATTACTGCAAAACTGATGGTGAACTGTCAATTGATTGAGAATCCTTCAATCCCTTAAACTTTTATTCTTTTGGAAAGGTCTTGTCGCAGGTCAGACTACTGTATGAAAAACGACATTATAATTCAATCCGCTTAGAACATTAAAAACAATGTTCAGCTTGGCAGTACCTAAGTTGGAATGTTCTAAATCAAAGCCCAAACTAAACCAAATGGTTTAACTTAAGGGTAAGTGCATATCCGGGAATGAGGAATGAAATGTATTGTAGTCACAACTGTTTGAATGTTTGTGATGTATTATAAACATACATGTTTTATGCATTATGCAGACTCTCTTTGATCTTCTCTTGGAAATTTAAGTCCTTGCTGACAATTACTTAAGCCTGACAGGTTTCTAGAGAAAAACCATTAAAGTACACAGAATGTAGTAGGCTATCATTATTCAATAATTTATTCTAGAAGGGAACCTTCTGCCACAAGTATTTCAGTTTCAGAAATTCAACTGAAAAACTTGTCTACTACCAACAAATCTGTGCATATGGTGAGATGATGAGTTACCAAGGATGTACTTCTTAGTCTTCTAGCCTACTATTAATTATTTATTATTATTATTATTATTATTATTATTATTATTGTTGTTGTTGTTGTTGTTGTTGTTGTTGTTGTTGTTAAGCATTTTTATATCTCCAGAAATGTACCTGGAACTTTACAATTGTAAGAAAGAGACACAGCCCCTGCCCTGGTGGGCTTACAATCCAAGAAAGACAAGGGGTGAGGTGAGACAAAGGGGTGGGGTAAACAGAGTAAGAGACAAGGATGCATATATGAACTCATGAGGTCTCAGGTGCACATGCTTGGCTTAGTTACAAAGGTGTAGTTACTCATTTAATGTTACACAAGATACAATTATTCAGGATAAGTCAGTAAGGGAGTGAGGGGAATGAGGAGTCAGGGAAAGCTCGACGGAAGAGGTGGGTTTTGAGGAGGGATTTGAAGTTTTGGAGGGAAGAAGCTGAGCGAATGTGTTCAGGGAGGGAGTTCCAGGCATGGGGAGCTGCAAGGAAAAAGGGGTGGATGCATTTGGAGTAGCAGGGGATCTGTGAGCAAATGAGGGTGGTGGCAGAGGAGAAGTGGAGTTCCCGGACAGGAGCGTAGTGGGAAATGAGTGCTGAGAGATAAGGGGAAGCAAGGCCATGAAGTGCCTTGTAGGGGAAAACCAGGAATTTGTGCAGAATGCGTTCAGGAAGAGGGAGCCAGTGGAGAGAGGAGAGGATGGGCTGTACATGGTTAAAGTGGCGGGCAAGGTGGATGACCTTGGCAGCAGAGTTATAAACAGAAATGAGAGGAGGAAGGCGAGAGCAAGGAAGGCCAGTGAGAAGGAGGTTGCAATAGTTGAGGTAAGAGATGACCAGGGCATGGACAAGGGTTTTAGCAGAGGAAACAGTAAGGAAAGGACAGATCTTAGCAATGTTGTGCAGAGAGAAGCGACAGAATTTGGCCACAGATAGGGATGGGTGAACAGAACCGAATTCAAAAATTAGGTTTGGTTCAGTTTAGTTCAGAAATTTGGTTCGGAAGTACGGTTCACTCGACCCAACTATTCGAGTTCGGTCCGAACTCCAAACTTCCGAACAAAGTTTGGAAATTTAAACCCCATTGAACTAAATGGAATATTATCTTTTAGGGATGGGCGAACAGAGCCGTGTTCAGAAATTCGCTTCGGTTTGAAAATCGAGTTCGGTTCGGTCGACCGAACTGGTCAGGTTTGGTCCAAACTCTGAACTTCCAAACCGTGTTCACCCATCCCTAGCCACATAATTGATCTGAGTCTTAAAGGAGAGGGAGGAGTCAAAGATGAACCCTAGGCTACATGCCTGAGGGACAGGCTGGATGTTGACCCATTAGAATGGATCTAATTCAGCCTGATTGTGCACTTCTTACTCATGCCAGATTTCCAGTAACATCAAGGGGATTTTTATTACTAAACAACTGCAAGATCTGGCCAATAGCCTATACATTCTAAAACTATTAGGAGTATAACTTTCCCTAGCTGGACACCTCAGAAACAGGCTTTTTGTCCAGATTAGAAAGGTGTCCATATATGGGAGGGTCATAAAGTACATCTGAAATAAAGAAGGAAGACATAAAGCATGCCTGGAATAAAGAAGGTTTTGAAAGAAATATGTGAGGTGATATGGAACTTTGATTTCTGAATTTCACCTTTAACAATACAGGTGCCCCCACTAATTTAACAAGCCCATCCCCTGCTAAAGAGAGTATTTGAGGGATTTAGGACATGGAAGACTTTGCCAACCTCACTTTTGAGTGTTACAACCAAATAATTATTATATACTGTGAGCTTCCAGATGATAGTATATATTATATCTCCACCTTAAATGGGCAGGAAGACTTTTTAATTGGGTATTTTAAAATCCAGGCAGGTAAATTAAGCTGCAATATGCTTTAAACAAAATACCCTGGAGTGGAGTACAAAACTATTTCCTGCCGTTGGAGGGGGGGCAGGGGGAGAGATGATGATGATGATGATGATGATGATGATGATGATTTCCAATTTAATCTTTATAGATGGAACTCTCATTAGTGATTCTAAGTGGGCGGGGAGTAAAAATTGTCTATACAACATATTGTAAGATCTGAACTCTATGGTCACTTTACGATTTTCTTAGTAAAAATAAACTCTATTGTAGTCAGTTTGAGTCTATACAGATACCGGGAGTCTAAAAATAGTGAAGTCACAGTCCCTAATAGAAGCTGGTAGAGCAATACTATCCCACAAGCAATATCAGACAGCACAAGTCTCAGGCTAGTACCGTTTTTTGCTCTGCATCAGGTAAGGATAAAGGTGGGGAGTAGAGCTGAAATGAGTACTTGCAAAAATGTGTTTACTAATCAGATTTCCAGTACCCAAATTGAATCAAATATTTTGGGTATTTTTTGAACCGGTTTTTTATCAGGTACCCAAAATAGCAAAATACTGATAACCAGTTACCAAAATACTGACATACCAACAACCATTATTCTTTGGGGGGGGGGGGGCGGTCCCAAACAATCTGGGACAATTTGTCCCAGATATTTTGGATTTTTCAGAACTTTAGGTATGCTGATATTTTGGTAATTGGTTGTCAGCATTTCAGTTTTTCCAGAACTTGAATGGTTTTCAAGTATCATTCGGGTACCCAAAACAGCACCCAAAAATGCAGATATTACTCATGTGGGTACCAAATTAGGTAATCATTTCAGCTCTAATGGGGAAGACAAGAACCATGTGCTCTTGCATTAGTCTGGGAGAAAGGGGTGGCCAAGCATTACTGGTCCCAATGTAAGAGATGGAGAAAAAGTAGTACAGATGAGATGTTTTTATTGGGCCAATGTCTGTTGGTGAGAGTATACAGGCTTTTGGGCCACACACGCACCTTCTCCAGGCATGCAAACAGTTTGAAAAAAATGCAGGCTAAATAAGAAAGCCTTTATAAGCCACTGTAAAAATGTGCAAGCAACAGACAGTAGAGGTGTGCCCATGTCGTGTTTTCTTTTAATTTTTAATTTTGGTTATTTAAATATTTCATTTTTGTTTTTTATAAATATTAAAATGTTTTCATTTTTGCTTTTGTTCTCGATTTTCCATTGGTTTCAATGAAAAACAAATTTTGGCTATACCTTTTTTGTTTTTCATTCTATTTGGCTTATACTTGGCATGATTCTACATCACATTAAGTGTACCAAAGTGTACCAAACTCCAAATAGATTGGATAAAGTAATCTGATTTTATAATCAGTTGAATTATGATATTTTGCAAACATCTGCATATACATTCCTGGCTGTAACTTCTTTTACTCCCATCTAATGTTGATGAAATGCAGCAAGTCTATACCCCTCCCCATGTTTACTACCTATGCCAACTTTCAGAAGCATTGGATAAAGGGTCCTGGTTGTATAAGCAATTAACTTATAAACATATGTCTGAGAGTAACATCTTTGTAGTCCAACCAGTGTACATGAAATTTGGCACGGTTGTATCTCACACTTTCAGGATCATTTCTCTCAAATATCAGAAAGATATAATTCAGGGTTACAATTGTACATGCCTGCACAGCATATGAAGAGAATGAGCCTATGCCAGGGATTCTCTTACGTGTCACTGACTCACTAGAATAAGATCAGTTTGCGATGCCAAATGGCCAGCATACATGTCAACAAAATATCCCCATTATGTGCTTTGAGCAGCCCAACCTTTCTCCCCCACTTGTTACTGGGATGTCAGAAGCATCTGTTTAGGAAAGAGCCAATAGAGATTCTCTTGCATGCTCTGTCACAGTGCTTCAGGATGTGATTGTGATGATAACTGGCCCCGAGTCTGCTGGCCTTCCGTTGGGACAAGACATGGCTGTTCTCCCAGGCCCTCGGAGGCAGGGAGGGGAGGGTGGGCTACATTTTTGTATGGGGGTATTTTAAAATTGTTTTAAATATGTGTGAATTTTTACATTGTTTATTTTATGTTGGAAGCCACCCCGAGATGCCGTAGGCATAGGGGGAGGCATATAAATGGAATTAAATGATAAAATAATAAATAATAATTTGCCAGCCTGGATGTGTAAACTATGTCTCCTGATTGTTGGGATGCTATCCCCAAAGTTCCAGTTATGTCCCTTCTATGCCTTCCTGAGGGCCATGCCCACCTCGAAGCAACCACCGATTGGTCCTGTAAAGCTGGAAGCATACAGTAATTGGCCAGAGAATGCGTCTGTCATGTCTCTTTTAAATGAGGCACCTCCTGAGCCCCACATTGAGAGAAAAACTATGTGGGAAGTGTTTACATGCTCCCTATGCTGCCGGAAGTGACGTGCTCCCCATTGACAGTAGTGGTGGAGGCTGGAGATGCGGTGCTTTGAAGAGATGTGCTCTGAAAGCCTGAAAAGTGAGGCTTTCAGAATGCACCCCTTCAAAGCACCGCATATCCAGCCGCCGCCACTGCTGACAACGGGGTGCACATCACTTCCAGCAGCACAAGGAGCATGTAAACACTCCCCGCATGGCTTTTCTTTCAGGGTAGGGCTCGGAGGAGCTTTTCAGCACCTTGTTTAAAAGTGGCCTCAGTCTGTTGGATTGCTACCCATTCTCCCTCCTACAGCTTCCCTCGCCCTGCCCTGCCAGGTGCCTGCTTCTGACTGGCACTGCATGTGCTGCTATTTATTTGAATAATGGTCTTCAAGGGGACAACTTCAATTGCTTATAAAATTGTGTCCCTTAATCAAATTGTTCTGTAGTTTTTCAGGGATGACAGGGAAGGTATGGGATATATTTCTTCCAAATGTACAGGATGGAATATAAAAATGTTACAGTCAGAACTGTATTTTCAAGTTAATAGCCTATAACATCGTTATCTATTCCTTCTGAAATTTGGCAGGATTGGTACACTAGTGGACAGACATAAATTTCCCAGGTTTCATGCAAATTGGATGAAAGCTAAAAAATGTGTAGCTAGGAATGTGTATGTCATTTTTCTTAAGATCACAACATTCAATTGCTTCTAAAATCAGTCCCCTTTATCCAATCATTTTTGAGCTTTGGTACACATATAACCCTCTATTGGGGATACAATCTCCCAAGTTTAAACAGAATTAAATAAGAAACAAAAATGTTATAGCCAGAAATATGTTTTGCATTTTTTTCCCCATTATTTCAAAAACAAAAATTAATTTTCGTTTTTGGTTTAGTTACTATTTGTCATTTTTGTTATTACAATAACAAAAACAAAATCATTTATTTTTGTTTTTGTTATCATAATAACAAAAATGAAATGCACATCCGTAACAGACAGCCTGTTCTTTACACCTCATCTACTGTTTCCCCTTCACAGTATTTAATTGTTTTGAATTGCAAACAGCCATTCTGTCTAACAATCTTTCTGTTAGCAGCCCCTCTTCAGCAATCACTTATACCAAACCTTAGAGTGTTTCAGTACTATAAGTTGCCCTGACACTTGGGGGAAGGGTGAGGCAGAAATTTAAATAAATAAAATAAATAATAGGCTGAATTTGCTCTGTCTGTATTTCTGAGACTTTTTAATTGCTCAAGGAATGGCTCCATGTGGAACCATTCCTTGTATCTTGCATACATTTTGTAACCATAGACTATTTTACACGAATATGATATGGAAAATAGAGAATAAATGATGTTGTAAAACAGGTTTCTTGTTCTTTAAGAACCAAATCCTTGTTAGTGGGGTGGGGGGAGAGGAAGGGTGTTCAAGGCAAGCAGTCCCCTTTCGCACTCTCAGTCGCGGGGATGACTCAGGGAAACAGCAAGAATCCGCACGGGTACTAAGAATGCCCATCAGGTTAGAGTTATGGCCAAAATGACTGAACGAGTCTAGACCTCTATCATCATAGGGCACCAAGTGGATATTACTGCAACTTTCCCCAGTATCCCACACCAGATACACTCCGCTAGCACAACTCACAAAGTCAAGGAAGGAGCGTGCTGGTAGGGAGGAGCGGGAGGCAAAGGGGCCCTAGACAGTGAGGGGGATTATGGGAACAACAGCCACACTCCAAACCCTGGGGGTGTCTCCCCTAGGAAGGGAACAAGGACTCAAACCCACTCGCACGCCTTTCACTCACACACTACACCCTGCGAACAAAGGGACATGGGCACAATTACTCACCTTCTATGCAGCTCAGCACACAGTGTTCAGCACAGGAATTCCATGGAGGATGGGGGGGCAGGGTAGACAGTAGGAGGCAGGGCAGGATCACTTCAATAGCAACACACAGCAAGGGGGCCAGTATATCCAATTACAGGCGCTGTGTGTTCTGCAGCGCTGGCATTTCAAGAGCTTGCCATGCCCCCCTGACATGCCTGGAGCCACGCTGAATGGCGCAGCATTTGTAGTTCCACCACAGCATCCTGCATTGTGGTGGAGGAGACCCCTGTGGTGACCTCTTGTCAGGGGTTGCTGTGGAAACCTCCCATTGTGACTGTGCTTCGCCTGGAGGTATTAGTGCTGTGGCAGTGGGGCTTGATTCAGGCAGAGGGGCTTGTCCAGGCGCGGAGGCCTGATGCCTAGAAAGCCCTCCTGTGTGGGGCCAGCCCCTCGAGCCCCCAAGAAAAAGGGCCTGCGTGTACTGGGCTTCTCCAGATGGCAATGGTGGGATAGACGTAGGAGGCAAGGGGCTGTCACCTGGGATACGAACTTCCAGGAGCGGTCGTCAGAGCAATATCCTACTCAGTCAATAAAGTATTGGAGGTGCCCGTGGTGCCCGCAGGAATCTAGGATCGCTCGGACTTCATAATCCATACCGTCAGAGCGGTGGGGGGTGGGTGCTGGTGATGATTCAACCGGCGTTTTCGGGATAGTAGCCTTTTTTAATAAAGAGACATCTGCAATGATCTACGATCACATAATAAATTTGAATTTGAATTTGAATAAAGAGACATGGAAGGTTGGGTGGAGATGGACCAGCGGTGGCAACTGTACCTTATAAACGACATCATTAAGTTTCTGTATAATCGGATATGGTCCAAAGAATTTGTCATCCAATTTTTTGGATGTCTGTGTGGACACATAATTATGTTTGTCTATCCAGACATAGTCATCCAGTTGTAGAGGGGGCGGTTTGCAACGGTGGGCATTGGTGTATTTTTTATAACACTGCCGGGATTGTATCAAGGTGGTTTTGGCAAGGGTGTGTGCTCGGTGAATGTGTTGTAGCAGGCTACCAACGGCGGGTACTTGGAGTGCCGGAAGGTCCGGAATACTCATCTGGGGGTGGAACCCATAAGTAACATAGAAAGGTGAATTCCTCAATGAGGCATTGGGTGCATTGTTGTGAGCGAATTCCGCGAGTGGCAACCAGGTATACCAGTCATCTTGTAAATAATTGATATAACAACGCAAGTACTGTTCAAAATCCTGGTTCACTCTTTCCACCTGGCCATTAGCTTGGGGGTGATATGTTGTCGTTGGTTTCAATTGTACGTGCAGAGCTGTAAATAGGGCCTTCCAAAAACGTGACACGAATTGGGATCCATGGTCGCTGATAATCTCGAGGGGCCATCCATGTAACTTGAAGACATGGCAGACAAACAGGAGGGCCGTGCGATGCACCATTGGAAATCCCTTGCAAGCAATGAAGTGTGTCATTTTGGAGAAGTGATCTACCACTATGCAGACGGTTGTATACCCCTGGTAGGGGGGAAGATCTACTATGAAATCAATACCAACTCATTGCCAGGGTCCCTGTGGGGTTTCCATGAGTTGTAAGAAAGAAACCCTGTGGGGCTTGGTGAGGAATCTCAGTGCTAGTGCATGTGACACAGTTGGTAACATATTGTTGTACATCTTGGAGCAGTGAGGGCCACCAGAAGGTCCATTGTATCAGTTGACAGGTACGGTCTCGTCCTGGATGTCCTGCTAGGGGTGCATCATGATGGGCACATAGGACTTGGGGGAAACAAGAGGGTGGAACCACTATGCGCCCATCATTTCGTAACAACTCCTTCTCCAGGAGGTTGTACGAGTCAGGTAGGGGTAGGAGTTCCTGGGATAGATATGTGGCAGCAAAAATGGTTCGGGGCAGAATTGGGCCTTGCTGGACCTTCTCTTCAGGTTCTTCATTGTGGTAACGGGATAAGGTGTCTGCTAATATGTTGAGTTTACCCGGGCAATAGCGAATGACAAAGGTAAACCGCACAAAAAAGAGGGCCCAACATGCATGCCGGGCATTGGCAATCGGTGCCATCTGCAAATAGGTGAGATTCTTGTGGCCTGTCACTACCGTTAAAGGGTATTTTGCACCTTCTAAGTAATGTTGTCAGGTTTCAAATGCAACTTTAATGGCAAGCAGCTCCCTGTCAAAAATTGAGTAGTTTCATTCCACCAGGGTAAGTTGGCACGATTAATAGGCAAAAGGCTGCATTTGTTCCTCCGTCAGAGATTACTGTGAAAGAATGGCTCCTAAGGCGAAGCTGGGGGCATCAGCTTCCACTTGGAATGGCTGTTGGAAATCGGGGTGGACAAGGAGTGAAGCAGTCAGAAAGACTTCCTTTAGGTGTTGGAAGCTTCATTGTTGTTCTGGGCCTCATATGTACTCTTGGTTTTTCCTTAAAAGGCGGGTCAATGGTGTGGTGAGTTCTGTGTAATGGGGCACATACTGGCGATAGTAGTTGATACTCCCTAAATACCGCTGCAAGGGTTTCACAGCCTTTGGGGTTGGCCACCGTTGGATGGCTTAGATTTGTATTCTGGTGGGGGTCAAAATAAATCCTAAAAAGGGGCGGACTGAGCATGTGCGCTGAGTAGCCGCGCAGGGAAACAGCTCCGCTCGGCCAGATCACTAGAAAAGATAAAAAAATGGCTTACGGGCTCAAAAATAGGGGGAAAAGTGTTCACTCATGAGCGGGAGGACCAGGAGATGCTCGCAACCAAATAAAACCACGGTAAGAGGCACAATCTAGTCTTTTTGCAAAGCCCAGAGCAGCACTCCACAAAGGCCCCAGGAGGAGGTGGACAAAATGGCGGCATCAGCAATAACTGTGTTCCCTGAGAGGGAGAGAGCTGAGGAGGAGGATTCATCTTCCCAGTTAGACAACCTGTCTGAACTGATAAAATGTCAGTATAAGAGTGCTCAGATGGACAGAGACACTATAAAGGAGGGATTAATGAGGGTGATCTCAGTTACTGAAAACCTGAATAAGAAATTTGATACCCTGGCAAAAAGGATGTCTGAATTGGAGACCAGGCTGGGGCAACAGGAGGACTTTGCTACCAGAAGGGAAGAAAAGATAAAGGTCATAGATCTAAATGTGAATATGCTGATTAATAAAATTGAAGATTTGGAAAATCATAGCAGAAGATGTAATATCAAAATAGTGGGGGTGACAGAACAGAGAGACACCGTGAATATCAGAAATTTAGTGATGGAAATTCTCACACAGGTGTTCCCCCGCAATCCTGAATTACATAATATAGAGATTGAGCGTGTACACAGGGCGCTCTGTGCAAAACCTAAAGAGGGGGAGACCCCATGAGCCATCATTCTCAAATGTCTCAGGTATTTGGACAAGGAGGCAATCTTAACTGCTGCAAGAAAGGACAGAGAGCTAAAATTTGAAGGAAAATGAATTCTATTCTACCCAGACCTTGCCACAGAAAAATTAAACAAGAGAAAGCAATGGAAAAACCATGTTGATCTCATAAGAGCACACCTGTTGTTCCCAGCGAAATTCTCTTTCTACTATCAAGACAGGCTCAGAATTTTTACGCATGTGCCACAACTGAAGGCCTATATGGAAAAGTTCATGGCTGACCTGACATGGACAAAAACTCTGACCTGAACAGGAAGGTTGCTAGAACTGGTGTATTAAAGTCTGGAAGAGTCAAACATTGGGCAGGCACAATTGATAAAATAGGAGGTTAATACTACATGTTCTAGTTAATGCCCATTACTTATTTAGTTATAAGAGGGCGTTGTTGCCTAATTGAATACAAGTTATAAATACCATTGGTCCAATGAATGTTTAAATTTGAATAGCAGGCAGTCATAGTTGGTAAAATAAGGTTGCTATTATTAAATGTTTTAGGTCCTGTCTATTTCTTATTTGGTCACAAGAGGGCATTGAGGCCGGATGATGCAAAGGCAGAAAAGACAATGATAAGATAAATTAGTTGATGAAGCCATGAGGCAAATAATATGATAAGTAGCCCACAGTAAGAGATGTTTATGGGAAAATAGATTGGCCAGGGCGGATGTATAGTACCATACCGCGCGAGGTTAGTCTCTGACCCCCTGCAGAGTGACAGGGACTCTGCAACAGAGCTAATGCTGTTGTTTGTTGTGTGTATTGTTATTGTTTGTTTTAACTTTTATAATTTCTCTCGATATACAGTGCTGAAGGTGTGGGATGGAATGGCATTAAATCTGGGACAAGGTAATGGGCTGCGAAGGATGGCCAATCAGGATGAGGTAGGATATGGGGGGAGAGCATGTCACAGACACAAGGGGGTTGCTCATGGACACCCGGATTGGGAGGTGTGTGGAAGGCAGAGTTATTATTTCCTAGAAAACAGGTACTAGAACAGAAATTAATAAAAATGGTGGAATTTAGCATGGGCACGTTAAACATTAAAGCACTAAATACCCCATAAAAAGACGTAAACTATGGCAGTTGGTAGAGCAAAAGAGAATTGATATAATGGTGATGCAAGAAACTCATTTGTTGACTAAAGATAATTTTAGGGTCAAAAATAAAAAAATATAATAAAATTTATTTCGCTAATGCACACTGTTAAAAGGCCGGAGTCCTGATTGCATTTACCAATACTATTAAGTTCTCCTGTCACAAGAAAATAGCAGATAAAGAAGGCAGGTATCTCGTCCTGGTTGGTGAGATACAGGGACAAATGTATACATTAGTTTGCATTTATGCGTCTAATAAGAATACCCTGACATATTTTAAGAAAATTGTACCGATCATAAACCAATAAAAGAAAGGTAAAATAATAATATGTGGAGATTTTAACACCCCTCTATCGATACTGGATAAATCCAACCCAGCAAAATTTTTAAAAATATCAGTTGAGAATAATGAGATTAATAGAAAAGGAAGGATGGGTGAGTGTCTGGCGCACCAAACATCCAACACAAAAAGAGATTATTCCTTCTATTCTAATAAGCATTTAACATATTCCTTAACTGACCACATGGTAATAGAAAAAAGAATTTACCAATTGGATTTCCAGTGCCAGATCCTACAAAACACGTTCACAGACCAAAGTGCAGTCTGGCTTAAAATGAGCCAAAAGACAGCTATTAAAGACACACACACACGTTGGATTCTGAACAAATCAGTTTTAATGGATCCACAGATTAAGGAACAAATTAAGAGCAACTTGGTGGAATACTTTAATAATAATAGGTAATGTCTCCCCACGATGAAGGTGGTCATCAGGGGATCATACATCTCAGCCACAGCACATAAATGGAAGAAAAAAAAATAAAGAAATTAGGGAGTTGCAATTAAAACTGTCTGCCCTACAGAAGATACAAAAGGTGAAACCAACAAAGAAAAGAGGTAAGGAAATAGGAGAACTGAGGGGAATGATAGATGCCATGAATACAGAGCATATAATCAGTAAATTGCGATACACCAAACAATTCTATTTTGAAAGAGCAAACAAGGCAGACAAAACACTAGCCTGGATGGTTAAAAAACGAAGGGAAAATAATCATATCTCACACATTAGAGATAAATCGGGGCAAATTAATCTGAAGGGGGCCAAATTAAAGGAGATGTTTGTTAAGTTCTATGCAGACCTCTACCAATCCGCTCAGCCATCAGAAAAAGCTATACAGGAATTTCTAGAGAAATTAAATATCCCACAACTGGAGGCTGCGCAAAGATCTTACATGAATGCTCCAATAACACAAGAGGAAATAGAGGGAACAATAAAGAATCTGCCATCAAATAAGACCCCATGGCCGGATGGATATCCCACAGAATTTTATTAAAATTACAACAAGGAATTATCCCCAGTCCTGGAGTCTGTGTTTAGATCGTTCATATTACAAAGAAGCTTAGTACCATAATTTTATTAGGCTAATATTGCATTATACCCTAAAAGTGGGAAAAATTTAGCGGAATGTGCAGGATACCACCCCATATCCTTACTCAATACGGATTTGAAGATCTTTACTAAAGTTCTGGCTGACAGACTTCAAGTGTGCATTAGAGATCTGATCTCACCAGACAAAACAGGGTTCAAAGGGGGCAGGATGGGAATTGACAATGTCAGGAAAGTTACTAATGTGCTGTAAAAGATAACACAAGACAAAGCACCGGAGGCAATAATCTCCCTAGATGCAGAGAAAGTCTTTGACCATCTGGAATATGTATTTTTAATCAAAACAATGGAACATATGGCTTTAGAGGTAATTTTCTACAATGGGTTAAACTTTTACATATATGCCCCAGCTCCAGGCTAATAGTGAATGGGGACTTAACGGATACATTTGCTCACCAGAGGGGCACTCGACAAGGTTGCCCCCTATCTCTGCTCCTTTTTAACCAAGCCAAGTACGTGCACCTGAGACCTCGCATCTTCATGAATGTTAGACCCCTTGTCTCTCCCTCTGTTCCTCTTCCTATGTCTCTCCCCCAGCTCCTGTCTCTCAGATTGTAAGCCCTAGG
>QEPC01010702.1:331421-341711 GCA_003113815.1 Sphenodon punctatus
GGACCTTCCCCCGGCTAGCCCGGGAAGCGTGGTTCAAACGAACCCCATGTGGGGATTGACCGTGGCCAACATCTGGCGCGCCGC
This sequence comes from Sphenodon punctatus, assembly GCA_003113815.1. Classification (NCBI taxonomy): domain Eukaryota; kingdom Metazoa; phylum Chordata; class Lepidosauria; order Sphenodontia; family Sphenodontidae; genus Sphenodon; species Sphenodon punctatus. The sequence goes on from QEPC01010702.1 coordinate 331,506, forward strand.
GAACAGACGTACGGGACACGGTGACCACAGGTGGGTATTCACCGTGGTTCACCGTGTTCACGTAACGTCTGAAATCACCCAATGTTAGAGCTATTTGGTAAACTGTCTGGCTATAAGATCAACATAGCTAAATCCCAAATGTTCCTACTTAATGAGCAGGGGATTCCTAAATCAGAGTTGTAGCAAATTACCCCATTCCAAACACATCCCTAAAATATTTGGGAATAAGTCTTTCAAAAAACATTACAAATTTATACAAATATAACTACTTACCTATGCTAGAGGAAGCCAAGTGGCTGAAAGAATCCTGGGTGGTAGTAAATTGTTCCTGGATGGGAAAAGAAAACTTGATTAGAATGATAATATTACCAAAATTGCTATATACCATAATAGCACTTCCTATTTATGTCCCAGGAGATTTCTTTAATAAACTTAACAAAATTATATAGTATCATATGGAATAAAAACAAAACAAGGGTTAGACGTTCTATAATGTTAACATCAACAGAAAAAGGTGGTCTTAGATGTCCCAAATTTTAAATTCTATTATTGGGCATCTGTATTGAGGGGTGTAAAATTGTGGTATGAGGACAGAAGGCTGCCTGCTTGGGTGAATTAGGAAAAACAAATTGCACAGATTACTATGTTCAGTTCCTATTTAATGGAAGAATCCCCTCCTAAAATACAAATAAAAAATAAAATATTACACCCGTTCATTGATAACACGATTATAATCTGGAAAGTGTGTCAATATAAAGCGGATATTGCCCAGGGCAGGTCCCCATTTAAGCCAGTGCTCTGTGAGGCGCTTTCTCTGAATGGAAGGGAGAAAGCAATGTTGGAGAGGTGGGGAAAAAAGGCAGGTCAGGCATTTTTATGTGAATAAAAGTGAATATATTAACTAGAGATACGCTACAGACGAAATGTGGGGAAAGAATTGATAGGTGGTTGTATATTAAATTACATAGTTACCTAATGCATCCGAGAAATAAGCCGGACTTTGTGAGGAAACCACACCCTATAGAATTGGAGATGTTCAACTATACTCCGCAAAGAAAAATTATTTCCAGGTTCTACCAGATTATCAGAAATTTATTCCACCTCCCAGATGCGGGATACATTTCTGTGTGGAGTGAGGAGTTAAACCTTCCGATTACAGACAAGTGTATGACCAAAATTTGGACCCATATGCAGAAATGTGCTGGCTCCCTGATGGTTCGAGAGCCGCAAATAAAATTAATTCACAGATTCTACCTAACTCCGCAGAGGCTCCACCAGGCAAATAGGAGTTATAGTAATCTTTGTTGGCAGGACTGTGGACAGATTGGGATAAAAGGTATAGTTGTTCCAGTATGCATCTCTATTTTCCCCCATACTTTTTGCAAAAACTTATTTATTATTGGACAGTCACACCATTGGTCGGGCCCCCTGGTGTTTTCCACTTTTGCAGAATCGAATTGATGGCTGCTAGGATCATCACCCTCCCTGCTGGAACTTTAGAGTGCTTCTCCAGTTCTTTGGGCCACAGCCCCATCAATGCTAACTGTGGCATAAAAGGTATCGTTGTTCCAGTATGCATTTCTATTTTCCCCCATACTTTTTGCCAACACTTATTAATTATTGGAGTGTCACACCATTGGTGCAGATATGTGCCTCAGTTAGCATTGATGGGGCTGTGGCCCAAAGAACTGGAGAAGCACTCTAAAGTTCCAGCAGGGAGGGTGATGATCCTAGCAGCCATCAATTCGATTCTGCAAAAGTGGAAAACACCAGGGGGCCCGACAATCCGAGACTGGATACAGAGACTTTGACATGTATTAACAATGGAAAGGATCTCTGCAGGTCTACAGGACACATTGGAGAAGTTCTATGAAACATGGACTTCGACTTGGAACTTAATTGTGGAACATATAGACATGGATAAGACAAAAACATCTCTTAACCTTAAAGCAATCTGAAGGTTACACCTAACTATATTTAATGGTGGAAGATTATACATTAGAGAGAAATGTCTTTTTCTTTCTTTTCCTTTTGGTATTGTATGTATTATTGTTAAGATGAACAGATATTTAAGTGGGAGAGCAGCAAAGTGAAGCTGCCAAGACAATTGTGTGTATTTCGTACATATGTTTCCTTTTATATATCTTTTTTATTCTCATTTCAACGTAATAATAAAATAAATAAATAAATAAATAAATCTCCTGTTTGCAATATAACTGATGCGTACGAAGCTGTTGAAGGACTCTCCGGACATGTCCAACATGTTGCTGCACGGTAGCAGAGTAAATTAAATTATCATCCAGATATGCGATAACGAAGACATCTAGAAGATCGCGAAGAATGTCATTTATAAAATGCTGCAATGTGGCCAGAGCATTTGCAAGGCCAAAGGGCAATATGAGATATTCAAAATGTCCGTATCGGGTTCGGAAGGCCGTTTTCCACTCATCGCCCTCCTGTACCCTGACCAAATTATAGGCTCCCCGAAGGTCCAATTTTGTGAAAATGGTAGCCCCTTGCAAGTAGTTTAGTAATTCAGAAATCAGGGTGAGTAGATACCGGTTTTTTATAGTAATGCTATTAAACCCATGACAGTCTATGCAAGGAGGAAGGCCTCCATCCTTCTTTGGTACAAAGAAGATGGGAGTCCCCACAGGGGAGCATGAGTGACAAATGAACCCATTCTTCAGAGCTTCATCGAGGTATAGGCGAAGGGTTTCGAGTTCAGGATTGGACAGGGCATAAATTTGACCAAATGGAGGCTCAGTACCTGGTTGGAGTTCGATTGGACAATCATATGGCTGATGGGGTGGCAGAGTTGTTGCCGCCTGCTTATCAAAGACGTCCTGGTAGTCTTGATATTCTTGGGGAAGGCCCAAAAAACTCCACAGGTTGGATGTAGGGGTAGTCCCTGCTACCCAGTGCCTAGGTGGCGGGCATTGGCATTTACACTGACAGAAAGAAGAGGATAGCTTTAGCTGGTTGGTGGACCAGATAATATGCGGGTCATGCCTTCGAAGCCACGGGAGGCCTTGAACCATAAAAAACAAGGGGGTGTACACCACATCAAAGACAAGGGCTTCTTGATGGCTCCCTATTTGGCACTGTAGCGGAGTGATCTGTGTTACAATAGGACCCAAGATCAGGGGAGAGCCATCAATAGTATGCACGTGTTCTGGTTGTCATTTTCATTCGACTGGGAGCTTCTGGGCCCTAACAAAGTTGGCGTCCACAAAGTTGCTCGACGCTCCAGAGTCCACCAGAGCCCAGGCTATAAGAGAATGTTCTGGGGATATCTGTATTGTTACAGGGATCTGGAGATGATGTGACTGACGGGGCAAGAATTCTGAGGGGGTACACTTCAGGACCGAGATGGCCCCTGCCCGTCTTGGTCCGAGGCTTTTCCCGCCCCTGCTCGCGGTTTGGCCAGGGAAGGACAAGCGTGTATAAAGTGCATGGTATCACCGCAATAGAAACATGCTCGGGCCTTGCGCCGATGCTCCCTCTCCTCTGTGGAAGGGGTTCTCAGGCTGCCCCAATTTGCATTGACTCGTGTCCAGCATCAAAGATGAGCCGGGACTTGGGGTAGAGACCCCTAGAGGCTGGAACATCGGTACCCGATTTTCTTGTCTGCGTTCTCGCCGTTGCTCTGTTAGAAGATCATCTATTTGGAGGGTGAGATCCGCAAGTTGCTCCCAGGTCTCAGGTAAGGCCGTGAAGGCCAACTGGTCCTTCAGGTCATCGCTCAGGCCTCTCCGGAACAATACCTTGAGGACATCAGTGGGCCAGCCAAATTCCAGGGCTAGTTGCTGGAAATGTGTAATGTATTCAAGTAGAGGTCCCCTTCCTTGTTTTAGGGACATAATGAGGGCTTCAGCATCTTTCACATGGTGAGGGTGGTCAAACCGGAAATCAAAGTCCTTGATGAAGTCTCCATAATGGGAAAGTAAAGGGTTTTTACCCAGTAGGAGGGTAGTTGCCCAGTCCAAGGCAATACCGACCAGGTGCCCAATCATAAAGGCAACCTTCAATTCATCTGTGGCATGGGTGGATGGTTGTGTGGTAAAGGTCAGCTCGCATAAAGCAAGAAAGCCCTGGAATAAGCAACGATCCCCCAGGAACTTCCTAATCTTTGGACACTTAGGTTCCCGTAGAAGGGCAGCGGCAGCCCCCAAGGGGGCTGGACCATCTTTGGGTGCAAGTATGGATGGTGAAGTTGCCACAGGTGTTGGGGGCCCTGCTCCAGCCCGCACTGCAGCCTCCAATTCCTCTTGCTTTATCTTGACATCATGTATCTCAAAGGCCAAAGACTGCACAGCTCGGACCAACTCTGCAAGTTCCTGGGCTACATCCATCATGAATGGGTCCGGTTAGGTTAAGGGAGAAGATCAGGCTGATGATTCTGTTAGCGGGGTGGGGGAGAGGAACAGGGTTCAAGGCAAGCAGTCCCCTGTTGCACCCTCAGTCGCAGGGATGACTCAGGGAAACAGCAAGAATCAGCAAGGGTACTAAGAATGCCCGTCAGGTTAGATTTATGGCCAAAATGGCTGCACGAGCCTAGGCCTCTATCATCAAAAGGCGCCGAGTGGATATTACTGCAATTCTCCCCAGTATCCCACACCAGATACAATCCGCTAGCACAACTCACAAGGTCAAGGAAGGAGCATGCTGGTAGTGAGGAGGGGGAGGCAAAGGGGCCTCAGACAGGAACAACAGCCACATTCCAAACCCTGGGGGTGTCCCCCCTAGGGAGGGAAAAAGTACTCACACCCACTCGCACGCCTTTCACTCACACACTACACCCTGGGAACAAAGGGACAAGGGCACAATCACTCACCTTCCATGCAGCTCAGCACACAGCATTCAGCACAGGAATTCCACGGAGGACCAGGGGGGGAGGAGGGGGGAGGGTAGACACAGTAGGAGGCAGGACAGGAGCACTTCAATAGCAACACACAGCAAGGGGGCCAATCTATCCAATCTCCGGCACTGTGTGTTCTGCAGCGCCAGCATTTCAAGAGCTTGCCATGCCCCCCTGACATGCCTGGAGGCACGCTGAACAGCGTGGCCCTGGTAGTTCTGCCCCAGCATCCTGCGTTGCGGCAGGGGAGAGCCCCGTGGCGGCATCTTGTCATGGGGTTGCTGTGGCAACCTCCCGTTGTGACTGGGCTGCCCCCGGAGGCCTTAGTGCTGCGGCAGCGGGGCTTGCTTCGGGTGGATGGGCTTGTCGGGGAGCGGAGGCCTGATGCCTGGGAAGCCCTCCTGTGCGGGGCTGGCCCTGAGCTCTGACCAACGTAGATTTCCATGTTCCTTGTCAAATTTTTAAGAGAACTGTTATATAAAAAAATAACTGCTACCCAAGAGTCCTATAAAAGGTAGCAATTTACTCTTAAAGTTGTGCTGATAACTATAAACAACTCAATCTTTGATTTCAGTTTATGACATCAGCAGAACCTCCTGTGTGAATTATTGCCTTATATTTGAATCTCATTCATCTGTCACTATACCAATCACATTTAGTTTGTAGTTTTTATTCTTCCTATTTCAAGACAGAATATTGGACAACTAGATCCCCCATAGTACTTTTTTCTTGTGTGCTTTAAAAAGATATTCAGTACAAGGGAATACTAAAAACTAGGGGTGGGACACGGGGGAGAATACCGGATACCAGATTTACCAGTATCGGATCTCCCTGGTACCGGATTTACCAGTATCAGCATACCGGATTTTTAACATTGGCCATGTTACTGGATTTTTAACATTGCGGCTATTATTGCAGCTGTTGACTTCAATGGCCGCAGTGTAAAAAATCCAGTAAAGCTGCCAATGTTAAAAATTTCAGTATGCCGGTTCAGGTAAATATCGAATTTATCGGATTGACCCGGTACACCCAAATACCGGCAATATCGGTACATGGGAGAACCGGAATTCCCACCCCTACTAAAAACAGCTGTGAATAAAAGCATAAGGAATTCAAGTAGAAAAAAATTTTTTATTCCCAATTGCCATTTCATTCAAAGCAGTTAGATTTTTCTTCAACAGTGAAGTGAGAAAAAAATGGGATATCTGGCTATCAAATTTTGCCCTAGAAGTTGGATTACATCATGATGATGGTTGTAGTGGTGGTGGTAATTATGGTGATTATCATTGTTGCACTGGCACCTTGACTACAAACTTGATAAAGTGCTTAGTACAGCCCATCTCTCTGTTGAGTGTATTAAATAACAAATGGAACCCCTGGGCATTACTGAAGGACAACCGATACCATTCATTTGTCATTTATCTTCTTTAGTGTCTACATTTTGTTAAACTCAGTGAAACACAAAAAAGAAAGCCATATAGGAAATTGGTAATTGTCATGGTCAAGAGGAAATTTTAGTCTTCCTTGGTCAGCAAAAATAGTATTTGCGAGTTCAATCCCTAGAAATTAGTTTACTTACAACTTTTCTAAAGCCTTCTCCTAGATTGAGTTATTGCTTTCCCTACTGGATTAGAACTTTAGTTAACAGCTCTGATGTCCAGCTGTAGGTAAGAGACAAATAGCAAGATAATAAGCTTATTCAACTTGGAATTTTTTTCCAGAATGTTTCTAAAATATTGACAACAATACCCACCATATCTGTGGGTAATTTCAGACATTAAGCGATCACAGTCAACCACAGGGAATCCCAGTGGATTCCCTGTGGTGACTGCAATCGCGGTAATGTTTGAATGAGCCTCACCAGATGTTCCCCACAGTGAATACCTGGAGGGGCTAAAATCTGACCATGGTTGTGGACCTCCGTCCAACCCAAGGTCCAGATTCATGGTTAGATTGGCCACAATCTGGGATGGGCCAAAAGTAACGTGCATTACCTTCGCCAATCCTGGATCATGGCCCCAACCATGGTACGGGATCAGGCGCAGTGGCCGCATTGGCCGCGCCCGCCCGTCTCCCCAAGGGTGAGTGGCCGAGGGAGCATGGGGGGGGCTGTGCAGCCGCACATCGCGCCACGCAGCCCTGCCCCTGCCAAGATTCCCCAACGTGATGAAGCCAGCACATCTAAAGGACGGACGGCTACATCACGGACCGGGACCTGAGTGAGATCCGGTCCAGGATTCAGCATGGCGGGCCGAATGGCCCGTCACGTTTAAAATTACCCTTGTGTTAAGAACTGGAACAAAAGCTATTGTTAGTGCTAAGTACATACCAGTGAATGCAAGTCAATATAAAGATGCCCTACAGGTTTTTATAGTAAGTGTTTTATTGGTTTTATATTATTAGTGTGCCTCCATTTGCTAGCATGCCCTATCCAACTAATGCTACAGAGCACTACATTACTTACTACACTAGTTACAACAAAGCTGTAAAATGCACGAAAGAGAAGTGAAATAAATTTTTTACTTCATATGTTTTCACTTTCATGCCATCCTTCAACCCATTGACCCTCTTGACTTTGCTTCCACCATCTCCCCCCTTCTATCATTGGTCTCCTCTACCACCTGCCTAGATTCTGTTGCCTCAGCTCTGCCTTCAACTCATTTCTTTCTTCCACCCATGACTCCCTTACTCTCCTCTTATGTTGTCCACCATATAAACCCCAGTGTTTGACTCACTCCTACTATCCGCTGCCTCCAATCCTGCTGTCAAGCACCTCTGACGCAAGTCTCGTGAGTTTGCTAACTTCATCCACTTTAAGTTTGCTCTATCTGCATTTAGTGATGACCTTTCCCTGGCCAAAGACCACTATTACTCCAAATGAATGGAAACTACTCCCACAAACCCCTGCCGTCTCTTCTCAACATTTGTTTCCTTTCTGAAGCCTCCCTGTCCTCACCAGCCTTCCTTTTTTTCTGCACAAGATATTCTCTCCTTTGTCAAGAACAAGATTGATGAACTCCGCCTTGCTATTGGTTCTCAGCCCTCTCCCTCCCATATTTCCTTCACTGGTATTCCCCCTCCTGCCTCTCTTCTCCCCAGCATCCGTTGCTGATTTCACCTCCCATCTGTCTTGATTCAATCCCTCCACCTGCCCCTTGATTACATCTCCTCTTGCCTCCCATCAGCGATTGCCTCCACCATTGCATCTTCTCTTTTGCACCTTTTCACTGGCTTTCAAAACACATCACTGTCTCCCCTATCCTTAAGAAGGCCACCCTAGACGCCTCTGACCTTTCCAGCTATTGCCCCATTTTGCTCCTACCATTCACTTCCAATCTCCTGGAGTGGGTGGTGTACACACGCTGTCTTGATTTCTTCTCTTCTAATTCCTCCCTTGTCCCCCACCCCAAATAAGGCTTCCGCCCTCTCCACTCGACAGACTGCCTTTGTCAAAATAACTGATGGCCTTCTCTTAGCTAAGTCTAAGGGACTCTCCTCTGTTCTTGTGCTCCTTGATCTTTTTTCCACTTTTGACATGGTGGACCATAGCCTCCTCCTGGATTTGTTATACTGACTTGGTTTCCGGGACTCTGTTCTCGACTGGTTCTCTTCATATCTCTTGAACTGCTCTTTCAACATTTCTCTTGCTGGTACCTCCTCTACATCACTTCACTCTCTGTGGGAGTTCCCCAAGACTTTGTCTTGGGCCCTCTTCTCTTCTCCCTTTGCACCCTTTCTCTGAGTAAACTCACTGAATCTCTGTACCACCTGTATGCTGATGGTATGCAACTAATCTCTCTGCTCATGTGCTCTCCTTCTCCATCTAGTCTTGTATCACTGACTGTCTTCAATATCTCTGCTTGGATGTCTTGTCGCCAGCTCAAACATAGGGTGAAAACAGACATGACACTTACTCCACTTTAATACCATTTTAACATTTATTATGAATGTTTCAAGGCTGTATTGGTGCCCTATGTAGCCCTGCAACATGCATAAGAAATGCTGAAGTGGTGTTAAAGTGGAGTTAGTGTCATGTCTGTTTTTACCCTTCATGTGGCCAAGACCAAACTCTTTATTTCCCCCCCAAAACATTTCCCTCCTACTTCCCTCTCATTTTCCATTGAGGGTATCACCATTTAGCCTGTCCCTCAGGCATGTAGTCTGGGATTAATTTGTTACTCCTCCCTCTCCTTTACACCTCAGATCAAGGCTGTTGCCAAATCCTGTCATTTTGCCCTGTATAATACTGCTAAAATCCGGTCCTGCCTTACTGTTACCACTGCAGTGATCTAGTCCATGATCTAGTCATCTCTAACCTTGACTACTCTAACTTCCTATTTAGTGGTCTGCCCTGCTCTGATCTCACCCCTGCCCCATCTCCGTTCAACGTTCTGCTGCCAAAGTCATCCACCTTGCCTGTTGCTTTGACCACATTCAGCCTCCCTTCTCATTACTGGCTCCCTCTATGTGAACGCATTCAGCACAGGCTCCTGGTCTTCATCTTCAAGGCTCTTCATGGCTTGCTCCCCCACATCACTCCACTCTTGTATCCTGCTACATTCCTGCTTGGGAGCATCACTCCTCTTCTGGCCCCATCCTCGCCTGCTTGCAACTTCCCTTCTCTAAACATCTTCACCCCCATGCCTGGAATCCACACACACACACCTCAGATACATTTATTTTGCTCCCTCCTTCCTAACTTTCAAATCCTTCCTGAAAACCTACCTCTTCCATCAGACTTTCCCTGGTCATGAGTCAAAAGGCTTCTAATGAGTGAAATTACATCATCTTCCCTCCCTCACTCAGAATCTCTTCCCTGTAACTAAGTTAAGCATGTGCACCTGCATTTTCAAAAACTCATGAATGTGACCGTGTCTCTCATGATGTTCACTTCTCCCTTGTCTCTCCCTTCCTTGTCTCTCTTAGATTTCATGCTCTTTGAGGTATGGGCTTATCTATAACTATTGATTGTTAGGAATGGGCGAACGCTGTTCGGAAGTTCAGAGTTCAGCCTGAACTTAGCCTGTTCGGATGACCGAACCCAAACCCGAACGCAAACATCCCGAATAAACCGAACACCGAATGGCAAAATGGCCGAACAGTTCGGTCAATTTGGATCGCATTTGGGTGAGTTCGGGTGGCAAAAAAAGGTTCACTGGAAGGTCAAACATGACAGGGAGGTGTAGTCATTGAGGAGAAGACTTCCAGGCACCAGGGGTGGAGAGGCTTGCAAGAAATGAAACTAATTATCTGCCTCCCCACTTCCCAACACCTTCTGAGCTAGTCACTGTTCCTGAACAGCAGGCGTTGAGTAGGATTTTTAGATTGCTTTAAGTTTCATTTCA
>QEPC01010702.1:364685-377147 GCA_003113815.1 Sphenodon punctatus
GTGTCTCGAACGTCTGTTTGGCGGCCGCCAGATGTTCGCCACGGTCAATACCCGCAAGGGGTCAATTTGAACCACGCTTCCCGGGCTAGCCAGGGGAATGTCCCGGGAAGCGTGGTCAAAAAAATCCCCAGCAGGGACCAAAAAAGAGTAAGGTCTGGCCGGTTGCCATGGCCCGGGATCCCCGGCGGGATCCCGGGCCATGGCGCATCTGGCCCGATGCGGCGGCCGCATTGGCCCCGCTGCCCGCCCATCTCCCCGGAGGGTGGGCGGCGGGGTGTGTGGAGGGGGCGGGGCCGTGCGGCCACACGTTGCACCGCATGGCCCCGCCCCCTCCCAGATTCCCCACCGGGATCCCCCCGGCACGTCTGATATGGCGTGACGGGGTGACCCCGGCGGGGAATGAATGGGTTGTTTTTGGTACGGGGCCAAGCGGCCCTGTAACGTCTGAAAACACCCAATGTCTTTCATTGGAGGTATAATCTCTCCATGTTTCAGCCAAATATAGTGAAACACAAAAATGTTACAGGTGAAAATGTGTTTTCAATTGAAACCAATGGAAAATGAAAGCCAAAACTAAAACAACAATTTGATATTTATGAAAACAAAAACAACAGATTTAAATAGCAAAAAATAAAAATAAAAATGACATGGGACCCTGGTGCACAACTCTATTATTTTTCTAAACTTCTGTGAGTTCAGACTTCATACATTTTCTTTTTTTACGGGCTTATAGACCACTACAAGGCCATCCGTCACACTGCACAATTGTCCAGAAAACAAATTTCTCAACAACAAGCACACACAGAATAGTGGAGGCAGCATAGTTTAACAACCCAGTCAATCATGCATCCACCTAAACTGTATCGAGGGGGGAATGTTTTTCATCCCAGAAGTCATTTTGAATATTACCATAAGCTCCAAGAGCTGCACAGAAGCTGTGGGCAAGGGTGTTTAACTGATTCACACAGTAAAAAGAGGGTCCAGATCATGGATTTTCACATTCTCCTCTTGTGCATGCACTCATCTTTGTTCCCTTGCCCTGAGCTCACTCTTTCAATGATTGGGAGTGGGAACTAGAAACAATGGCCAAATAAAAAACTTACCCTAGGTTGTATTTGGTCCTCGGACATGAGGTTCCCAACCCTGATATGAATAGTGTCACAGCCACCACCACCACGGAAGATCCCTTTCCCCCCAATGCTCATGAGGGAAGTTTAGCTGAGAAAAAAATCCTTCTTCCAATTTGAGACTGAAGTTGCTGTAGAAGGCATTTCAAAATAGGAATCTAATAACAGAATATTAGACTTCTTGTTAGAAAAGCAATTCTGGCATATTTGACTTTCAAAAGTGCTACATAAAACAGGAATGCTATCCCTAGAGGTGCAAGGAACTATGGCCTCAAGCCGGCATCTCTGATGCTTTAATTCAGGACAACTGTTGTGCCTACACTTCAGCCTAGTAGGCTCCTTGCTACAGGTAGTCCACACCCCTCTGGTTCCCATTTTCAGTCCTGGGTTATATGGGTATGCCCAGAGAAACAGCAATATGAGTGGACCTGGACCTCTATTCCTATATGTCAGCCCATGCCTGACCAGAGCTTGAGCTCCAGTCCTAGTGACCCATCTGTTCCTGGATGTCTGCCTGAAGCTGCTTGTTCCTGCTACTAATCATGATTGTTTCTACCTGTAAAATGCTGAAATGGGCCCTCTTTCTGAGCCTATTTGTCCTGACCTTTCTTGTGCACGAATACCAGTTCTGAACCTTACTCTGTTCCTAACTTCCTGTTCTGCTTCTGCAACCTTATCCTACCCAGACATCATCCTACTCTGGCTCCTGGACCCCATCCCAATATCCAACCATTTTTCAGACAACTGCAGTCAAGAGGTACAACAAAAGACTCAGAGGAAGGTAGATACCAGATTAGGAAGTAAAGAAAAGTCTTGCTCATTTGCATTCCTACTTCTTTAGAATCTCTGAAGACGACAAGTGTCAAAATTTTGTTTGTTCTTTATTACCATAAGTATTACTCTCATAAATGATGTAGGTCAGGAACAACATTAAATCTAGCATACATCCATTGGCTTTCTCCTAATCCAGGGATTGGTTTCAGAATTACTACTGAATGTGACCTTCAATTTTTTTATTGCTGCCTCAAGTAAATCATCAAATCAAAAACTAGCTTTTGAAGCACTTCAGATGCTCTCCAGCACTTCAACCTTTCTATGATAAAAAGTGGTAAAATATTAAATTGTAACTTATCTGTGTCCAATGTGCACAATATCCTAGCAAAACAGTCACTAAAGTAATGGGGCAATTTCATGGGGATGCTGTAAATGCTTTGCACCGCTCTGGCAACAAACTTAGCAGTAAACCTGTCAAAATGGAGTTACAAATGTCTTGTATTGTCAAAGTGACACAAAGAGGTGTATGTCCAAGCTAAGCTAGCCCAAAGTTACAGGGGAGGGGGGACGGGGGAAGAGTTCACATGTTCCAAAAAAACTTCAGAGAGAAGCAAAAGAAAAACAACAACAATCCCTTGTAATGTTGTAATACAGCAAACATCCTAATAAGACGTCATGATGCCAAAACTGAGAAGGCCCTGAGCTTAATAATATAGAATGTCACCAACAAATTGTGGTGAAATGTCAGAGGCCCTTTTCAAACAGATGTGGGTGGAGATGGGTGGGTGGCACCATGGGTGGGCGGTGTGTGGGGGTGCACTTACACGGATCCCCACCCACCTCCACCCATCTCTACACACAGAGCATCTGCCATTGGCACCCATTGCTCTGTGCATGGGTGATGGGTAGATATGGGTGGAGCATGGAAGTGCGCATGCATCCTCAACCACCAGCCACAGTGTTCAAATGGATGCCACTCCAATCCCCCCACCCACCATGGTGATGACACAGATTCCCCCCCCACCCACAAACGTGGGCAAGGGAGGCGGGTTGTTCGTGGGGAAAGGCCCAGAGAGAGAGAGAGAGCTCTAATTCTTCACTTGAAACAACTGATTTCTGGTCACTCAAGATTAACTGTTGGGAGAATGGCCATTTTTAAATGAGACACTGCTATGTAGGTCCACTAATAGCCCCCTCTGCACTCACTGCAGTGGGGGGTTTGGCACTGGACCCCTTACCTTCAGGAAGGAGGCTAGGGAAGGTAGGTGGCATAGCACTGAGCGCGGCTGATGGGATACGGGGCCATGTGTTGCCATGGCAACAAAGGGGGGGCGACTGGGACTCTCACAAGCCACGTGACTCCCAGGCACCATTTTAGGTTCCCTGCTCGCCACCTCAGTCTGGTTGCGGCGGCGAGCTAGGGAGGAACACAGAGAGGAGGCCAGGATGGATGGCCTTTCCCACAGTGAGTGGCACGTGGTGCACTTGTGGGCAACAGGCCCGCTCTCTGCCTGTTCACAGTACCCGGAGGTGCGGTGTGGCTGGAGCACACGCCCTCCCTCCCTCCAGCCCTTGCAGAATTGGACAGTGCAAAACCATGCATAGGGGCATCTCGGATGAGACCTAACCCTCCTCCCACTGGGTTCTTCAGCAGGGCAGATAATGGGAAGGGGAGAAATGAGCCCCCCCTACCCTGTCTCTCCACAGGGCAACAGCAAGGCCCAGTTGGGGGTTCCTTCATGAGGCCTATCAATAGCTGAGCAGTAAGCAGCACAGCAGGGGTACGGGGTGCATTGCGACCCCCCTCAACCTTCCCTCCTGGTGGTCTTACTACAGGCCACACCCCCTCCTCCGGCTGCATGGGTGGGGGTGAGACTTCCATGCCGATCCCCCCCCTGTTGGTGCAAAGACCATTCTCCCCACATGGGTGCTGTGTCTGGACTCCTGTGGGGGGCACTGCATGGGAGCACTTCAGCCCCATGCGGCCACACGGTGTGTGGTGTAGGGGTACTTCAGGGTTCAAGGGGGCAGTGAAGAGGCTAAGATGCCCCCTAAAGGAAAAAAGGGCCCACAAAAGGTCCCTGCACAGTCACCCCAGGCCAGTACAACCTTGCGAACCCCCCAGTCTGAGCCACAGGAAGGGGCAGGAGCAATGCTCCAGGCCCTTCAGGCACAGTTGGTGGGGTAGAAGAGGTGGATTGAGGAGCTTGAGAGCTCCCAAAGGAGAACTGAACCGGTTCCCCTGGCTCAGTTAGGGAAAGCTGCCGGGGGAAGCTGAACCCCTGATGATGGAGTTTCCCCTGTGCTACCACAGGGAAAACAAAGCCCCCTCAGGGATCATGGGTGACGCTGGGTCTTGCCTTCTCATTTTAGGGACAATGAACCCGAGCCTAGCCAGCCACTCCCTGAGGGAGTGAATGCAAGCCCTGATGCACAGTCTTGAGGCAGCTCAGAGGTGACAACACCAGGGGCCAGGCGGTGATGAATACCGAGGACCCCTATGTGAGCCAGACACAATGGAAGGTGAGGTCCATGGGGCTCGCTCGTGGGAGTCGGACCCCAAGTCAGAGGAATCTGGGTCATCCAGGTGGAGCCCGACCAACCCCCCTCCCCCCCTCCGCAGGGTTGTGCCCCTACCAGGGTGGTCTGTATGGTCGTACTCCTTTGTATTTCAAGCAGGGTGAGTCATGCATGGGTGGAAGCCACCTAACCTCTCACAAAAGGCCTAGGCCTTGCACACACCACAGGCACAGGGCAGTTGCGCACATGTCGGGTGCCGAGGCAGGTTGTGCACACTGTGCTCCCCTGTGCTGTGAGCATTGGGAGGAACCACACCCCCTGGCAGGGAGCTATGCCAACATGTCTGCCCCATTGGGCGAGCACATGTTGCAGGCGACATGGGAAAAAATATTGAGTGGCGAGTACATCGATATCTTCGCGCTCCTTTTTAGCAACCCTATTCCCAACCCAAACGAGAGGGAGAAGAGAAAGGACCATGAGAAATTAAAGAGGCCGAAGGCTGAGTGCAATTGGACCAACTGGACAGCGTCCTTTACAACTTACATGGGAGTGACCCTCTATAGGTTCATCAAGCGGGGGGTGGAGCTGGTCAAGTACTCGGACATCATCTTATGGGCATACAATACTTGGAGCCCTGAAGCTTGGCTGTGCTATGATGAGGCATTTTTTCATAGGGCACCAACAATCCTACTTTAAGGTGGGATGTCCACGCACATGATCTTTGGCTAGAGTGCATCAGCAACTCGAGCTATGCCCCCTAGTCAGACAGCAGTCATGTCCTCGCTAAGGCCGAGAGTTATGCACAGGGTGACTGGTCCCAGGTGGGAGAGCGAAGCCCTCCCTGGGCGGCCTGATGTGCTGGGACTACAATAATGGAGGTAAATGTTTTCGCTCCCCCTGTAAATTTAGGCACGTGTGCACCCAGTGTGCAGGCTCCCATGCCGCTTCGAACTGCAACAAGTTCAGGCAGTATGGGGCTAGAAATAGAGGACAAACTGCCCCTAAGCAAGGCCCCTCTGGCCAATCCAGTCCCCCTTTTGCAGTGGGGAAGGGCCCAAACCCCGGTATGGCATGAGACCCTACGGACAGTCACTCATGACTACCCTGACACCACCACCACCACCGAATATGTAGTGGAAGGCTTTTGGCAAGGGTTTAGGATTACAACGTTAGGCCCCGCTATCACTTGGGTGCTAAGAACCTGAAATCAGTGAGAGGGAATGAGCAGCTAGTTCAGAATAAAATCAACAAAGAGGTCAAGGAAGGGAGGATACAGGGCCCTTTCAACACACTTCCCATGCCCACACTGAGAATTTCCCCCTTAGGCATTGTCCCAAAAACAACACCTGGGGAGTTTCACCTTATTCACCACCTTTCCCACCCAAGGGGCGAGTTGGTGAATGACGTTATACCCCAGGAGTTGTGCTCTGTGAAAAACGCATCATTTGATGCAGCGTTCGAAATGGTGCGGGCATGCAGAATCGGGGCTCTTCTTGCGAAGTGCGATATTAAATCAGCATTCCGCTTGCTGCAGGTACACCTTGATGACTTCGAGCTGCTGGGAATGGAATTCCAAGGCAAGTTCTACTTTGATAAGGTGATGCCCATGGAATGTTCCATCTCGTGTGCTGCCTTTGAGAAATTCAGCTTGGTACTCAAATGGGTTGTGTCCCGGTGGGCAGGGCGGAGTCAGATCACCCATTATTTTCATGATTTCCTCTTCACAGGAAGGGCGGTCACCGTGCAGTGCAAGCACTTGCTGTGCATGGTCCAGGAAGTGACCAAGGAGCTAGGTGTCCCCTTGGCGCCTGAAAAAATGGAAGGGCAATTATCCAAATTGACCTATTTGGGCATAGAACTCAACACAGTTCATTCCCTTTTGTGGTTGCCAGCAGACAAGTTGCAGGCACTCCAGAGTGGGATAGCGGTTTTCTAGGTAGCAAAAAAGGTAGCAGTCAGGCAACTGCAGTCACAGGTAGCCTAAACTTTGCCTACCGAGTCATCACCCCAGGGAGACCATTTATGTCCCACCTGTATGCACTCATAGGAAATGACCATCCCACACAACACCACATCAGGGTGACTAAGGAGATGCGGGAGGATCTGGATACCTGGGAAGACTTTTTACAAGACTACAACGGGATCAGTTTCTGGCGGCAATGGCTTCTGCTAGAATCCGAGCTGCAGATAATCTTTGACGCAGCGGGTGGCCATGTTTTTGGGGCCTAGTTCAGGGGATGATGGTGTATGGCTTTGCCAGCCATGGATTGGGAGGAAGCAAGGATAACCCGGCATATGACCTTCCTGGAATTCTTCCCTATAGTAGTGGCAGTGAGACTGTGGGGGATTGAATTTTCCAACCGGAGAGTCCTGTTCTGTGATAACATGGCAGTCGTCCATGTTATCAACAAGCTGTCATCTAAATCAGAGAGGGTGATGAGGCTGGTCCGGGTCTTCATGCTCAGGTGCTTACGAATGAACATAATTTTTATGACCAAGCATGTACCTCGTATTAACAATGGCATAGGCAATGCCCCTTTCTTGATTCACCTGCTTGCCCCCAAAGCCATGGGAGGAGCCAGACCCATTCCTGAGCGATGTGTGGAACCTTGGATATTAGACCTCTTTCATACAGTCCAAGGTTCCTGAGCCCCCAGAACCAAGAAGGCATATGAAAAGGCATTCTGTGAGTTCCAGCATGTCAGGTTCCAGAACAGCTGGTCCCTAGGTTTCCCCATCCCCAAGAGCCAACTGCTTCAATTCAACTTAGCCCTTCGTAGCAAAGGCCTGTCACCAGGAACCATCTCTGGGAAAGTATTGGCCATAGCATTTGCTAGCTGTGCCTCAGGTTACCCTTCCCCAGACAACGGTTTCTTCATGAATCAGATGCATGACAGCTGATCCAGGGAGACCCCCCCCCCCAGTGCAGGATATCAGAGCCCCCATTACCCCCCAGCTGTTGAGATGCATAATAAGTATATTTCCTAGAGTCTGTTCCTCTGGCCGCAAAGTACAGCTTTTCTCTACAGCATTCCTGGTGGCCCTATTCAAGGCATTCCGAATAGGTGAATTGGTCCAGAACTCAAGAACCGACACGTTGCTCAGGGCCCTCCAAATTCAGGACATGGGGTGGGAAGGCAGCACTATTACTTTCCACTTATGATGGTCAAAGACCAACCAGAGAGGAAGAGGGCAGACGATAAAACTTTACCCCTCTCCCTATGCCATGATCTGTCTGGTTTGGGCAATGGGGGTGTACTTAAGGCAGCCCCCCCCCAGGCTTGGGCCCTTTATTTAGGCACGAGGATGGTAACCCCCAACCCAATATCAGTTCTGAGCTGTGCTCAGCATGTTGGGAGATGGCGATCCCGAGCCTTCAGGACATATGTGAGGGATACGGAGTTGCGGCAGATTGAACAGTGCACTGGGCCAGGGGCCCCTGCTTGGTCTAGTGAAGCACCACCACACAACCTTGTCTTCTCTTGCAGGCGTTGCAGTTCCACAGACCAGGACGGTAGTATAGATCATCAGCCATGGCATCATTCACTGGCCAGCAAAGATGGCCACACGCAGCTGGTGGGGCACCCAGCTGGGCCTCAGTGATCGGGCCGAGGTGATCTGGTTGGATAAGCACAACATGCTCTGAGAGCAATTGCTCCCAGTGCTGTCCGAGGCACATAATAAACATCCAACCTCAGGAATTATAGTGGTACGCTTGGGTGAGAACAATCTGCCCAGGGGAACGGGGCTCTAGTTGACTAAAACGGTGATGTTTGAGCTCAAGTTGGTCCAAGAGCGTTTCCTGAGAAGCACGGTGGTATGGTCTGACATGTTGCAGCGTAGGGTGTGGACCAATGCCAGTCACCCAGGGAGGGGAGACAGGGCTAGGAAGAGGGCCAACAATGAGATAGGGCATTGACTGATAGCATGGGGGGAATTATTATAACTCATGAAGATATTTGTCATGATAAGGATGATTTGTACCGGAACAACGGGGTCCATCTGTCAGACGTGGGGTATCATTTGTTCTTTGGGGTCCTAAAAACCAAGTTAGCTGAAGTGATCATAAAGCATAAGGAAATGGCAGTGAACCAGCCAAGCAAAGCTGACAGTTCTGGTGGCAGTAGGATGAGCAAGGAGGTTTACGAAGGGTACACAGTACAGAGGTATAGGTGGAACAGAAACATCTCCTTAAGAGATGGGTAAGGCCATACATAGCTGAACAGTCCAGTCCACTTTATGGTCATCCCAGGCAGGGCAAGAGGTAAACAGCCAGACCCACTGGGCAGACAATGTGCCAAGCAGGGGGTAATGGTGCTCTCACCCTTGTTTCACCCCTTAAAGGGGCTAGGTGTGAACAACCTGCCCGGCCCAGGGAGACCTGGGACCATGTCAGGGCATAAGTTAACGTTGGGGAATTAGAGTAAGGAAGGTTCCACTAGGGCTTCACTTGATGATGCCCGGGACAGTTAGAATTGGGACAAAGGGCGTTCACATGGTTAGGTGAGGGACCTTGCAGTTGGTTACAAGACGTTAAGTAATAGGACCCCAGTTTAAAGGGGGGAAGTGGGAAGGGCTACCCCTTCCCCTTTTTGATATAAGTTAATCAGTAAAAAGTATGGCCGTTCTATCCCACATCTGTGTCCTCATCTTCTTCAGGGGGTGGGGGGTGCCCCAGCAACATGAACATCTGTCTGAAGGTATTGTGGAGGGTACATGCTCCCGTGACCCACACAGCACCCAAAAAATCAGAGTGCTGCAGGTAGGGGGAGACAGAATGTTGTGTGGAGATAGACACCCACACATCAACAACCCGTATGAATGGTAGCCAGTCATGTTGTCTGAGTAGTTTGCTATTCTGAGGCACCGTGGATGGGGAAACAGCCTTTGCAAGGCACAGGAACCAGCTGGTCATTCTGGGGAGCCTGGGCTTGGTGGGGACATTTCAATATCAGAGGCCAGTCCGTCCCACTTTCCCACTTTCCCCATGGTCCGTGGCAGAGGGAGTGCATGAAGATGCCCGGGTACCCACCCATGGAGCTGCCCATTTGAACCTCTCCCCACTCACTCTGTGTGGGTGTCCTCCACAGCCATCCCACTCAGTGGACATGGACCTGCCCCCCAGCCGTTCTTGTTTAAAAATGGCCAGCAATTAGCAGCTCCCTCCTTACCAGCCCCAGTTGCTTCAGAAGGAAAAGGAATGTCAAGCAGGTTGGCTTTGTAGAAATGTTTTCAGAGGCTAAGGGACCTGAGTCAACTCCAGATATAGTGTGAACCTTGCTTTTCTAGGTGGAGCAAATGACATTTTTGCAGTTGGTTAATCCCAGTGATGGTTCAGCAAGTCTGCTGATGATTGTGCTGTGCTGTTCCTCCCCTCTAATTTTGAGTAATGATTTAGATAGGAAGGAAAGGTTCACTTCACTTATCAATCCTACTTTCCACCGATAGCTATAGGGTTCACAATGCCATCTGTAACCTAGCTATTTTACCTTTAAAGGTTCAACACTGAGGAAATGTAAATAATAGATCATTATTTTCCATACATTCATATTTCTCTGTTCCTCACACTTAGAGTGGAAAGTTTCACAACAACAGGGCATGCTGGGGCCATCTTCCTCCTCCAGAAGAAATAATTCCCTTCACAGACACATTAGCGAAACATAGAAATATAATTAACAACTTAAAGGCCCTCAGTCTCCCACCTTTCTTTACATCACTTGCCATCACGTGCCCTGGACCCTTTCCTGCTTAAATCAATTGTCATTAAATACTCGGGGTCCAATGTCACCACAGACCATGAAATACCCAGAGAGAGTCACACACAAACACTAACTTAGCAGGTACCTAGGTCAGTCCAGAATCATGTTTGGATGCCAAATTGTGACTAAAACTAAGAGGAAGAAACAAGGGGCATTTTTACACACACCTTAATGTTCCGGATGTTTCAATCTTCTGGGTTTACAAGTCCATAAGTAAGTTCTGGATGCATTCTTCACACACACACACACACACACACACACACACACTGCCTTGAGGCAGTTCCTAGATGCATTTTTCACACAAACACTTCCCTGAAGCAGCCTAAAGTAGCTGCAGCTGTAGACGTGAGGGGCTGCCATGGAAACCAAGTGACCACAACTGCCTGGAGCAAAGCAGTTTATCAGGAGAACATTTTACACACAAAAGGTCTGGGAGAAGTTCTATGCAGAAGTTCAAAGAGCCAGATGTTTAGGATCTGGATGAGTGATTTAGACACACAGAAAGTTCAAGATATAACAGCAAACATGCAGGAGAAATATGTGTGTAAAAACACCCATGGAGGATGTAGAATCACAGACCGGAAACAAGAACAAGAATTGGCTTCAGAGCAGTGAAGTCTGTCTAAGTATGGCAGAAGGCAGGGAAAGAACCAAGCACAGAATGAAACTCAGGAAGCAAGAATCCAAGGTGCATAGATGTATACAACAGTCCCATTTGTTGTGTGCCCCTAGCCCCAGGCATACAATGGGGAAGCAGGCTATGTTGACCAGTCAGACTGTGGCGATACAGTGAACTTGCAGGAGTTGAATGTTGCAGTGGTACTGTAGAGAGTTCCTGGTGGCAATGTAAGGCACCTGATCTGGATTCCCAATAGACGAGGTTTAAGGTGGTTGACTCTAATGTGCATGTGCTGTTTTCAGGGAAGAAGTCGCCTAACACACATACTTTAGAGCCTTCCCCAGACTCGTGGCTGAGAAAATTGCAAGTACTCTGCACTTTTCTGATAGCGGCATTGTAAGGTCTGTGAAAATAAAACAAATTTATTTTTATATTTATTCATGAAACCCTAGGAAACAATCTCTGAAAGGTATATTTGGAAACAGCCTCTCAATTTTTCAAGACTAGAAAAGACTCAATTTTTCTTTTTCAGATCCCATTATATCACTGTAGCACGACATAGATTAGAAAAGGACTACTTTGTTTTCCAAACCCATGACTACTTTCTAACATTTTTGGAAAAAAACTTCTTAAAATCCCAGTGATGCTTTGGTTGACTAAATGACTGATTCTCTATCTAGGTCAGTGGCATAGCGATCATGGTGCAGGAGGAGTGGGGTGCAGTTGCACCTGGACCTGTGGTGCAGTTGGTGGTGGCATGTTTCCCGATCCTGGCATGCTAGAACTACATTTCCCAGCATGCCAGACAAGGAAATATGTTGGCCCCAGCATCAGCATGAGAGAGAGAGGCTAAGAATGAATGAGTGCGATGTGGATCTTGCACTCCACTCCCACCCACCAGCAACCCCACTCCAACTCCCCTAACTGTTCCCAATCCCAACCACCTTCACCCCTAGATTCTTACACTTGTACCCCCACTCCAGCTCCCACAAACCCTCCCAGGCTTCCACCCACTTGCATCCCTAGCACCTCCCTTGATTTTTTATTTATTTTTACTTTTCGAGTCACCCTTTTGGGGGAGGGGGGCATAATTGTGGGCTGAGACCAGGCCCTCCCCAGCCTTGCTATGAGCCTGATAAAGGTTTTATGATCATTTTAATTTTTGTTGACTATGAATAATCTATGATTTTTTCCTGTGATAAGTCTACTTAGATAGTCACAGATATTCAAAGTAGGGATGGGCGAACACGGTTCGGAAGTTCGGAGTTCGGACCGAACTCGAATAGTTCGGTCAACCGAACCGAACGGTCGAACCGAACTCGAATTCAAACGTTCGGAGTTTGAACTGAACTCGAACAGTTCGGTCAACCGAACCGAATGGTCGAACCGAACTCGAATTCGAACGTTCGGTTCGGATGCGTTCGGTGAGTTCGGAATTGAATTTCCATTGGTTTCAATGGAAAACACATTATCGGCTGTAACTTTTTTGTTTTTTAAGATATGTGGCTGACATTTGGGGTGCCTCTACCTTCAATAGAACTCATTATGTGCACCAAATATCAAAACAATTGGATAAAGGAATCCGATTTTAGAAGCAGTTGCATTATTGTATTTTGCAATATTCTACATATACATTCTTAGCTGTAACTTCTTTGCCTCACAT
>QEPC01010702.1:379068-410801 GCA_003113815.1 Sphenodon punctatus
TGGGAGGGGGAGGGAATTAATTTTAATTGATTGCATTGGTTTCAATGGGGACACAGCGCCCCATTGAAACCAATGCAATAAATCCGGTACCGGTACACCGGATTCAATCCGGGAATCCGGTTTTTGTGAAACCGGTAACCGGTAAAATCCGGTGTACCGGTACTGGTACCGGGCCCGCCCCTAGTTTGAAGGTAGATATTGCTCAAAACGTTGGCTGGCCATCATTTTACTTCAAAGTAAAAAACAATGAGTTACATATATAAAAAAGTAAATCGTTCTTGAAGTTGGATTAATAATAGTATCTAATGTTTTTTTTAAAAAAATAAAATAAAATCTGGCACCAATATGTGTTTGCTCCATCTTAAACGCTTAAATAATTTTCTCCTAAATTTTGTTTTTCAGAATTGCCCTTCCATGAAAAATGCCCATATATCAACTTTTTTATTTAGGTTAAAAGCTATCCTCAAATAAACATATTTATTTATGGATATAAATTCTAGTTTTTGAGCAGCACTACATCTGATTTACAAGGTCTCATTTGTTCAGCACTTCGAGAGCACTATACTTCAATTTAAAAAAAAGGCAAACAGTTGTATCATAGCCATGGAAAATACAATTCCTGTGTTCTACACAATGGTCATACATATTAGTCATCACCACTAACCACTACAATTCATATTGTATTTCATTGCCTATATTGTAATTGTGAGTCTAAGGCCCTTTTCACACAGACACTCTAACAGTGATAAAATGGGTGTTACATTTTATTATACATGTTGCAGGTGTGCTCTATGTGTGCCCTGTTAGAGTGAAGGGCCAATATGATTGCAGTTTATAGTACTATGACAGAGTTTTCAGGTGCATCATCGGGTATTTTCAGACGTAGCGAGATCATGCTCAACCACAGTGAACCACTCTCAATCCCGCGGCGGGGCCAATGCACCCGGAACGTCTGTTCAGCGCGCGCCAGATGTTTACCATGCTCAATACCCACATGGGGTCAATTCCAACCACGCTTCCCGGGCTAGCAGGGGGAATATCCCGGGAAGCGTGGTCAAAGAGATCCCCACTGGGAACAAAAAAAAAGTAACGTCTGGACGCCAATCCCTGGGCGGAACCAAAGGAAACGAGCCCCAGCCGTGGACAATGCATGCAGCATCGCTGCCGGGCAACCAGCAACAACACAGCCACTGGAGGGAGATTTAAAGGGAAATCAGCCGCAGGCATGGGTGGCGGGATGGAGCGAGGAGGGAGGCGGAAGAGAGCGGCGGATGACAGAGCGACGGTGGAGGAGGAGGATGTGGCAGGGGCAGCAGTGGAGGTGGAGGGAGCACAGGTGGGGGAGGAGGGGGACACGGGGGTCGTGCTGACCCTGCAGCTGGCCTGGGAACAACACCTCCAGCAGCAGGCACCATGCGATGCCCCGGGGACAGCAGCCGCAACGGGACCGGAGGAGGCACCCAGGAAATGGATGAGGACAATGGAGGGGTGGGAATCAGGGGGCACGGGGGCACCCCAGGGGGCCGGGGCATGCCCGGGCGACCGGGAGGGAGGCGGGGGCAGGGGAGCCCCGTGAGGTGGCCCAGCCTGCACCTAACCCAACACGCCCCTCCGACTGTCCCCACAGACACGGAAAATGGCCTGGGCGTATGAGCCCCCGGAGGACACCGGCCCTGCGTGGGCGAAGGCAGTGCCGGTGGAGGAGGGGGAGGAGGAGGATGACCGGCTGTGGGGACACCGGAGGAAGGCCTACCGCCGAGGGGGCCAGTGGGGCCTCCAGGAGACCAGGGACTTCATCCGCATATGAGGGACCCTGGAGTACCAGCTGGAGCTCGCCCTTAACCAGCGCAACGAGCATGTCTACCAGGACATAGTGCGGGACATGGAGGCGGCGGGGCATCAGCGCACAGCAGCACAGTGCCACTCCAAGGCCAAGGAACTCAAGAGGGGGTACAAGGCCATCCGGGACAACAATAGGTGCTCCAGACGTGGGGCCCGGACCGCCCCCTTCTACGAGGCCCTGGACCGTATCCTCCATATGAAGGGGTCCATAGTTGCCCCACGGCTCGTGGGAAGCGCAGTGGTCCAGGGCCGGGAAAGGGCTGAGGTACCCACACCCCTCACCCCTTGCCCGGTAGACACAAGCTCCGGGGCCCCGGACCCCCAGGAGGAGCGCCCAGCGGCCTCCGGCACCGGCAGGGCCCCCCCCGGTAGCAGCCCCGAGAGCACCCAATCCCGGGACGGCCCAGCGGAGTCTAAGGCCAGCACCCTCACCACCCTCAGCCAGTGGTCCCTGGGGGAGCACTCCCGCATCGAGGGGCCGGCCTCCAAGGGATCCGCGACCGACATTGAGGGTAAGCGCCCGACCCAGAGAGGGGGGACCACGACCAGGGGGCCATGGACCAGGGGTGTGTGGAGGGGGCAGGGGCCACCCCAGCCTGTGCCCCAGCTCCCCCCCCTGCCAAGGCAGGAGGGGGCCCAGTCCCAGGTCCCCCAAACACCCACCCAACACCCACACTCCCTCCCTCCCTCACCCGCAGGACACGGAACACCCCGGGAACGGCCCGAGGAGACAGAGCCACCAGCTGGCAAAGAGCCCAGCCAGCAGGTGCAGGATTCAGGTGAGGCAGCCGGGGCGGGACGGAGGGCACCTCGGGGTGCAGGGAGGGGTCACTTGGCGGGCGGAGGGGATGGGGGGGCATGGTCAGGGGGTGGGGAGGGCCAGGGAGGGATTCCCAGGGGCCCGAGGGGGCCCTGCCCCATCATGGGAAGGGGACAGGGGCAAGCTCACACTCACCCTTTCGCTCCCAGAGGGCAACCCTGTCAGCCAGCATCCCCAGGGCCCGTGGACCCAGCGCAGCACATGCGGGAGTACCGGGCACGGGTCCACAGGTGGAGGGAGGAACAGGCACAGGAGATTGTGCAGAACGCCGCGGAACAGGGGGAGAGGATGATCGAGGGTGTGGCCCACATGTAGGCGGCCATTGAGCGGTTCCTGGAGAGGGCCGAGGCGAGGGATCAGAGGCTCCAGGCCGAGGTGTGCCTGGAGTGGCGCTGGGAGCACAGGGACCACAGCAGGCAGGAGGAGCTGCTCAGGGGCCTGAGGCAGGACATTCAACCCATGGTATGGGAGCACACCCTCAAGATGGACAGGTCCCATGACATCGGGACCTCCCTGCTCCTGCACGCCGGCACCATGTGCGCCAATGTGATGGCAGGTGCACCCCTGGGAACCCTGCCTTCCCAGGTCACAGTGCCAGGACCCTCGGTGGCCCCGCACCCTGTCCTGGTGCCCCAGCCACCCCCACCCCCACAGGGGCCACACATCCACCTCCCGGTGCCCCCGGTGCTCCGGAGGGTGCAGCCACCCCGGGGGGGGAGTCCATCACACCTGGGCCCCCTGGGCGATATGGCTCGCCAGGGCATTCCGGATCTGTTTGGCATAACGGTACTCACAGAGGTTCTCTGCATTCACGTAGAGGGGCACAGGACCGGGGGGCTGGTGGGGCTCGGGGTAGTCCAGGGCTGCCCCCTCGGTTTCACAGGTATTGTGCAGCACGCAGCAGGCACTGATCACCAGGGCCGAGGTCGAGACGGTGCAATCCAGGTGCCCAGCTACACTCCTCCAGTGCTGCTTGAGGGCCCCGAGGGCACGCGCCACCACGGTCTGGCTGGAACACAGATGGGTATTGAATAGGACCTCCGCAGGGGTGCTTGGTACAGAGTACACCTTCATCAGCCAGTGGGTGAGGGGGTAGGCGGGGTCCCCCAGGATACAGGGGGGCATCGGGACCCCCACGATCCACCTCATGCCCATGTCCACGAAGTCCCACCGGAACATCCGGGCATAGAAGGGTGAGGTGGTCATGATCCTGGCATCGTGACTGCGGCCGGAGTTGCCCATGTAGATGTCTATGAACCGGCCCCGGTGATCCACCACCCCCTGCAGGTGTAGGGAGTAGTAACCATGCCGGTTCACGTACTCCAGGGCCTCCCTGGCGGCCGGGTGGAGGATCTCGATGTGGGTGCCGTTCATGGCTCCCATGCAGTTGGGGAAGCCTCTGGCTGTGAACCCCGCCATCACGGCCCCCTGGTCCACTAGCTGGATCGTTCTGTCAAGGAGCACACCCTCCACTGCCTCGCACACATCCCGCACGATGCAGGCGACAGTGCTGACCCCCACCCCGAAGTGCTGGGATACCGACCGGCAAGAGTCGGGGGTAGCGAGGGCCCAGACCCCTATCGCCACCCACTGGACCATGGGGATGGGGTCCCGCATGGACGTGTGCTCCTGCTCCAGCCAGGGTGTGAGGAGCTCCGCTAGGTGGAGCAGGGTGGTCTTGTTCATTTGGAAGTCAGCCCTCCAGTCTTGCTCTTCCCAGTGGGCCATCGCCCTCGCCCACCACACCTGTGGGCGCTCCGCGACCCATAGGGACCTGGCTATGGGCATAGCAAGCAGGGCTGCCCTGCATAGGGTCTCCCTTGCCCAGAGGAGGCACCTGGAAGCACAACGGAGCAGTGCGGGACATGGAGGCGGCGGATCCGGCCCCGGCTCACAGCCTACCAATCCGCCCCAGAGACTCGCAGTGCCCTGAGTCACGCCCGGGCTCTCCAGCATCCAGCCCGGAGGCCCCATGCTGCTGCTTGGGCCTGGGCAACCCGCACCCACGTGGCCAGTTGCACCTCCGCGGTCCGGCGGCGCAGCTGCTTGGTGTGATGGCAGAACCACTCGGCTGCGAGCACAAGGAACATCCAATAGGCCGCTGCCCTGTCGCGCTCCATGGTGGTGGGGCCCACTGGGGTGTGTGCTTTTATATAGTGCCTGTGAAGGCAGGACTGTCAGGGGGGCAGGCCCCTGCCCAGCCATGGGCCTCCCTGGGGGGGGCTGGGGCATGGGTGCGTGCAATTGGGAGCACTGGCAGCCGGGGCACCTGGCCTCGCTCCTGCATGGGAGCGTGGTTCTGCACGCTCCCAGGACAGCTGCATTCCATCAGCCCTCTGCACCGGCAGCCCAGCCCCCCCCCCCACTGTTTGCTGCAGGATGGCCTTGAAGGTGCGATTAGCTGGACAGGGAGATCGCTGTTGTGTTGTGCAGCTGGGCCGGGTCCGCGCCCCTTGCCTCGCTCTGTTGTGCTACAATGTTGCAGTTTGCAGCCGCATTCCCTGTACTTGGGACCCCTCGGTGCCCCTCCCAGCCCTGGAGGGTGTTTTTGCATCCGGGGCTCTGTGTCATTCTCCCTGTGGTGCCGGACCATGGCTGGCTGCCCATTCACGGGGCTCCTGCTCCCCTGACCCCCTGGGGCCCCCCATATCTGGACCTTCCACGAGACCATGTCTCTGTGTGACCTGTGGCATACCCCAGCCGTGCAGCTGCTCCTGGGCACCCCGAGCAGCCCTGCAGGCCCCTATAAGAGCATAAGCTCTGGTCTCCATTACTTCGGCTATGAGGCGAGCGTTCGGGATTGCCGTCTGCAAGCAGAGGCCTTGGGGCTTGTTCGGTTCCCTGAGGGGCGCATACCGGACCAGCGGTGCTCGCATGTGCCATGGGCCGGGGCAGAGACCGTGTCAGCGCTGGTGGTGTGCGGTTTGAGTGCCTTCACGGAGTGCCTTGCTAATGGTGGCCATCCTTGGCCGTGTCCTACTTTTCCTGTGTGCATGGGGTGCATGGGTACCAGCGCACCCATGGGGCGGTGTACCACCGGCTGCTGGAGCTGGGACATCTTCCTTGGCCCCCTTCTGCTGCCTACTGTTTGCCTGAGCCTTCCGCGGCGGAGCTGTCGGCCCTGTTGGGGGTGTGGGTCCATGTGGACATCCAGCTGGCTCTCACCATGCCTGATCCCTTCGAGGTGTACTACCTGATTGCCCACCACATGTCTGTGCAGGGGTACTGCTGGGGCTTGCTCCATTGGCCCCACCTGGTTCACCGGGTAGGGCACCCGGGCCCTGGGCCCGCTGTGGCCCCCAGCGGCAGCCTGTGACTCCCTGTGCTCCTCCCGGCCCCCCTGGAGTCGTGCTCCCATGTGGGCCCCCGCCCTGGTCCAGGGGGGCCCGGTCCCCACTGGCTGCTCCCGCCCTGATGTCTCTGCCGTGGAGTGCACCTGCCTGCTTTGTGGGGTGCTGCTGCCCCTGGCTGTGGCCTGGGGCCCCCTCCTGCCCCCCCGGTTGCCCTTCCGAGTGCTTGGGTGGCCTCTCCGACCCACCCATGTTCAGCTGCCTGTCTGCATCCACCGGCGCTGCCACCTGCTGCCCCCCCCATCTTGGGTGCTTGTGTGACCTGGTGGTTGGGCCCCCCCGGACTGGGCCATGGTGCTTCCCGGGGGGGGTTGTGTCATTGGACCTCGAGCTCCTCTCCGCCTGTCCTGGCTGCCCTCCCTCTGCTCCTCAGTGACTGTGGGGCCCGCGTTCCCCTCCTGGACCATCTCCACCAGGATGGCTGTGCCTTGTGGACCCCCATTGTGCCTTGGTCCTGGGGTCCTGGCCCTCCCCTTTCCAAGACTGTCTGTGTTGCTGTGGGGGCGCCTATGTGGACTGTGGTGCTGTGGGGGTGGGGGGTTGCTTCTGCCTGTGCCCTGCCCTGCCCCTATGCAGTGCCCCCCATCTTCCGTGTCCTCCACTGCTCCTGTTGTTCCTTGTGCTTTGTCCTGGCACCCCTGCCCCCCTTTCCTGACCTTTCCCTTGGGTGGGTGCTCCCGCGTGTGCGCGTGCGTGTGTGTGTGTGTGCCCGGGCATGTGGTTGTGGTGTGTGTTGCGCTGTGTGACCGCTGTGTGTGTGCACCTGCTGAGTGCCATACCTGTTGGCCTCTTGTCCCTCTTCCCCCCTCCCTTCCTGTTTCCTTTGTGTGGGCGTTCCCTTGTGTGCCTTTTGGCTTCGTTTGCCCTCAGGCGGCAATGTCTGTGTCCCGCCCGTGCCTGGTGTCTTCTGGGAGTTCTGACCACAGCCGGGGGATGGGTGTTACGTCTGTTGCGCTGCCCCGATCCATGATGTGTCGGCCCGATTCCCAGTTGTGGTCCCAGTCCCGTCATGTCTGTTTGGGGCTTTTCTTGGCCCCGCGACGTGGTTGTTTTATTCACCCCCACCAGGGATCCACTGTGGTGAACCGCCCGCCCGTAACGTCTGAAATCACCCATCATATCACTGAAAGAACCAGCATGGTGAATCAACGCCTCCAGTACTATAAATCTCAGCAACCCCAACAAGCTTTGCCTTGGATGAAATTTACATATGAGGTTGTGCTCACAGGCTGCAATCCTAAGGACACTTAGGATTGCAACCTGTGTGTACAGTGGGCCCAATCCACGCCTTGCACACTCACTGTGTACAAGGTGCACATGTTGTGCTTATATGGTGATTCACAACACATGTGCACTCCATGTGCAACATGGGAATTGCACCGTTAATATCAATTAAACTTACCCTGATTAACATGCTTAGGACTGCAACCAGAGTGAGAAAAAGCCCAAGTACATTGTTACAACCTGCCCCCACTCTGGAGCAATGCCATTTTTGTTTACGTTATTTATCACATACATAGCAATTTCAGTGTTTCGTGTGCTTTACAGTCCTTATCTAGTTCACTCTCACAAGAGTCCTCTGAGGTAGATCGTTATTATCCACATTTTATAGATGGGATACTGAAGCCGCTTTTACACAAACAGTTGAAATCAGTGTGTTGAAGAACACGCTGGCTGAAAACGCCTGCAGGGTGCATTTACATGCACCAAAAGTAGCCGTCCCGCCATAGGAATTGCCGCTCGCGGGGTCTTTTTAAAGGCACATTTTGGAAGCCCCGATAGCAAAACTTCTAAAATGTGCTTTTAAAAAGACCTCGTGAGTGGCGATTCCTGTGATGGGGTGGCTACTTCCAGTGTGTGTAAACGTACCCCACGAGGCTTCAACCACTTGTGTAAAAGCAGTCTCAGACTGAGAGACAATGGGTGCCTTTACACAGACAGCACCCACGACTCTGCTTCACCTCACACCCGTGCAAGCTGTCAATGTAAAGGCAGGCCACCAGATGTGCAAGGACCTACCAGCACATGCTAAGTCCAAGATAATCCATGCAAGTCACAAAGACAAACATTAAGAGTGCCTATACCTTGGAACAGCTTGGAATTGCTATGCAGTAGATAGCTCAGATACAACAAAAACCGCAACTGCATAGAAACTGAAGATGAATTTCTATGTTTACATACTGCGCACGATTTGCCTCTGGGAAAGAATCTTGAAGGGAAAACATGTGCAGGGTTGGTAATGTGGGACTGCCCCCTTCCCTCCCCCCCCCAATCCCTGGTGCATTTATGCTGGGGATCCTGAAGAGTCAGGAAAACCAGCTCTAATTCTCCACAAGATCACTGGCAAAAATGCACCAAGGTGTGTATCCCACATTCTTTACCGGAGGCAAATCATGTGCATTAAGTAACATTGGAAAGCAACATGAACCAATGCTCTATTCAGATTTAAAGGAAGGCTCTGTTGGTGGAACATAGCATGAGTCTGGGGGTCATAACTTGTCCAAGTGTATTGTCTTGGGGCTTGGTCATGTGCAATAATGTGGGGGCAAGGGATGGATCCCAGTGGAAAGTAAAGGGCTGATAGCTGGCCACACAGCCAGAAAGAAAGAAAGTCTATTTTGCATACCAGATACAGTATCTGACGTGAGTGCATGGGAGGTAAACACAGTGCACAACCACTAGGGGTGTGCACAAGGCCCCCATGTCATTTTTGGTTTTTGTTTTCATTATTCAAAAATGTTATCGATATAGTTATCAATATTATTATCCATTATCGATATTGGTACCATTTCAAATGAAGATTTAATTTTTGGCATTGGTATCATTATCGATTCCCATGCACAGCTAAGATTTACCTAAATCTAAGGTAGACAGGGGAAGGGAAAAGGAAAACTATTAATTATCTATATAACTATTCTAATCTAATCTATATATCTATAATATATATCTATATCTAATCTATACTACCTATCTATATATAATGTACATGGACAGGGAAAGGGAGAAGGTAAAATGTAGGGTATGAGGAAGGAAAGGTATTGGTGGTAATACAATGAGGGCCAGGGAGGATTTTGTGTGTACAAGCACCGCAGTTTTGTAAATGCAATCTGACAAGCAGAACTCTCACACAACAGAGAGCAAAAACCTGGCCCTCCCATTATAAAGGGTTGCAGTGCCCTCCCCCAGAGCCCGCCTGATTGGTTGTGGGAGGTAGCAGGCACTGAACAATCACAGAGTGCCATGAGACTGCTGGGGCCTGTTTGCGCTGCTCATTGGCCAGTGATACATCCCTCAGATACTGCTGAGCTGCTCGCCCCTCCGAACACAGGCACAGTTCAAGAGTTTGACCCTGTTAAGACTCCGGATGTCTGCTCCCTCCCTCCCTCCCTCCCTCTCATTTTTGTTTCTCGTTATTTGTGTTATCGTTTCTCATTATCATTTGTGTTATTATTTTCGTTTTCAATATAGATACCATTATCGGTATTCTCGGTTGTCATTTTCGGTATTCTCGGTTGTCATTTTCGGTATCATCGTTATTCTCAGTTGTCATTTTTCGTTATTGCAATAACAAAAATTATAATGGATAAAATTTGTCTGCTACCACAGTAGAATAATGAACAACGTAACGATTATGGGAGCAGGGCTTAGGGGAGTCCAAGATGAAAGAGCTGCTTCCTTCAGGTTAGAAGGTTGTTACTTCCTTCAAACAGCAAGCACTGGAAACCCTTTTGTTTGGGCAGGCATTTAGTGGGTGATGGATGGATTAGGGGTGTGTATATTTTAAAATTGTCTTTCTTTTATCCTTTTAATGTCTTATGCATGAATCTGTTTTTATATGACTGTAACCCACCCTAAGCCTACTTTTTGTGGGATGGGCAGGATATAAATTTAAATAAAATGAACAAATAAACCAGGCTATCTTGGGTACACTGATTTGCATTGGTCCTGATCCTAGGAGGAACCCCAGCAAGGTATTTGGAGACACCAACCTACAGATTTACACAGAACCTTGCAATTCCTCAGGACACCCCTGCCCCTTGCTACACTCCTATCAGTTTCTCCTTCCTGTAGAGCCCCAAAAATCTCTCCCCACACCTCTCAAGCATGTCCCTATTAGCTTCACAATTGGATATGAACACTACATGGTCATGGGGGAGAAGAGATGACCCCCTTCTCCCCAGCAGACACTGTAGCACAACAGAGCCTTGTGCCACCTGCTCTAAAACCATTACTAAAATAATCTTCCCTTCAAAGACATTGTCTTTGCTTAACAAGCGGGTCAATTAACTTCACCTATGTCAGCTTGTCATATCAGCAGACTGACCTTAGAATTTGCAGGGCACACTAGGGATGTGCATTTTGCTTTCGGAAATGTAATTTTGAAACTGAAATTTTCAATTTTAGAATTCAGAACTAATTCTGAATTCTGAAATCAGAATTTCTAAAATAATTCTTAAATTTTGGAATTATTTCAGAATTGTCTAGAGAAGGACACTCGTGGCAGCCTTTTGGGCAGGAAAAATGTGGTAAAGAAGTCCCGGAAGAGGAGGGGGGAAGTAGAGAGCACTGAGTCAGCAGAATTGATTGGTGTCTACACTGGCCATTGAGCATCAAGTGTTTTCCACTAACACTCCAATGGCACTCTGTGATTGCTTAGGCACCAGCCTCACAGAACCAATCACAAGAGCTGGGGGAGGGTACTGCTAAGCTTTATATTGTCACAGCCAGGGTTTTGCTCTTATTCTGAGTTTGTATCTGGCTTGTCAGGTGGCATTTTCAGAACTTCTATAGCAAATTACTCTAGGCCTCAGTGTTTCCTGATCCCTTCCTCAAACCTTCACACCTCAACACCCATCCACACACATTACACAATCATTTCCCCCCTCTAACCTTATCCCATTACTCAGCCTCTCCTTAGTCCCTACCCGACACACACCCCTTTATTCCTATCCCAAGGGACTGCACCTGAAGTGGTCATTCAAGAACCAAGAAGCATGATTATATCTATATTATCTGGGGCTGTCATTCAACTCTCAGGGGGCTGTCATTCTATTGAACCTGAAGCTGTCATTCCAGTTCTAGGAGACTTCATTAAATCACTGATGTCTTCATTCAACTTCCTGGGACTGTCGTTGTAATGTAACTGATTATATCATTTCCGTCCCAAGCTCCATGATTATACCCCTGGGGCAGTCATTCCAATCCCAGAAGGTTGTCATTCCACTGCTCCTAAAGCTGTCATTCCAGGCCCTAGTAACCATGATTTTCTCTCTGGGACCATCATTGAATTCTCAGGGGGCTGTCATTCCACTGCACCTGAAGCTGTCATTCCAGTTCCAGGAGTCATTATTGAAATACTAGGGCTACCATTCCCATGGGTTGTCATTCTACTATACCTGCAGCTGTAATTCCAGTCCCAAGAACCATCATTAAAGTACTAAGGAACATCCTTCAACTCCCATGGGTTGTCATTCCACTGTCACAATAAAATGAGGGTAACAACACAAACTGCAGTAGCACAAAACCAAACCAACTATCAAAAAAACTACTACATCCACAACTAAAAATGTCTGAAAATATATTTATTAATGACACAAATATATGTCCATCTTTATCTTATCTATAAATGAGGTAATATCTCCATACAACCTAAAAACAACAGTGTAAACATTTATACATAAAAATTATATATAAAGACAATGATCAAACCCTACACGTTTTGGGTTATGCACCCTTCCTCAGGGGTATCGTTTAAATATATCTGTAATCCAAGAAAGAAAACAAACTAATTAGAAAAGTACATTACGATAGTACAGAGCTTGTTCTTAGATGTCAATTAGAGATGAATATATCTTTTCATGAAATTAATTATGTATATATAAAAACCACAAACTTTAGTACATAATTTGGTATATTAAACAAGCAGAGTGTTTATGGCAAAATCCTTTATATTCTTATTCATAAATGTAAATCTAAATAATTATATATTGTCATGGAACAATAGCCCTAAATAAGTATGGCTTTTTATATTAATGATAAACTGATGTATAAAGAACCAAAAGTTGCCTAATATATTTCTGTAAATATGTTTATATCTCCAGAGGTTGCTTTAAATCTGCTGATTTACATTAAAACTTTTTATGAACTATTAAAAAAAAACAAAATAAATATGTAATAAATATGTATATATGACATGAATCTTCTGAAGATAATTAGTGCTTACAATGGTGTCCCATTCAAAAAGTACCTGCAAGGTTCACAAATGAGGAGCTGCATACAGTATTGAAAATTTCTAAAGGGAAGGAATATATTATTGATCAAATCTTCATGTATATTTCCTTCCCCACAAGAGCTCTAAAAAATGAAATTCCTGCCTACCTTTAATTCAAAAGATTATTAACTGATTGCTCACTCTCTACCAAACTGTTTCATGGGAAAAATATGTATAATACAAATATCCATTGACCAAAAGCATATTCTTTAAAGGGCAAACCCCATTTGTGTGTCTGTCTGAACCCACACAATGCCTCTTGTAAAATCAAATATTCAACAATCTGGAGCACACTATGGTTACATCAAAATTATTAGTATACCTCTAGACAATCAGGACCCTTCTACTCCAAGACCCATTTGAAAGTTTGCAAGCTATTATTAAAAAAATAATTTAAGCAAAAAGATCTAAACAAATCACACACAAAATATAGCTTTCTGAAGTACATTATATATGAGTTTCTTCTCTCATTCCACCATGCCTGCAGCTGTCATTCCAGTCCCAAGAACCATCATTAAAGTACTAGGAACATCATTCAACTCTCATGGGCAGTCATTCCACCATACCTGCAGCTGTCATTCCAGTCCCAAGAACCATCATTAAAGAATTAGGGACATCATTCAACTCCCACGGGTTGTCATTCCACTGTACCTGAAGCTGTCATTCCAGTCCCAAGAACCATGATCAAGGTTCTGGGGCTGTCATCCTGCTCACAGGGGGCTGTCATTCCACTGCATCCGGAAGCAATGATTCCAGTCCCTAGAACCACAAGCACACTATACACAGACTGACAAATTATACACACACAGACACACATACAGACTAGGGTTGCCACTAGGTGTGTTTATGTTGTTTTTGTTATTACAATAATGACAACGAAAATTGTCATTTTTGTTATCGTAATAACAAAAGCGCCAACTGAGAATAACAACGATAATGAAAATGACAATACCGTTATCATTGTCATTATTAGTGCTGTGGTAATTGGGGTTTGGAGGGAAAATGTGGAGAGGGGAGGAGGGACCAGACATCTCAGAGCCCTAAAAGGGTTGAACTCTTGAACTGTGCCTGTTTTGGGAGGGACAAGCAACTCAGCGGTATCTGATGGATGTATCGCTGGCCAATGAGCAGCGCAAGCAGGCCCCAGTAGTCTCATGGCACTCTGTGATTGCTCAATGCCTGCTGCCTCCCACGACCAAGGAGGGGGGCTCTGGGGGAGGGCACTGCAACCCTTTTGTAATGGGAAGCCAGGCTTTTTCTCTCCATTATGTGAGAGCTGAGTTTGTCAGGTTGCATTTACAAAACTGTGGTGCACACACAAAAAACCCTCCCTAGCCCTCATTGTATAACAATACCTTTCCTTCCTCATACCCTGCATTTTACCTTCTCCCTTTCTCTGGTCTTCTCCCCCCTGTACGTTATATATAGATAGTTAGTACAAATTAGATATAGATATATATTATAGACATATAGATTAGATTAAAATAGTTATATAGATAATTGATTAGATAATAGTTTTCCTTTCCCTTCCCATCTCCCTTAGTTTTAGATAGATATTAGTTGTATACATATACAGAGAGATTAGATATTATGTAGGTATTTAGGCTAGTATGTTTTATTATATATATATTAGGATTATAGGATAGGCATATTGTATAAATATTTGTGCACAGGAATCGCATGAGAATCGATACTGATAAAGATACCAATACCAAAAATAAAGTCTTCGTTTGAAACGATATTGATACCAATATTGACAATGGCAACAACGAAAGTGACATTATTGTTAATAACAATAACAAAAATGATATTTTTAATAACTGAAACAAAAACGGAAAACGAAAATGACATTGGGACCTGGGGCACACCCCTAGTTGCCATCTATGCCAATTTTTAAGGAATACTTATGAAATATATATGTTACAGGCCCTGCACCATGTATTTTTGTATGTGTTCCTTTAAAATTGGCATAAGTGGCAACCCTAGAAGACAAACTATTCACACACACATGCTCACAGACTCACCAGCTCCTTACCCCCACCCCGCCCCTTACTTTGAAGTCTCGCCCCCCCCCCTTTGGGCCCCTTGGAGCTGCAGGAGCCAGTGGCAAAGTTCCTGGAGATGGAACTGCTGCTGCCGTTGCCACGTGTAGCAGGCTTAGAGTGGCGGTGGCAGCAGCAGAAGGTGCGGCTGCATGGCGGGAGCTCTAGGTCTAATACGGCAGCGACAACAGCTGGAGATGTAGGTTTAGAGTGGCGGCAGCAGCAGCAGCTCCTCCAGTGGGCTTAGAATTCTTTCTCATTGGACGACTTCATGAGCTGCATGCTCATTGCTCCAAACGCTTTGCTACTGCCCTCTCTCTCCAGCACCAAACCCCACTGCCTCGGTCTTACTACCCACCAGGACCGCCCTAGCTGCATCAGCAGCTGTTTCAGGTCCTGGAGCAACAGTGGGCAAGAACCAGCTAGGGGGGTCAGGGGAAGATGGTAATTAGGGATGTGCGAACAGAACTGAGTTTGGAAATTCAGTTCGGTTTGAAAATCAAGTTCGGTTCGAAACTCCGGTTTGGTCGACCAAACTATTCAAGTTTGGTCAAATTCCAAACTTCTGAACGGCGTTCATAGATTCAAAACCAATTTTTTTAGCCTTCCGAAATGCTTCAGATTTGACTGAACAGTTCGGTCGAATTCGAGTTCGGTTCAAAAGTTTGGTTTGGTCGACCAAACTACTCGAGTTCAGTCCGAACTTCCAAACCACATTCACACTCCCAAATGGTAATGCTTAGGCAGATAAAGGGTGCTGTGTTTCCCCCCTCCCCCCTTACTGGCAATGGGAGAGGGGGTATTTTAAAGTATATTTTAAACAAGAGGGCGGGGATGGCGATGTCAGTTCCTCCCTCCCCTCATTCCTCCTCAGGCTATGATTGGGGGTGGGGTGAGATTTTTTTCAAAGCTGCCTACTTCAGAGGTCCTGTGTCTCCTTTGATGCATCAGGTGTTGGAAACAGGAGGATACTGAAGTAGATGAACTACATGTTGATCCAACATTGCATATCCTATGTTCCTAAGAAAAGCCAACAGACTGAAAACTAAAATAGTGTGCTGCTGGCTGTTACAAGAATCCAATTAGAATATCCTTTATCTTTGGGTTATAAATGATCCTTCATAAGATATTAATTATAGGACTCCCCTGTATATATAGCTATGGTTATGGGTCACAGTTTCCACTATATTAAAGACACATTTTTGTAAATAACAAAAATTAAAATCCTCGGGTTAAAACTTTTCATATCAAGCTTAGTCAATTAAGCTGTCGTCTTGGCTCCTTCCACTAAAGAGAAGAAGATATCATCAAACTTTATTGCGACGCCGAAGCTATTACAATCTCAAAGCCCTAGAGTTCCTAGGGCAATGTATACAAAAAAATAAAATACAAATTACAACAGACATAAAACTTCCTAGATAATATAAAAATAACCACGGCCAGAATCAAACCATGGTCCAAGCCAGGAACATCGCCGTCTGGCCTCAATCACATTTGTTCCACCCCTGACGGAGTAGTCCACTTAAGGTGAGCAAATCTGAACAGTCTGTAGCAAACAAGGAGATTTGTTCATCTTCGGATTACAACTAATCCAAATTGAGCTACTGACCTCGTTACATAGGAGTCAAAAGGACTAAGGAGAGTCCGCAGGGAGCCCCTAAGGTGATCTGGACTAAGGAAGGGGTATAGAGTATCCCACAGTTTCTCCCTCAAGTCCGCCAAAACAGGGCACTGAAAAAAGACATGCATGAGGGAGTTTGGTTCACAGGGCAAACATAAGGGGCAATACCGATTCTCCCTTGGGATCCCTGTATACCGACCCTCCAAGATAACCGTTGAAAAGGAATCACATCTGAAAAGCGTGAACGCCCGCCTTTAAGAAGCATTAAGCCAAGTAAATAAATAACAGTCTTTAGCATGAGAGGGGTCCGGGGGGGAAATAATCAGGAGCCACTCTTTGTGCGCATAAAAGGGATTCCTCCATTTGCACTTCCTGGTCCGCCAATCTCCTCATAAGGAGAGTCTCTGCTGATTTAAGACCTACACTCCGTAGGTGCTGACGGGAGAACCCCAACTTTCGTACTTCCAATTCAACCGCTGCATCCCAATCACTTACCAGCCCATGAGCCAACACCAAGGAGAGCAATGATTGGCCCTGTAGCGGGAACAGAAAAATCCTTATCCAGTATTTAAGTATTTGGTGGAAAGCAGTCTGTCTAAACATGACTGCAAGATTTGGCCCTTAAAATCACCTGCGGGGTACCTCTGGAAATTCCCAAAATTGAACACAAGAAGGTGTTTTGGACTACTTCCAACTTATTCAAGTAAGCTATGCCCCGAGCTGGAAAAGCATAAAGATTCTGCGGAATAACTTTGGCCTAAATAAACGAAGAGCAGGCAGAACCAAATCACCTCCCGGTGAAAAACCTGGTAATTGCCGCCGAAGTGCGTCTAGCCTGAGCCCTGGCTGCCTCAAAATGAAACTTCCAACTGCCAGTGCATGAGAATATCACTCCCAAATACTTATATGTTGGAACCTGTTCTACTAAATTTTCACCTGTAGACCAATGATGGAGTCTACAGTACCCGGAGTTTCCCATTACCATTACTTTGGTCTTATCATAGTTTATGGAAAGGGCCTCCCTACTACAATAAGTCCCAAATTGATCCATAGCACGTCTCAGGCCCACTAATGAGCGCAAGACCAAGACTGCGTCGTCGGCGTATAGGAGAGCTGTCCTATCCCCGACGACTGGGGCATGAGAATCTCTGGACTTTAAGAATATTATAACATCATTCAAAAAGAAATTGAACAAGGCTGGGGCCAAGATACACCCCTGCCTTACATCTACCTCGACCTGGACTTTCCCTGTTATGCTGTTTGGAAAACTGCACCTGACCTGTAATAAATTATCAGTGTGCAGCTTCACAATCAAAAACAGGAGGCGAGGATCAATCCCAGACTTGCTCAATTTAGACCAAAGGTGTGCTCTGCACACTGAGTCAAAGGCAGCGTGAAGGTCTACAAAGCAGAGGTAGAATTTCTTCTGGCGGGCCAAGGATCTCTTGGCCAGGGCTATAAGCGTAGTCACATGGTCCAAAGTGGACTTACCTTTCTGAAAACCAGCCTGTTCAGGTTCCAGAATGTTGTTGGTAAATAGCCAGTATTGCAACTTGATTAACAGAAAGCTTTCCCACCACGCTTAATAAACTAATTGGGTGATAGTTGTTAGGCAATGATGGGTCCCCTTTCTTAAAAATGGGGACCACTATGTTGTTAAGCCATGAACTAGTTATCTCACCCAACTCGTTTATAGATGTAAAAAGCGGGGCCAGAAGTTCTGCCCACCAATTGGGGGTATATTTCAAAATCTCGGCGGTGATAAAATCATCGCCGGGCACCTTCCCAGTTTTAAGTTGCAAGATTAGATCCCGAATCTCTTCCGGCAAAACTGGTTGCCAAGTTGGAAATCGGTTCTTCGGGTGGGACACTATACTGGGAACCACAGAGGAGGAATTTGAAAAAAGGTCCCTATAATAACTTTCCCAGCCCTCAGACAGTACTGGAGATGGACCTGAGCACTTATTACCCAACCTGACACTACGGATAATCTCCCAGAATTTCTGGGAGTCACCCGAGCCAGCAGCCTTACATAAAATTTCCCATTTCTTACGTTGGAATGCAGTCTTCTTAAAGGTCAATAGTTTCCTATATCCTGACCTAGCTGCCTGAAGCTGTTTATGGAGGGGCTGTGTGGGGTTTGAGTGCAAGGTCCTGGCCATCTTACGAAGTGCAGTTCTCCACACTAAGCATTCATTATCAAATCATCCATACTCCCGCCTTGGAGGGTTACCCGATCTCATATTTATCAATAAAGGGAATAATAAAGAAACTAATTTGGCATAATGGGAAAGGGCATCTACGCCCTTAGCCCTAATACCCAATCTACAATACTCCACTTCCTTAGAAGACATGAAATCGGTAATGGCAAGCCCAAGTTCCATAGACCACTTAATTCGAGCAGGAAAAGCTACAGAGCTGGTAGACTGAAACCCGGCTGATTCATTTTTGGATTGAAGAGAGGCTGGGGGGGCAACCAACACAGTCAAGACCAAGGGAAAATGGTCCGATTCCACTCTCGGAATAATTTGCAAAGCTGAAAAGTGCTGAAAAAAGTTTTCAGAAGACATAAAATAATCAATTACACTGGAACCAGAGTGAGAGTGGAAGGTAAAGTTGCCCACCAAGTCTCCCCTCAGTCGACCATTTAGGATCACCAGGTCCAGATCATCACAAAACGTGGTCAGTTGTTTAGCTTCAGGGCCAACCCTACCATCCTTCGAACCTCTGGGAACAGTGCAAACTTGTGATTCAAGATTGTCAAGTGTAAGAGCAGCCAAGTCCTTACCAAGGGTACCAATCCTGATATTAAAATCACCACCGATGACAAGGGGGGATAATGGAAAGGACCTCTTGGCTGCCAAAAACATTTCCATTGCAACTTCCCAGAAATCTAATGAAAAATATGGGGAAGTGGAGGGGAGAAGATAAACATTCCCAATAAGTAAACCCTGTCCTGAGGGGGAAATGTAATGGAAAATTACAAGGTTTGATTGAAATGAGGCAAAAAATTCTACGTTAATGTTACATTTATTTGAAACAAGTAAAACCAACCCTCCACTAGGCCTACCATAAACAGTAGACGGGTAGGGATATATGCAATAAACATTAAACCCTATACAAGCAAAATCGTCCAGGGACCATGTCTCCTGGAAAAGGATTACATCAAAATCCTTGATAAAATTTAAAAAGCGCTTCTCCAACAAACACGATTTCCAGCCGGCGATGTACCAAGAGGCAACCAAAAACTCTTGGTGACCTGGGAGTTGTTGTCATAAGCCCACAGTCGAGTGTGGTGGAGACACTGGTAACTCCTCCACCAAGGATTCTGACCACACCCTGGAGGAAGATATAACGGCTGTAGAGGCAATACAAGTCCTTACATTTTGGGGAGAAGAGGAGGGCAAAAGAGACCCAAGAGTACTACATTTCCCTATTGTGTTTCCCTCCGAAGCTGCTAAAGAGGAGAGAGGGGAAAACACAACATTGCTCAAATTGGCTATTTGGGGAGGAGCAGAGCAAGACTGCTTATCAGACCCCAAAATATCAGGAGAACAAGGTCTAGAACTAGCTCTCACAGGGGTCAATGCTCTCTGGACAGTCTGGACTCCCCAGCCACCTGCCATTGGAGGGTGGTTTAAAAAAAGAGGCAATTTGGGGGGCTGAATTCCATTTCCCTGTGAAATCTCAGGGCTTCTTATCAACCCAGAAGATTCCCTATGGCCTTTCAACACCTTCAGCTGTTTGTGTAATGAATCAAGCCGTGTCACCAGATCACCTTGAAAGGACAAAGCTGAGGTAGATCCCACTCCCCCTGTAAGAGGCACCAGCATCTCAATGCCAGAAGAAACTGGTCAGCGCCTCACAAGGAGGGTCAGTCTCCATCCCCACTGGTTCCATATTATTCCCACAAAGGTGATTCGTAACTAATTCTCAGATAGAATTTACCATATCCCAGACTAAGGGAGTTGCAGGCAAAGTTGGGCCAGAGATAAGGGCTCGAGGAGTTCCCCTTGGTCTAGAAGTTTGTTCAGCAGAACATAGCTGACCCATTTGGGATTCGTATGCTTTAGATACAAAAACCCCATTTTTGCTTAAAAGGTGCTGGTTACTCCAGACCAAGGAGACCAGCTCCACGGTCTTGAATTTAACTTTTATCAACTGTCATGGCCGAGACTTGATCATTAAA
Organism: Sphenodon punctatus; assembly: GCA_003113815.1. NCBI lineage: Eukaryota > Metazoa > Chordata > Lepidosauria > Sphenodontia > Sphenodontidae > Sphenodon > Sphenodon punctatus. The sequence continues at coordinate 399,204 of QEPC01010702.1, forward strand.
TCAAGTGCTTGGAAATCATGACGGGTGATGGGTTCATTTAGGAGCACTCTAAGGTGCTCAGCAACGTCCAAAGGTGTATCCCAGTGCGGTGATGAGCCGCCGTGCAATGGAAAAACAATGAAGATCAGATTCAACTGGAGGAGATCAAAAGCCTCTGACCACTGTAATTCACACACACACACCCCCCGCAATAAGTCACTAAGGGCGCTGGAGGGTTAGAGCCCTTAGAGGGAAGCGTAGCATCTGGTTCTAACCCCGCAGGCTGCCATAACCGCTGGGTAACCCTGTCCAAAGCCGGTGGGTTGGAGCCCTTAGAGGGAAGCGTAGAGTCTGGTAATAACCCCACAGGCTGCCATGACCACTGGGGAACCCTGTCCAAAGCCGGTGGGTTGGAGCCCTTAGAGGGAAGCGTAGTGTCTGTTAATAACCCTGCAGGCTGCCATGACCGCTGGGGAACCCTGTCCAAAGCCGGTGGGTTGGAGCCCTTAGAGGGAAGTGTAGTGTCTGATAATAACCCCGCAGGTTGCCATGGCCGCTGGGGAACCCTGTCCGAAGCTGGAGGGTTAAAGCCCTTAGAGGGAAGCGTAGTGTCTGGTAACAATCCCGCAGGCTGCCATGGCCACTGGGGAACCCTGTCCGAAACCAATGACCGATTGAAGGGGCCCCTATAAAACAATAAAGAATCCATTTTCCCATTCAATAAGTTTAACTGTTGGAACATAAACCGCAAAGTCTCGGTAGTAAGGGAGACATGATCAGACAGAAAAGCTGTAAGGCCATCACCAAACAAAACATTTGAATTAATTGGGTGGCCAATGACTTCATGAGTAGAGTCATGGAGAGGCAATGTCAACAGAGAGTCAGCCATCAATCCAGTCACAGTAGGAGGGTTCAAGACATGCTGAGAGTCCAAAGGTGGATAAGGTCTATTGGAGGCAGATGTCAGAGGGCAGTTTGCAGTTCTGCCAGAGCTTACCAACGCCGGGCCCAGAAACTCATCAATCCTTCTTTGTTTAGCCGAGGCAATGGTGATGGGTCTTTGTTTTCGGCCCAAGGTCTCTTGTTATTTATAAGAGACATGATAGACAAACAAAAGAATTTACAAGAACTTCCCGCCCTTACGGCCCGCTCCTAAGGCCGTGCACACTTTCTTTTATACTCTGACAAGGCAAACACAAGAGCTGCCAGGTGTCAGTGCAGCTCAGCTCTCCTCTGCGTTCGGATACAGGAAGCATGCCCGTGGCACGCACACCGGCAAGTCTCGAGCTTTTAAGTTCCCGGCAGTGGCAATGGGAGCCAATCAGGGGGGCAACAACAGGTCCAGCGGTCAGAAGTTGCCTCAGTGCAATAACCACTCCCCGACTGAGCTCCCAGTTGGGTTCCCACTTTCTTTTATACGCCGAGTAGGCAAACACAAGAGCTGCCGGGTGTCAGCACAGCTCAGCTCTCCTCTTCGCTCTGATACAGGAAGCACGCCCGCCTCCACTAAAGAGAGATAATAATCTTATCTAATCAAATTTTTCCTTATAAATTCAGACACTAATATATATTTTATTCCATTTTAAACAACTAACTTTAACACAGATCTGTAAACTACCATTTGATCATGATTTGGGATGGGTTTTCGTTATGCTATTTTTAAAATTAAAATATTTCGTTTATACCTTTACAGTTGATGTTTTACAGCTCTTCTTCAGACAGATTCTAGATTACATCTTTCCGCATAGTGAGACTTGCTTCATGTTAACGTTTAATTTATTTAATGCAAAACATGTACCAAAGCCAGAGCTTCACTTTGAACCAAATTCTAAGTCTCCTCACAAATCCCTAATAAAAGAGCTTTGGACAGTAGGAGGAGTCGTACTATTTTAATTACTACAGTTTCTGTGATAGTTCCCAAAGACTGTGAAGGACAATAACACTGTACAAACAGAAACACAAAATTCCTTTTCCAAAGTGCTTAGTATATAAAACTAAGTTCCATAAATATGTATGCATACAAGTGGGCTTAGCTACATAAGCAGATGTTAACAGAATGGACATTCTCAAGAGGACTATAACCTCACCACCGCTTTGTAGCATGGCAGGGCTCCGAGGGGCACATCTTGGCAGGATCCAACCTCAAAATCTGTAGTCCTACCTCTTTGTCCATATGCTGCTCTTAATTACAGTGTCCAGCATCAACTGTAAGTCCATACAGAATTCTATACTCCAGTGTTCTGTACCCATGTAGGATGCCTCTCTGGGTGTCTTACACAACAGCCCCCTGTGGCTAGGCACAGATCCTCCCATTCAGATTAGTAGTCCTTTAGCTCCCTTCCTAGTCTGGTCTCCTCAGCCAGGATTTGCCCCTCCAAGGCATCGGACCGGCTCCAAAGTCCTCAGCTGCTCTTCTCAGGTAAAACCCAACCTGGCTCCTGGCTCCCTGGTGATATCTGCAGACTTATACCACAATAACACCTTATGGTGGCACTCCCGCAAGGAGAAGATGTGGCGGGGGGAAGGGGGTGGAGGCAGTCACAACTTCCGGTGTGAACGGGGTTCTGCCACAGCAATACTTGCAAATGACAAGGCTCAAAATCCAGCCCTGTCATTCGTGAGTATTGCTGTGGCAGAACTCTGGTCACACCAGAAGTTGTGAAAGCCTCCGTCTCCTTCCCCTGCTGCAACTTCTCCTTGCAGGAGTGCCGCTACTGCACCGCTGTAAGGTATGAATGCGGCATGAGGCTCAACCTCTTTAGGACTTAGGGCTGGCCTACGCACAGCCAGCCCCACTTAGCCAGTTGGCTCAAGTGACTTACACAGAGTACTCAGACACTATACCACTGAGCTCCCCCATTAGCAGGATTCAGTTTGGCCCTCTTAAAGGGCCAGTCACTGGCCAAAATACTGTTCACTCACTGGGGCTGCATCCCTTTAGTAACTTACCCCAGTCCCAGGGGTCTGTTCCTTCAGGGACCTAGTGACCTTGTAACATAAATCTCTTTAGACAAGGACAGCTGTAAGCTAAGATCCCAACCTTCAGAAAGGTAATAACAAACCTTACCTTGCTGCAACCCTTCTTCTCATATGAGCCAAAGTGAAGGTACAGCGAGTGAAGGGGTTAACTAGTTCTTGTGGGAGATACCCTTGGCCCAGAGCAAGAGTCCACCCTACAGGGGAAATGACACATAGATGAAACCAAGAGTCAATACCAAAGAACAAAGTGTATGAACGAAGTAGGGTGCCTAGTTGAGATCTAGGACTCTATTCTACTCCAGAGACCAGAGTAGTGCACAGAGAGGGATCTCAGATGCAGGACTTTTATGCACAATAAAACATTACTTCATCATCCTCATCATCTCATATATCCCCAACTGACTCCTGTTCTAACCAGTCAGATTACAAAATAAAAAGAGACATGTCTCCACCCAAGTACTAAACTCATCACACTACTGATCAACAATGTAACCTCAACAAACACCTGGTATTGTTTATAAAAACACTTGGCTACATTCATCCATATATATTTATTTATTTATTTTATTTATAATACAATTTATATGCCGCCCTCTCCTGCCTCAGGCATCTCAGGGCAGTTCACAACATCTTAAAAACATTTTAAACATATAAAAATAAACAATGATAATTACAATTAAAACAGTATAAAACCCCATCCCCCCTACCCTAACCCAACCTACCCACCCCATCTCCCTCGGGAAAGGCCTGGCGGAACAGCCAGGTCTTACATTGTCTGCTGAAAGAGGGGAGGCCAAAAGCCAAGTGGATCTCTAATGGGAGGGAGTTCCACAGCTGCGGAACAGCCACAGAGAACGCCTTCCTCATAGTGGACACCAGGGAAACCCAGGGGACTTCGAGGAGGGCACCCCCAGTCAACTGCAGGAGTCATTCCAGGACCCAGAGAGAGAGGTGGTCCTGCAGATAGGTGGGGCCCAAGCCATTTAGGACTTTAAAGGTCAACACCAACAACTTGAATTGGAACCGGAAACCTACTGGCAGCCAGTGCAGAGAGAGAAGCACTGGTGTAATATGCTTGCATCAGCCCGTCCCCGTCAAGAGATGGGCTGCTGCATTCTGCACCTGCTGCAGCTTCTGAACCAGCACTAAGGGTAGCCCCACGTAGAGCGCATTGCAGTAATCCAGTCTCAAGGTAATAAAAGCATGGATGACTGTGGCCAGATCCGAGTCTGAGACATATGGCCTAAGCTGACGCATCAGATGTAACTGTAGAAATGCCCCCTTTGCCAAAGCCACCACCTGGCCATCCAGGCAGAGCTGTGGGTCCAGGAGCACCCCCAGACTCTGGACCTGAGAAACCAGGGGAGGGCGGATCCCATCAATGATGGGGGCCACCACTCCCTCATCCCTCCCCACAACCATCACCTCTGTCTTGTCAGGATTTAGTCTCAGGCGGCTCACCCTCATTCAATCCCCCACAGTGGACAAACACCAGGTAAGTGTTGGAAATGCAAGGACTGTGAGATCATTGCATCCATTTGCCCAATGCCGAGTTTACAGAGGAGTGTGAGTAGCTAATCATCAATAAGCAGGCAGGAAGCATACTTAAGCTTAAGTAGCTTTATTAGGAAATACATGTAGGATAGGAAAGGCCTACATCTATGCTAAGTCCTAAGACTAGGTGTGTTCAAGAGGGAGGAAGGAAGCTCTCTGAGACACAAAGAGATGAGAAATCTCCTGGGGGAGGAGATTGACCAATCAGGTCCTGACAGGAGTAGGACAGATAGGATGGGGGAAGGGTTCCCTGATCTGTCTGTCTACTCCTGGTGTTTCTAGCAAACAAACAGGATGAGGTGCTTAGGGGGGATGCAACCAAAGGAATGTATTTCCAACACCCCTTCTCATCGTCCCGTGCACCGAATCATTTATGTGCACTGCTGACAATTCCCAATGCTTCTCGTAGCCTCTGGAAATTGTCTCTGGGTAGCGGTTTGGTCAGCACATCCGCTATCATTTCCTCTGTAGGACAATAAATCAGTTCAACAAGTCCTTTTTCTTGCGCTTCTCTCACATAGTGACGCTTGGTGTTGATGTGCTTCGACCTTGGCTTTATCTTTTCCATTTTCGTAAGCTGAATGCAGCTTTGATTGTCCTCATACATCTCAGTTGGCTTTGGTTCGTCTATTCCAAAGTCCTTTAGTAGTCTGTGTAGCCATACTACCTCTTGACATGCTTGAGTGGCTGAAATAAATTCTGCTTCTGTGGATGAAAGGGCAATTAATGACTGCTTCTGGCTAGTCCAACTGATTGCTCCGCCTCCATACAGAAATACATTTCCACTCACAGATTTGCAGTCAGTCTTGTCTCCGGCCCAGTCCGCATCCATATATCCCATCAATCTGGGGTTCTCGCTTGCTGGTAGTTTTAAGTTTAAATGCATTGTGCCCTTCAGGTACCGTGCTATTCTCTTGACTGCTATCCAGTCCCTTTGGGTTGGTGCACTTACTTTTCTGCTTAGTATTCCTACAGCAGCGGCAATGTCTGGCCTTGTGACGGTGGCTACATACAACATTTTGCCAATTGCAGTTCTGTACTGGTTGTCCTGTGGTAGGGGCTCGTCGTTGCCTTCCTGGCTTAGGAAATTTGTTTCCATAGGTGTCCCCACTTCATTAGCCTCTGTCATGCCTAGGCATTCTAAAATGTCCTTTATCTTTTGTTTTTGATTGAGAAGGAAACTTCCATCTTTTTCTCGTTCTATTTGTATTCCAAGATAGTAAGTGATACCTCCCAAGTCTTTCACCTCTATTTCTTTGTTCAGATTCCTGACGATTTCATCACAATCTCGTTTGTTTTCATGGCATACAATCAGATCATCCACATAAGTTAGAATGTATGTCCTCCTTTTATTTCTGAACCTTGAGTATAGGCAGGGGTCAGCTTCTCCCTGTATGAACCCCTCCTTAAGGAGCAATTGATTCAATTTTTCGTTCCAGGCTTTCGCTGCTTGCTTTAAACCATAGATACTCTTTTGAAGTTTGCACACAAGTTCCTCCTTCCCAGGTTCTTTAAATCCCGGCGGCTGCTGCATGTAGATATCCTCTTTGATATCACCATGTAGGAATGCAGTCTTCACGTCTAAGTGCTGCACTTCCATTTTTCTTGCAGCTGCTATGCTGAGGAGTGTTCTTATTGTGGTGTGCCTTACTACTGGAGCAAAGGTTTCGTCGTAGTCTTCGCCGTATTTTTGGGAATATCCCTTGGCCACTAATCTCGCTTTGTGGCGCGTGATTTCCCCTTCTGCATTATGCTTGGTCTTGAAGACCCATTTGCATCCAATGGCCTTTTTGTTTTCAGGTAGCTTTGTGAGTGTCCATGTTTTATTTTCATTAAGAGACTCAATTTCTTCCTTGGCAGCATCTCTCCATTTGCGCGCCTCACTGGTTTGCATTTTTTGAATGTCTTGCCATGTTGAGGGCTCCTGTGGTTCCTCCACTTTTGCCGCATAGGAGAATCTCGCTGCTGGCACTCCTTTGTTGTGTCTTTCAGAACGTCTCACTTCTGGTTCTGGTTCTGCTTCGGCTTCAGTTTCAGTATCAGCATCAGTGTTATCTTCTGGTTCCAGTTCTGGTTCTGCTTCAGTTTCAGCATCAGCATCAGTGTTGGTGTCAGTGCCCCCTTCTGGTTCAGGTTGATTGAACATGGTCAAATCAAATGAAACTTCAGCTTCCTCTTTTATCTGCAGTTCTGCAGTCTTTTTCTGTCTTGATGAACTTGGCCTCATTAGGTCTGGCATTTGATCAGTGCTTCCCTTTTCATTTTCATCAAAATAGACCACACTGCTTATCTTCACATTTCCAGTGTCAGTGTCCATTACTCTGTATCCCTTGCATCCTTGTGCATAGCCAACAAGTATCCCTTCTTCACATCTGGTGTTAAGTTTGGTCCTTTTGGCCTTTGGGATATAAGCATAGGCTTTAGAGCCAAACACTCTAATGTGCCCCACACTGGGCTTGTTCCCATGCCATAGTTCATAAGGTGTTGCTTTTGCACCTTTGGTTGGGAGCCTGTTCTGCAGGTATGTGGCAGTCATTACTGCTTCCCCCCAGTATTTGTTTGGCAGATTCGCATCCAAAAGCATACATCTCGCCATCTCTATGAGAGAGCGATTTTTTCTTTCTGCTACTCCATTTTGTTCTGGTGTATGCGGGATGGTTGTCTGGTGTTCAATTCCTTTTTGCTTCAAAAATTCTTTCATCTGTTTTGAAACATATTCACCTCCATTATCTGACCTTAGGATCTGAGGTGATCTTCCAAACTTATTGCTGGCTCTTGCAACATATTCCTTAAATTTCTCCAGCACCTGACTTTTCTCTTTAATCAAGTAAGTGAACGTGAACTTGGAAAAATCATCTATGAAAGTCAATGCATACTGGTTTCCTGCAATTGTTTTTGTCTTCATAGGACCACAGATATCACTATGAATGAGCTGTAGGGGGTGCTGTGTGGCTTCCTCCTTGCTCTGATGAAAGGAGGGCCTAGTTCCCTTTCCTTTTACACAGCAAACACATCTCTCATCTTTAGTTGCACATGAGTTCATTTTAAAATGTTTAACTAGGTCTGGAAGTGCATGCAACACATCTGCATTTCTATGGCCCATCCTTCTGTGCCATTTGCTTTCACAGTTCTTATGTCTGCAATCTTTTGCAGCATTTGCATACTGATCCTGTTGCAAGCAATCTACCTTGAATAGGCCATTTGAATCCAGCATTCCTCGCATAAAAAGCTCCTTTTCCTTTGAAATTCTGCAATATTTCCCTTCAAAATGCACTGCAAAACCTTTCTGTACAGCATACTTGACACTTATAAAATTATGATCCAATTCTGGGACATATAGAGCTTCTTCAATGGTAACTTTCATTTCCTCACCGTTTCCCAGATGACATATGAGTTTAGCCCTGCCTCTTCCTTGACAATAAACTTTCTCTCCATTAGCCAATCTTATAGGAGTTCTATAAGTCCTATCCAGATCAATAAATCTGTCTTTGTCCTTTATAAGATTTTTAGTTGCTCCAGAATCAACAAAGAAATCATGTGAAGCAGTCTCACATTCTATTCCTTCCACATTTTTAAGTTGAGATGCTTTTTCCTCAACCAGGCTGAAAGCCCTATCATGGCTCCCTTTGTTCTTTGCAGAGGAGCTGGGAACTTGCTTAACTGGTTTCTCTGCAGTATCTTGCTTCCTGCATTGATATGCAAGATGGGTGATTTCCCCACAATTGAAGCAACACTTAACTCTCGCAGATTTTGCAAAAACCTCTTTATTTCCAGCTGCCTTGCAAGCAAACTCTGAAGGGATGTTTGGCTGTTCATTAGTTTGAGCCATATTAAATTCCTCAAGTTTCTGAATAACAACATCCAAAGATTGGTTATCCTGCATTTCTATTATCTGACATACTGTTTGAAAAGTTGGTGGTAAAGAGTTCAGCAGAAATGCCACTATCAATTCATCTGGTAAATTCAGCTTTTGATTTTCCAGTCTCCTGACTAGTTCAAGCAGGCCATTAACATGAGCTGAAAAATCTTCACTCTCATCCATTCTCATATTACAAAGTCTTTTAAGCATTTGTATCTTTGATATATTTGACTTCCCTTGATACAGTCTCTGTAAAATTTCCCACATATCTTTTGCAGTTAACTTGTCACGTATGTGCACATGTAAACGCTGACTCACCGACATTGAGATGATTGCCATAGCTTTGTCATTTTTCTCATCCCAGAGTTCTTGTGCTGCCCCTGCATCTGTAGGTCTGTTGGACTCCAGCATTTTCCTTAGGCCTTGTCCTCCCAGTGCCATCCTTGCATTATGACTCCAAGCTTCATAGTTTGTTGCTCCAGTGAGCCTCTCTGGAATGGAGACCTTCAGCATAGAATCCATGGTCACAGAGACTAAAATCTTTCTTTTCTTTTCTGCCTTTAAGATTAATGCTAGCACTCAATTTTACTCACTCTGCGCTGCCTTTTGGGTGTCTGGGCCCATAACCCTGTTGGAAATGCAAGGACTGTGAGATCATTGCATCCATTTGCCCAATGCAGAGTTTACAGAGGAGTGTGAGTAGCTAATCATCAATAAGCAGGCAGGAAGCATACTTAAGCTTAAGTAGCTTTATTAGGAAAAACATGTAGGATAGGAAAGGCCTACATGTATACTAAGTCCTAAGACTAGATGTGTTCAGGAGGGAGGAGGAAGCTCTCTGAGACACAAAGAGATGAAAAACCTCCTGGGTGAGGAGATTGACCAATCAGGTCCTGGCACGAGTAGGACAGATAGGATGGGGGAAGGGTTCCCTGATCGTCTGTCTACTCCTGGTGTTTCTAGCAAACAAACAGGATGAGGTGCTTAGGGGGGATGCAACCAAAGGAATGTATTTCCAACAGTAAGCACCGAGACTGTCGGGCCTTAGTCGGAAGAAAATGAGAAATATAGCTGCGTGTCATCAGCATATTGATGACATCTCACTCCATGCTCCTTAAGAACCTCTCCCAGTGGCTGCATGTACAGATTGAACAAGAGAGGGGATAGGATGGAACCCCGTAGTACCTCACATGTGAGGCCCCTGGGGGAAGATGAAAACTTCCCAAGCACCACATGTTGGGTTCTACCAGCCAGGAAAGAGTGGAACCATTCCAGAACAGTTCCGCCAATCCCTGCCTGGTCCCACAGCTGAGTCACCAACAACTCATGATCAACGGTATCAAATGCATCTGAGAGATCTAACAGGATCAACAGGATCAAACAAACCTGGTCCAACTTATGGGAGAGGTCATCGACCAAGGCCACAAGCGCAGTCTCTGTGCCATAACCCGGATGAAAGCCCGACTGCAAGGGATCGAGAAAATTAATCCGGTCCAAATGCCCCTGAAGCTGCCAAGCCACCACCCATTCAATAACCTAACCCTAAAAAGGGAAGGTTAGAGACTGGCCAATAACTGGCAAGGGCACCAGCATCCAAAGATGGCTCCTGGAGAAGGGGCCATACCACCACCTCCTTGAGACAGCCCAGCACCCTGCCCTCCCCAAGGGAGTTGTTTACTATCCCGACCAGCAATGGCCCCAATGTCTCCGAGCTAGCCTTAAACAGCCAGGACAGGCATGAATCTAGTTCACAATAGATGGCTTGAACAGTCCCAAGAGCATCCCCTGCATCTGAGGGTGACACCACCCGAAACTCATCCCATAAAACAGGATAAGAAGGGGCTTCCACTGCCTCTGACCCATTCCCTGCTGAAAAAGTTGCATCAAAACTGGTGAATTTGGCAATTTTATCTGCAAAAAAGTCCAAAAAAAAATTACAGTGAGCATTTGATGGTTCTACATCCAGGTGGAGGGAGACCAGACTGACCATCCACTTCACCACCCCAGAACAGCCCAGCCATGTGGTACTTAGCATATGCAATGAGGACAGCAAATAAAACCTTTTTTTGCTGTCCACACCGAAATGGCATAGGTGTGTAACTAGACTCTATGCTGCAACCGGTCAACTTCAGTAAGCGAATGAAGCCACCATCACTCTAACCGCCGCCCTTCCTGCTTCATCCACCACAGCTCCCTGGTATACTATGGGAGATGCGTTATTGGCAATTCGGGGGCGGATGCCTGGGAGCCACACGGTTGATAGCCTCCATTAACACGATATTCCACATGGACATGAGACCATCGAGTGAGTGGTCATCAAGGTCAGAGGAAATATCCCCTAGAGCTATCTGGAACCTTTCTGGTTCCATAAGCCTTCTGGGGCGAACCAACGTAACTGGTTCTGCACCCTCCCAGGAGCAGATATGTGCCAGAATATCCGCCCAGAGGAGATAATGATCCGTCCACGACCAGGGCACTGTTGACACCTCCCCCACTAACGGATCCCACACCTCAAGGCCTGTACAAAATATCATGTCCAGGGTGTGTCATCCAACATGTGTGGGGCCCACTACTCTCTGAGACACGCCCATGGTTGCCATGGCAGACATGAACTCATGCTCTGCCCCTCCAAGACTGGTGTCGGCATGGATATTGAAGTCCCCCAGAACTATCATCCTGGGGGACCGCAAAACTACCTACAACACCAGTTTGGTCAGTGCAGGCAGGGAAGCTCCCATACAGGTGGGTGCACAGTATATCAGCAGTATCCCTTGGAAGGCACCAGACAAGGATCCCGCCCGCCCCAGCGCTTGGAGCTGAGCCGGACTGAGCCGAGACGAGCTGTACCGCCCTCTGGGGGGTCGCTCTGCCCTGCCCCCCCACCAGCACAGCCCAGTCCCACCTGATGGCATACTCCAATCCACTCCACCCAGGTGAGCTCCGCCCCCTTGGAAGGCACCAGACAAGGATCCCGCCCCAGCGCTTAGAGCTGAGCCGGGCTGAGCCGAGCTGTACCGCCCTCTGGGGGATCGCTCTGCCCTGCCCCCCTCACCAGCACAGCCCAGTCCCACCTGACGGCATCCTCCAATCCACTCCACCCAGGTGAGCTCCTCCCCCTTGGAAGACACCAGACAAGGATCCCACCAAGCCCCAGCGCTTAGAGCCGAGCTGGGCTGAGCCGAGCCGAGCTGTACCGCCCTCTGGGGGATCGCTCTGCCCTGCCCCCC
>QEPC01010702.1:413818-439945 GCA_003113815.1 Sphenodon punctatus
TCCCCCCTTATCGCAATCCAAAACTCCGCTGCCAAGGTCATTCACTCTGCCCGTCACTTCGACCATGTGCAGCCTCTCCTCCTCTCCCTTCACTGGCTCCCCCTTCCTGAATGTATCCTGTTTAAACTTCTGGTTTTCACGTTCAAATCGCTCCACGACCAAGCTCCCCCTCAGACCTAATTTCCCTACATACTCCTGCATGCACTCTCCGCTCTTCCTCTGTCTCCTCCCTCACTCTCCCTCATTTCTCCTGCTCGCCTAACCGCCTTCGACCCTTCTCCCTCGCTGCCCCTCATGCCTGGAACTCCCTCCCTGCCCACATCCACCTTGCCTCCGCCCTCCGCTCCTTCAAATCCCTCCTCAAAACCCACCTTTTCCTTGCTGCCTTTCCCAATGCCTGCTCGTCTTTCCCCTTACTCTTACTGTTGGCCCTCCTCTGCTGACTGCTTCCACCAACCTCTCTGTAAACCAAGCCAAGCATACGCACCTGAGACTTCACATCTGCTTGAATGTTTGTTTGTCATCTCCCTTGTCTCTCCCACTGTCCCTTCTCCATGTCTCCCCCCCCCTTTTTGTCTTTTAGATTGTAAGCCACAGGCAGGGACCACATCTAATTCTATGTTCTGTACAGCACCAGGCCACACAAATGGTGCTATATAAATGTTTATTATAATAATAATAATAATAATAATAATAATAATAATCCCCACTCTGTCTCTGGCCAAATCCAACCCCAGATGGAGACCCTCTATACCCATGATAGGTCGTACAGGAAATCACCTCACAGACCAGGCATCCTTAAAAATAATGGCTACCCCTGTGAGTTCGGCCGCCTGGTCCAGGATCAACTCCCAGATTGTAGTTGACTTATTAGCCACTGACTTCGAGTTTACCAGCATCAAGCCAAGGCCAGGGATTCTCTGAACCCCAATCACCTCACCACCTGCCTGGGGGCCGATGAGCAGAACAGAAACACAACATCTGTCCCGTCTCACAGATTGAACCCACCTCCCAGAAGGACCATAATCCCCCCTGCCCAAAACGACCCCTATGGCTGCAGACACACACCCCAGCCCCCACCATCCGCTCCACCAACCCCCCTATTGGTGGGTAAGACTGTAGAATTCTTCTCCAAATTGAGTGTGAAAGCTCCTTAAATGTTGCGTGGAACCTGAATGGAGTTTTTAATTTTGTTTTCACATTGTATACTTATTGTACAGGGGTCAAGTGCCACCGCCACAAGCCCCAGGAAGGGCAAGGCAATGAGCATTTATTATTGTGTGACATAGGTATATGTTGTGTGATTTTGATCAATTTTAACTTTATGTTATGAGACATATATTGGCATGGTTAACCTGCTATCCACAAAAGTGTATATTTTCTAGGAAGTAAGATTTACATCTTATACATTCTATGTTTTTGTCTCCTTGTTTAGAACTTTGTGGTTTTATTATGGGGGGGAGGGAGTGTCCCCCCCCTGCATAATATGGAATTTTAAATTGTTTTAAATGTTTTATTGCTTTTATAGTTGTTGTTCGCCGCCCCACGCTGCCCTGTGGGCAGGAGGCGCAGGATACAAATTTTATATAAATAAAATAAAAAATAAATTATTTTGTAATAATGTTCATTGTGTGTACATGTGTTTTGTCATGGCCTTTGCCAGTACAATAAAATCAACTACCACTACCAACCTTCCACCCCTCCCGGAGGCTGCCCTGCCTGCCCCCCTGGGAGATGCCCACCCCCCAAAACACCCCCATCCTCCTCTGCCACCATTGGATTCCTCCCTCTCAAAGGGCTGCACCCCTCCCTCACACCAAGGGGATTAGCCCTTCCCTCCCTAACCCAATCCCCTTGTCCCCCTCCCTCATAAAGAAAACACCCCATCCCCCACCCCAATCCCTCCTTAAAAAACACAAAGAATAAAGCCTCCCACCAATGCCAATACCCCCCTCCCTTTAGTATGACCCTTAGGCACACCGCCTGTGGTGCCAGGCGGCAAGCTGCTTTTGACCATGGCAGGGGGCATGTTGCCACATGCCCTTCAAGGCTACCTAGTGGGCACAGAATTAAGCGAGTTTTCTCCCTCCCCAAGGTTATGCACAGAATCCTCTTATCTATTATATATTCAGCTGCCTACACATTCTTTGGCCCAAGACAATTCAGAGCTGTGATGTCCAGTAACTTTCCATCCCTCCAGGTCTTAGCCAACAAGGACTCAGCCTGGCATATATTCCTGCACTCTGATTAGACTGTGTACAAGCCAAGTTGATTATTATCTCAAGTAATTATTGTCCCCCAAATTAAGATTGAAGGGGCCATTTCCTCTGAAATTAGTCACATGCATAAGAGTAGGACTGAGCACTAACAAGACAAATCAAACAGATAAAGTTTGGTGGAAAGGGACAAACATGTTGCAGAGTAATAACTGATTCGCAATCAGTAAGGACAAATGCAGCTAAAGGTTTTTTAAAAATAGAACTTTACTTAAGCTTTCTCAGGCACAGATCCTTAGTTACATCTAATTAGTAGTAAGAAGACAAAACGGAGACTGAGACAATGAGAGAGAAGGGAAGAAGGAGTGGTTACACCAACGAATCAACAGTAAAACCACATCTCCTTTCCATGTACACATAAACTTAGCAGTGCCATCTGGTGACTCTATAGTCAATTACTAATACAGCAGGCACTTAACTTTAACTTATGGTTGTTGCATATGCCAACACCCCTTCTCAACAGACAGAAGTTAACCTACTATGCCCATTTTACTTAGTAGCTTTCAGTGGCACTCTCCTGCTAAAGGGTTTGTCAGGGCATCTGCTACCATGTCTTCTGTAGGACAATATTGCATGTCTAAAATTCCTTGTTCTTGCGAGTCTCTTAGGAAATGATATTTCACCCCTATATGTTTGGTCCTTGGGTTTACTCTTTCTGTTTGTGCGAGTACAATACAGCCTTGGTTGTCTTCCAAAATTTGTATAGGGCTGTCCAGTTCTTTTCCCAAGTCTGTAAGCAATTGTCGTAGTCAAATTACCTCTTGACTAGCATGCACGGCTGCAACATACTCGGCTTCTGTTAAGGAGAGTGCTACTGTGGTCTGTTTCTTGCTAGACCAACTGATGGGTCCCCCTCCTAGCAGAAATAGCCAACCACTGGTGGATTTCTGTCAGAGCTGTCCCCAGCCCAATCTGCATCTACATATCCTGTCAGCTTACATCCAGAAGTTGCAGGTAGCTGCAGTTTAAGGTGTGCGGTTCCCTTCAGGTAGCGCATGACCCTCTTTACCGCATTCCAGTCTTTCTGACTTGGTGCTGATACTTTCCTGCATAGGATTCCTATTGCTGCTGCAATGTCTGGTCTAGTGATGGTGGCGATATACAATAGTTTCCCAATTGCGCTTCTGTATTGTCGGTTGTCTGGCAGTTGCATGCTTTGTTCTTCAGTCTCCTTCAGGTGGTTAGTTTCCATGGGAGTGCTTACTGCCTTGGCATCTTTCATTCCGAAGCTTTCTAGCAATTCTTCTATTTTATGCCTTTGGTTGAGGAGATAACTTCCATTATCATCTCTTTCTACTTGTATGCCTAGGTAATGTGTTATGTTTCCTAGGTCTTTTGTCTCAAAGTTTTGATTCAGGGTTTTCATTATTCCGCGGTCATCCCCTTCTTGCTCATAGCATATCAATATGTCATCAACGTAAATCAATATGAAAAACCATCTGTCATCCTGTTTCTTTGAATATAAGCAAGGATCCGCTTTACTTCTGATGAAATTTTCCTTTGTGAGTACTGTGTTTATTTTTGTATTCCATGCTCTGGCCGCTTGTTTGAGTCCATATATGCTCTTTTTCAACTTGCATACAAGGTCTGGTCTTTCGGTGTCTTTGAATCCTGGTGGCTGTTCCATGTAGATGTCTTCTTTTAGTTCTCCATGTAGGAATGCTGTTTTCACATCCAGATGTTTAACCTGCATTCCTTTCTCTGCTGCTATGCTCAGTAGTGTCCTGATTGTGGTGTACTTGACTACTGGGGCAAACGTTTCATCATAATCTTTGCCATATTTCTGTGAGTATCCTTTAGCGACTAGTCGGGCCTTGTATCGTTCTGCCTTGCCTTCGGCATTGTATTTGATTTTAAATGTCCACTTACATCCTATGGTCTTTCTGCCCATTGGTAGTGTACACAGTGTCCAGGTTTAATTTTCATGCATGGACTTTATTTCTTCTGTTGCTGCCTTAACCCATTTGTTGTGTTCCCCTTCTGACATTTGTAAGACATCTTTCCATGTCGATGGCTCAAGCAGTCTGTCGGTACTTACTTTGTAGGACAGGCAGGTGGGTGGTTTGCCTTTATTTTCTCTGGTAGATCTTCTGGTTTTGACATCTGCAGGTGATTGGGTTTGTTCCTGCAATTCATTTGAGCTTGTGCTGGTTTCAACTGTTTGTTCCTTGGTTGCACTCAAGTGATACAAGTATCCATCTGCATAGGCTCTGGCTAGAACCCTTGTCCCCTTCTGCATTGTGCATTCATTACCTTGGAACTTGGCGGTGAGTCCTTTCTCTGTTAGGTGTTTAATGGATAGGAGTTCTCCCTCTAAGCAAGGTTCATACAGCACATCCTTTACCGGTATTGCTAGTGTGCCTCCGCGTGGCTTGTTGCAACTTAGAATTCCTTCACCAATACGTTCCTGCAGTGATGCTGTTTCCATCAGTGAGGAATATCTCTTATTTGTTGCTTGGATCCAGTACCATGAAAAAACTCTTGTCGCTGGTCATGTGACTTTTGGTTCCAGAGTCGACACACCAGTTGTGTGATGAGTTGGCCTGTGTTGCTCTAAAACATCCACTTCACTGTTCTGTGGTTGTGTCACTGGTTGTAGCCTTGGCCCTTTTTTTTTAGACACTTGTGGAGATAGCTTTTGTTGTTCTGCCTTCCATATGGAGCAGTCTTTATTTAGGTGTCCTTCTTTCTTGCACTGAAAACATGCTCTTGTTTCCTTCTTGTGCAATCTGTTGTCTGCAATTCTCAGGGCAGTTTCATTATCCTGTCCCTGATTGTCTTGCGTGATTTCTTTCCTGCGCTGGAATTCATCCATGACTCTCCCTTTTACAAATTCCAGTGTTACATCTGCCTCAGGCCTTGTCTCTATGGCATTTATGAGGGCGCTGTATGATTCAGGCAGGCTGCAGAGAAGTAAGGCCACCATGTGATTGTCTTTTATCTCTTCATCGATGCCTCGCAGTTGTGCTACCACTTCCAGCATTGAATGTATATGATCCTGCATCTCCTTCCCTTTACCAAGTCTCATCTGGTACAGTTTCCTTAGGAGAAACAGCTTACTGTTCAAGCTGGTCCTTTCATGCAGCTTCTGCAGTGCATTCCACATGCCCTTTGCTGTGGCTTCCCCCCTTGTGTGGATTAACTGGTCATCTTTCTACTAGCAGGCTTGTGGTTGCCTTTGCCTATCTGTTCTTTCTGTCCCATACCTCAGGGTTTGCTGCAGGTCTGTCTGTGGTGATCACCTCCCACTGGTCATCTTTGGATAGGAGCATTTCTATTTTGAATTTCCACAACTGGTAGTTTGTGTTATTCAGCTTGCAGACTGAAAGCTTTAATTCAGAGCTGCTGGCCATGCTTGCTTCCCTCCCCTCAGATTGGGATTCTGGTTCTTCTGCTCACTTACTGTTAGTAGGCCTCCTCTGGGAGTTTCCTTTGGGCCTCTTTTCCTTTCAGCTCACTTCCAGTCTTTAGGGTTGTTCTGGGCTGTTCTGAAGAGGTCTGGGCCCATAACCTGTTGCAGAGTAATAACTGATTCACAATCAGTAAGGACAAATGCAGCTGAAGGTTTAAAAAAACAGAACTTTACTTAAGCTTTCTCAGCCACAGATCCTTAGTTCCATCTAACTAGTAGTAAGAAGACAAAATGGAGACTGAGACAATGAGAGAGAAGGGAAGAAGGAGCGGTTACACCAAGTAATCAACAGTAAAACTCCATCTCCCTTCCATGTACACATAAACTTAGCAGCACCATCTGGTGGCTCTATAGTCAATTACTGTTCTTAATACAGCAGGCATTTAACTTTAACTTATGGATGTTGCATATGCCAATAAAACATACATGCAGATTAAGGCCACTTTTCGATTAGCAGGTCACAGGTGTGCAACCCGCTTACGTGATTTTTCAAAATCCCACACGGTGGGATTAGACGTGACACATCGAGCAGCCAAGGCAGTCATGCTTTGTTTAAAGACCACAAACTAAATACCCCACAAATGGAGGTATTTAGTTAATGGTCATTAAACAATGTGCGAACATCTTGAACGCACATGAACGCGCAACGCATCATGTCTAAATCCCACCTCATGGGATTTTGAAAAATCACATGAACAGGTCATACAACTGCGACCTGCTCATAAAGCAGTCTAATTGTGGTGAGGATTGGTAAATACTGTGTTCATTTTAGAGAGTTTTATTATTTCAGTTTTTGGTTACTCAAAATAAATACCATAACAGTGTAAAAAGCCCTGATCCATATGGTTTTCTTTCTGCTGTGGAGTTTGTAGAATCCTTTAATACCTGCCCCAGATGCTGGCATGAAGGGGAAATAGGACAGTTCTGCTACATTTTGGGAATTTGGACTTTTGTGCATTCAGAATTGAAAATGAAAGCAAATTTGATCCACCTGTGATAGGAAAATAATTACATAGGCTTTCAGTGTTGGAAACATTTATTCAACATTTCAAAGACCTGCTTGTGAGAAGTTATGCAAGTACAAAAATTAATAGATACAAAATTTAAAACAATAGTACAATCTGATCTGAACTTGCAAAAAAAAGATATGCTGCAGCCTCATTATATATTGCATTATCACTGCAATGCGGTATTTGGAAGCAGATCTCATTTCACATTACAAGTGAAACCATACTATAACCAGGAAGCTTAAATTTTATGTTTGGATTAGAGCTGAAACCCTATCTCGATTTTTACAAAGAATCATGGTTTTTCAACTCATTTTTAAGAAAACCCCAGTTCTTGACACTTTTTTAGTCGAGATTTTTAAAAAATTGTTTACCATTTACTGTGATAAACATTCACTGTGATTTACCATGTACTCTATATTGATTAACCATGTACTGTTTACTGTGTACTGCTTTCATCCCGGTAATCCGGTATTGCACATGCGCAAAATGCCTGCCCTTTCCCACAATGGCTGCAAAACTGCTGGCGCCATCTTGGAAGAGGGCTGTATGTGCATAGAACTGCTGTGGTGGCCATTTTGAAAATCTAACAACATTTTTCACAAGAAACAAATTCATTCTTATTTCAGTCCTAGTCTGAATGCAAAGAGCCCTTTGATATACGCAAGGAGTCAGAATATTCCCCAACAGGGAAAAAGACTTGTCAGGCTTTCTTCCACTGTCGAAAAGATAATGACCCATCAGTTGTCTTGCAAGCAGCAAGGGATGTCTATTTCAAACATGTTTCCGGAGTGTGGAATCAGCTGCCATTCAGGAGTCCTGTGCATTTTTCACATGCTTTTATAAGATGTAAAATGCTCATGGTCCCTGAATGTCAAGAAAAAACTTATTTTGTAACAGATTCCTCTCCCTGTCTGTGGTGGATCATTATCCTTTAGACAATACAAGACTGAGGAGTCTTTCATGGAGGGTGTGTGTGTGTCTTATCACAGACTGCTAAATCTTTCCTGTACATATCAAAGGACTCTATCAGTAGGTTGGGTGAGTTTTGTGTTTACAGTAAAACTGTATTTTTGATGAAAAAGTTGGTAGGCAGACCTCATGCTGTGTTATAAATGAACTCATGCTATAGTGCCACATATTCTAATGAGGTCACAATGTAAGGAAGAATTGTCTTAGAGGAAGCATTAGCCATGCCACATGCGAAATGACTAGAAACCAATCCATGCACTGAATAGTCACAGGATTGAGACTTCTATTCTTCCCTTATTTGACTCCGTCGCATCTAGGTGTGTGAGGAATGTCATAACAGTGGGTAATATTACACTCAAATTTGATTTCACTACAACAAACCCTGTTTATGACAAGCCCTTTTCCAACTCCAAGATATGTAAGGCTCAATGCTCAAAAGGGGTGGACTTTATATATGTAAAGGACTTCCTCCTATATGTTTCAACATGCTCCCAAAAGACAGCCGAGGGCATCTTCTTGCAAGCTCCATCATTACACCAAGTCCATTCAGTAAGGATATGGAGAGAGGCATTCTTGGTGGCTGCTCCATAACTTTGGAACTTCTTGTCCATGGAGGTTTGCCTAAGTGTAACAGGGTAGCCTCTAGGTCACTCTGCCCCTTTAAGAAGGGACCTTTAAAAGAGCTAATGAGAGACTAGGAAAGGGGGCCTGGAGAACGAGAGTAAGCAGGGCAGGTTTCAGGAATTCCTGACACAGGTGGGGCAGCTGTGCAAGGAGAAGACTGTACAACTGTCACCTGGGGAAGGAAGGAGGGATCCACCTGGTTGCTACCTGCACTTAGCAGAGTTGGGCCCCAAAGCAGATACTTTCAAGGGCACTGTCGGGTCAGGGTGACTCACCCTGTTACACTGAACCTGAGTATATACTGAAGGCAATGCAAGAATGCAAGACCTATTCGTTTGGCCAGGCATTTAGTAAGCTGAGATAAGGTTTGGGGTAGAAAAGGGGGGGGGGAGGTGTCAAGTGTAGAAGTGGTTTTAACTGGGGTTTTATACAGTTTGATAATGTTACTGGGTTTTGTATGTTTTTGCATTGTAGGCTGCCTTGAGCCTTCAAGGAAGGACAGGATATAAATTAAAACAAGTAAGTAAATTTTATGAAATTGCAAGACCTGGTTATTCCACCAGGCATTCAGTGAGGGGGGAGGGGGAATCTATTTTTACCTGCAGTTTAATTTATTGGATAATTTCAGTGTTTGATTTATATATTATTGTTAGGGGTAAGAATTTCTCACGGTCATGACAAAAGTCACATTTTTATTGACTTTTGCCTCCCTTCATGACTTTTGAGCTCTTTCCATTACTTCCATGAATTTTCAAAGTTTTTTTGAGATTTCCCACAAACTGAAGAGCAGAGCCGGTAAGAAGCTGGTGAGAAGAGCATGCTCAATGGTGCTAAGAAAATCCACGGTGACTCCCTGGAGCTCCAAACCCCTCCCTGACTGTGGAGATGTGACGGCATAGCAAGAAACTGGTGAGAATAGTAGGGGTGGGACTTGAGGCAAAAAACCGGATACCTGTTTTACCGGTTATCGGTTTCCCAAAAAATGGTTTACTGGATTAAAACCAGTATACCGGTACCGGTATTTTTCCATTGGTTTCAATGGGGAACTGTCCCCATTGAAATCAATAAAAAAACTCACCAATACGTCCCCCCTCCCCCTCCCAGGCTGTGCGGGTGGAAGGGGGGATACCCCACCCACCCACCCTGCCCAGCCTGCATTAAAAAAAAATATTTTTTTTTACCTGAAGTCCCTGATAGTGTGGGCTCTGGGCCACTGCCGTGCCGGTGGCGGTGATCCGGAGCCCGCACCAGCAGGTATTAGGGTGATCCCTGGGGTGGGGGGGTTAACACACCCCCTACCCCAGGGATCACCCTACCCCCCCCCCAGGGATTGCCTACCTTACTTGCGCTCCGGGCAGTGGTGACGGCTGCAGCACAGCAGGCCTGGCGTCTTCAGCGCTGTCTGGCTTCAGCGCTTCACTAGACCTTCCGGGGAAACCTGGAAGTTCCCTGGAAGGCCTAGTGAAGTGCTGAAGCAAGACAGCACTGAAGCCACTGGATCACCGTGCTGCAGTCAGCTCCGCCCAGAGTGCAAGTAAGGTAGACAATCCCTGGGGGGGATAGGGCGATCCCGGGGGTGTGTGTTAAACCACCCCCACCCCAGAGATTGCCTACCTCACTTGCCTACCTTACTTGCCAGTTACACCCCCACCCCAATTACTGGATTAATCCGATACTGCTGGTACAGCAAAATACCGCCAGTATCGGATACTGGGGGAACCGAAATTCCCACCCCTACAGAATAATATACTGGGCACCACCAGGTAAAGCCATGGCCTCTCCCTGGAGCTCCAATCCCCTCCTTACTGTTTTTTTCTTGTGAAGGGCAGAACTTTGGGCATGGTCAAGTGGCAGCACGGCATGGTGTGGTGGCAGGATCAGAGGCAGAGAACGTTACTGTTGTCAGAGCTTCAAGAGGCGCCCAGGAGGAGATGGTAGCATTTCCTCGGCCTTTATCCCCTGCTTGGGCTTACAGTCTAAGCCTGGGGGTTTCAAAGGGCTTTACAGTCCCTGGGTTTACATTCAAAGGTGTGGGGGGTGTTTCCCTCCTTCTTCTATTCTGTCCTGGGTGGGTTACAATCTGTGCTGGGGGGGTTACAATCTAATCCCTGGGTTTACAATCTAAGAGGGGGAGAGGAGGTTACAAAATACTTGGGGTGGGAATTTCAGTTCCCCCAGTATCCGATACTGTACCGGCAGTATCGGATTAATTCGGTAATTGGGGTACCGGTACCGGTTCCCCGTGCCAGATTTTTTTACATTGCGGCCATTGAAATGAATGGCCACAATGTAAAAGAAACAACAACAACAAAAACCCACTCTCCCTCCCCCGTCAGGCTGCACGGGTGGAAGGGGGGACACCCACCACCCACCCTGCCCAGCCTGGATTTAAAAAAAAATTTTTTTTACCCCAAGTCCCTGCTAGTGCAGGCTCTGGGCCACCGCCGTGTTGGTGGCAGGGACCCAGAGCCCACACCAGCAGGTACTAGGGCAATCCCTGGGGTGGGGGTGGTTTAACACACACACACACACCCAGGGATCGCCCTACTCCACCACCCAGGGATCGCCTACCTTACTTGCGCTCTGGGTGGTGGTGGCTGCAGCACAGTGGTCTGGCGGCTGCAGTGCTGGCTGGCTTCAGCGCTTCACTAGACCTTCTGGGGAACCTCCTGGGGAACTTTCCCAGAGCGCAAGTAAGGTAGGCGATCCCTGGGTGGGGGGGGTAGGGTGATCCCTAGGGTGGGGGGTGTTAAACCACCCCCCACCCCAGCGATTGCCCTAGTACCTGCTGGCACGGCAGCAGCCCGGAGCTCGCACTATCAGGGACTTTGGATAAAAAAAATAATTAAATCCAGGCTGGGCAGGGTGGGTGGGTGGTGTCCCCCCTTCCACCCGCACAGCCTGGGAGGGGGAAGTATTGAGGTTTTTTGCATTGATTTCAATGGGGACAGTTCCCCATTGAAACCAATAGAAACATACCGGTACCGGTATACTGGTTTTAATCCGGTAAACTGGTTTTTTGGAAACCGGTAACCAGTAAAACCAGTATCAAGTCCCACACTACAAAATACAATATTGGATAAAAGTTTTTTTTGTTTAAATTACCCATGAGTTTTCCATGACTTTTTCTCATTCCTGCCATGACCAACCCATGACTTTTAAAGAAAATTTCCATGACAAATTCATAGCCCTAATTATTGTATTTTATGTTAATTTTATTGTTGTTAGCTGCCTTGAGCCACCATTAGCATAAGACGTGGAATAATTTTTTTGAAAAATAAATAAATAAAATAAAGTTTAGGCTCCATGCATGTTGGAAGGAAGAGGAAGATCATTGGACCTGCATTCAGCTGGTATTGGTCACCTGGCTGCATCTGCCTCTTCTCTCCTCCCCGCTTAGATAATTAACAAGGCTCCATTTCCCTGAGTGTCTGCTCTGAGGGTGGTGACAAAAGGGCACTGGCCATTTTCTTGCCATTTTAAGGACAGAGAGAGGTGTGTTGTGTACTCCCTGTTTCACTGAAAGTCTGATGTTCCACTCATAGCAGCATTGCAACATGCCGGCACTCATTCATCCTGCCCTCTGCAATGTTCCTGCCCTCCTGCAGCTGCTATCTGGTCTGCTTCTATGTACCTCTTATCCCTTCTCCTTGTCTTCTCCTTGACTCTAAAACTTCCCCCTTGGAGCAACATTCCTCTCCCCTATCAACCTACACCTCTACCTCCCCATATTCCTGTCCCTGTCAATGGGAGAGGGAAGGGGGGTTAGAGGAAGAGGAAAAGGGGAACCACCCACACAGCTTTCACGAACCCAAACGGGGCCCACACTCTTCCTCTCTTCCGAGCTACACGGGAAACAATGCCCATCAGGATAGAAGGGTGGCCTTGTGACCTTAACCAGATCAGGACTCTATCATCATAGGGCGCAGAGCATAGGAAGGAGAGTGTGACCTTATACCCTCCACACACTCTATGCCCACTCACACACAGGGAGGAGGAACTGGTAAAAGTAGTGCTGGACTGGTGGGGGATAACAGGGTACAGTACCAGGATAGTGAACAGGGGATGGGGTTTCTCGCTCACCAGGGAGTGAGGAAGGAAGCCTTGGTGGGGGGGCTTGCACCGCGCACACCCACAGCACCCTAATACCCAGACAAACACAGGGAAGAGGGACAAGGGACACAATCACACAAGCACTGCCAATTATTCCACACACTTAGGGCACACACTAATATCACCAGGGTTTAAACTTAGCTTGCTCACGAGTCGGTTTCTCTGCTCTGATTACCAGCGTTGCGTGCCTCACAGCATTGGCCTTTTATGTGCTAGACTCCACCCCCTGATGTGCCTGTAGCTGTGCAGAGCATTGCAACGGCACAGGCGGTGATCCCGGGTATTGTGAGGCCAACGGCTGGGGCTCTGTGCTGTCAGTGCGGCAGTGGGCTGCCTTAGCAACCTGCTGTCTCAGGGATCCCCCAAGTGCTGGTGCTGCCGCTTCAGCCACAGGGGGTGTGATGGCTTGATCAACTGGGGGGGGGAGCGAGTTCCGCAGCCCCGCAGCCCCCCCCCCACAGGCATGCACAGCGGCATGGGATGACAGTACCCCACAATCTCACCCCCCGCTCCCACCACTCTCTCTCTTGCCAAATCTAATCCCTATTCCCTGTATCCCCCCATCTCAACTGCCTCTCTCTTGTGCCCTGTGGAATTGTGACTCTTCCATCCATAAAGCTCCTTTCATCCATTTCCTCTTCCGATCTTTCCATCTCCTTGCCCCTACTGAAACCTGGATTCTCCCCTGTAACACTGCCACTCCTGCTGCCCTTGTTCTTGGAAGTCTCACCTTCACCCACATGCCATGCTCTGAAGGTCATGGTGGTGGTGTTGGACTGTTCCTCACCAAATCTTGCCAGTTCCAACCCCTTGCTGTACATTCCTTTCCCTCCTTCTCTTCCTTTCAGGCCCATTGCGTTTAGCTCTACTTGCCCCTCTAGCTCCATGTGCTTGTCATCTATCACTCCCCAGGCTCTCCCACCTCTCTCTTCTCTGGCTTTGATGCATGGCTTACCTACTTTCTTTTTGATTATAATATTCCCACCCTCATTCTTGGAGACTTCCATATCCATGTGGATAACCCCTCTGACAGTGCTCTCTCTGACCTATCGTTTAGCCTTCACCTCTAGACGGACTCCCCAGAGCAACGCACTGTGATGGACACTCCCTTGACCTATTCTTTTCTACAAACTGCTCTCTCTTGGATCTCTCCTTTGACACCCTTCCTGTCTCTGACCATCTCCGTGCTTAATTCCATCTTTCCCACTCACCCCCACCGGTCTCCTCAACCTCTCACTCTTTCCGTGACCTTCAATTCATGACCCTCTTGACTATGTTTTCTTCCTCTCCCCCATCTCTCATCTGTTCCTCTACCACCTGCCTAGACACTGCTGTCTCCATCTTCAACTCATTCCTTTCTTCCACCCTTGACTCCCATGCTCCCCTCTCCTGCCATCCTATCCATAGAATAAATCCACGTTCCTGGCTCACCCCTACCATCCGCCACCTCCAATCCTGCTCTCAAGCCACCAAGTGCCTCTGACGGAAGTCTCGAGAATTTGCTGACATTCTCCACTTCAAGTTTGCATTCTCTGCATTTAGCAATGGCCTTTCCCTTGCCAAAGACCGCTATTATGCCACGTTAATTAAATCCCACTCCTGCAACCCACGCCATCTCTTCTCCACATTCGCTTTCCTTCTGAAGCCTCCCTGTCCTCCCCAACCCCCTTCCTCACTCTCCACACAGGATCTTCTCCACTTCTTTAACAACAAGATTGATAAACTCCACCTTGAAATCGTTTCTCAACCCTCTCCCTCCTGTTCAGTGTCTGGAGGAAGAGCTAGAGCACTCAGGGGCGCTCTTATATCCGTGGACTGCCCAAATTATGATCTATCTGACTAGGGCAGGCCTCTCAAATTCTTGCTTGCAAGGGAAAAGCCTGTCTTTGCAAAAGGATTTGGTCAAATTAAGGCTGACTGATATCTCTAAACAGGACGATCTGGCAGCTCTGGCATCCTGGAAGGCAGCCCCACAATTAGGCACCCTTAAACAACTGCATAGGCTGGAACCGTACTTGGACAAATTAAATGACGTCACACTGCGCAGGGCTTTTACCTCTGTGCGTTTCGGTCTTCTCCCTACTGCTGTTGTGGAGGGCCGCTTTAAGAATGTACCATATCGGCAAAGACTTTGTCCCTGTAGGAGTGAAGTAGTGGAGGATGTGGAGCACTTTGTTCTCTTCTGCCCCTTATACGAGTCTCTCAGGCTGGTTTGGATATCACCTTTATGGGACCAGAGATGCTTATTAAATAAGCATAATGTAGTTGATCTACTAGTATCCCAGGATGAGGAAGTTATCCAGGCAGTCGCTTTGTTTGTTTTACTGGCTTCAAGAATCCGCACTGCACTATGTTAAATTTGAGAATTTTTCTTTTTATGTGCTTTGGATTCCTTTATATATTGTCTTTTAATTTTGAGTTCCTACATCATTAGTAGGATGATGTATGATCTATCTGTATATGTTTTATTTATTTATATGTTTTAGAGTTTATTGTATTATACGTAGATGTTGTTGTTGTTGTTTTGTTGTATTAGCTAGCGTCTAATAAAAGTATTGATTGACTCTCCCTCCTCCACCTCATTCCCTGATGTTCCCCCTCCTGCCTCTCTTCTCTTCTCCTTCGCCTCTCTTGATGAGTTCACCTCCCTTCTCTCTTCATCCAACCCCTCGACCTCATCCCCTCTTGCCTCCTAATGTCGATTGCACCCACCGCTGTGCCTTCTCTGTTTCACATCATCAATCTTTCCCTCTCTACTGGATCATTTCCACTGGCCTTCAAACACGCTACTGTCTCCCCTATCCTTAAGAAGCTACTCTTGACCCCTCTGACCCTTCCAGCTATCGTCCCATTTCGCTCCTACCCTTTGCTTCCAAGCTCCTGGAGCGAGCTCTCTACACGTGCTGTATGGACTTCCTCTCTTCAAATTTCTCCCCTGACCCCCTAAAATTGGGCTTCCATGCTCTCCATTTGACTGAGAATGCTCTTGCCAAAATAACCAATGACCTTCTCTTAGCTATTTCCAAGGGCCTTTACTCTGTTCTTGTCCTCCTCAATCTTTTTGCACCTTTGACACTGTTGATCATGGCCTCATCCTGGATTTGCTATGCTCCCTTGGTTTCTGGGATACTGTTCTCAACTGGTTCTCTTTGCATCTCTTGAACTGCTCCTTCAAGGTTTCTCTTGCTGATACCTCCTCTATGTTGCTTCTCCTCTCTGTGCGAGTTCCCCAAGGCTCTGTCTTGGGCCCCCTTCTCTCCTCCCTTTACACACTTTCTCTGGGTAAACTCTTGAAACCCATGACTCCCAGTATTACCTGTATGCTGATGACATGCAACTCTCTCTCTCTCCACTCCCACGCTTTCTGCCTCCATCCATACTCGTATTGCTGACATCTCTGCCTGGATGTCTTGTTGCCAGCTCAAGTTTAATATGGCCAAGACTGAACTCCTCAACCTTCCCCCCAAATTCTCCCCTCCTTCTTCCCTCTCAATTTCCAGTGAGGGAGTCACCATCCAGCTAGTACCTCAGGCCCGTAGCCTGGGATTCATCTTTGAATCCTCCCTCTCCTTTAAGCCTCAGATACAGGCTGTTGCTAAATCTTGTTGCTTTGCTCTGTACAATATTGTTAAATTCCAGCTTTTCCTTACTTTTGCCTCTGCAAAAACCTTAATCCATGCTCTTGTCATCTCTTGCCTTGACTACTGCAGCTTCCTCCTTACTGGCCTCCCTTGCTCGGATCTGATCCCCCTCATTTCCATTCAATACTCCGTGGCCAAAAACATCCACCTTGCCCATCAATTTGACCGTGTACAACCACTACTCTCTGCCCTACACTGGCTCCCTCTATGGGAATGCATTCACAGCACAAGCTCCTGGTCTTCATCTTCAAGGCTCTTCATGGCCTTGCTCCCCCATATCTCTCCACTCTTGTATACCACCATGCTCCTGCCTGAGAGCTTTGCTCCTCCTCTGCTCCCACCCTCACCTGCTACCTAAACCCTTGCTCCTCTAAACATCTTCCCCTTTATCCCTTGCTGCTGCTCATGGCTGGAACTCCCTCCCTGGATACCTTCACTCTGCTCCTTCCCTCCCAACTTTCAAATCCTTCATGAAAACCCACCTCTTCCATCAGGCCTTCCCTAGCTTTTAATGAGTGATACTGCATCCTCTCCCACTCACTGAGAACCTAATTCCCTGTAACTAAGCCTGCAACTTCTCAACCCCATGAATGTATTCTTGTCTTTCCTAATTTTTACCTCTCCCTCGTATCCCCCACCCCCTTCTCTCTCAGACTGTATGTACTTTAGGGGTAGGGACCCACCTCTGATTGTGCATTGTACAGTGACAGGTACATTGCTGGTGCTATATAAATGATAATAATTTAAAAATACAAAAGCAAAAGCCTATGCAAAAGGCTTATCAACCATTGATTTAGAGTATGGGTTAGTTGTGAATATGAATAAAAAATTAATTGAATATCACCAAACCTAATATAGTGAACATTCAAATATAATGATTTTTTTCTCTGGTCCCATTATATTGAAGTTGTACTGCATACAGGAAGTAAAATGTAGAGCACATTTAAATGAGAAATTTAATTCCCCTGTATTTCCTCGCTTTCACCTGTTTAAATCTAAACCTTAACCTTTTTTAAAAAATAAAGAAACACACCATTTTCTTGTTTCTAATCCCAAAAACAATTGTTCACACAGGCATTTCCAGATCCCTGCTGGCACAGCTATATCCTGCAGAGATATATTTATTTAATGCTACACTGAGCAGATGAAATGCTCTTCACAATAATAGCTTCTGTTGCCTAAACATAAACAGGAGGAAAAAATCTTATAAGTGCTCTATCCTCTTGAGGAACTTTTCTCCACATTCTGAAAGTCTTTAACCATTTTCCTTATAAATTATTAAGGTTTTATAAATGGATTACCTAAGTTCTTTTTAAATAAAAAAAGATTCTCTGCTTTCATGTGAGCTTACATATGCTGAATTAAGAAATGAAATAACAATGTTTGTGGAAATTAAAGGAACTGCATAGATCCTCCTTCTTTTTCTCCCTGGGGCATTCAAATAAAATTAAGACTTGTTCCTTCCTTATAGTAGCAGTCCCAATTCTCTTAGATACGGGAATAAGGCATGAATGTGAAGAGATAAATCGCAAGCCATGGCACCTGAAGAAAAAATGCCCTAACTATAATTGGTATGGAAGTCCCCCAAATGGGCACAGCTGAATTTTAAAATTAGAATGTCCATATTTTAAAAAGAGGTTCCCAAACTAAAGGTCAGGACTCCAATTGCGGTCATGCCATATGTGGATGGAGTTGCAACCCTTAGTTATATTTCATGAACATTGTATGTCTTTGTTGCCATCAGAGATCATGTGATTATACTTATGTCTTAAAACAGGATCTCAGAGACAAAAGGCTTAGCTACCATTGATTTAGAATTTTATATATTTAATTTATTTATTTATTGTATTCATCTTTTATGCTGCCCCCTCCTACCATAGGAGGCAGGAGTGGCGAACAACAACTAGGGATGACGAACAATACATAAAATACCTAAAAACAATTTAAAATAGGGATGTGTGAACAGACCAGAGTTCAGATGTTCGGACTAAAAACTTAGTTTGGGTTTGTGGGTTCGTCCCGGGGAGTTTGGACCCCCTGAAATTTTGGAAAGTTTGGCTGCCTGGAGGCTTGGGGTGCTCCAGGGGTGCCTGTGGGGGCATGGCAGACCATCGGAGAACAGCAGCAACAGAGACTGGGAAGGCTTGGGGCTTGGCACCCCAAGTTGCCCAGGCAGGCATGCTGGGTGCTTGGCCCCTGGAGGTGCCTGTGGGGGCATAGCTGGCCATCTGAGACCCAGAAGCAGAAGCAGCAGAAGAGGCCGGGAATTGCAGGCTGCCAGGCATCAGTGGAGCAGAGGCCTGGACCCGGCTTGATGGCTGGCATCCCTACTTGACCGGGCGTTGCAGGCTGGCATCATACTCGACCAATCTCAAGAAGCTCTACTGAAAATTGGTCAAGCCTTTCCCGGTGGTGAATCTCATGGACACCCAGCCCCTGCCCGCTGGCACACTCAAATGAGCTATGCCTGTCTACAAGATGGAGGAGAAAATGGCTGACGTGCAGTACCACCAGCAGCAGATATTGGATTCCAGAGCACAGTAATTTCAGATGGCACCCCCACTTGGTCAGAAATTTCAGGTTGGCTGGCATTGATGGAGCAGCAGCAGAGGCCTGGCCAGGGCTCAGTGGCTGGCATCCCTATTTGACTGGGCATTGCAGGCTGGCTGGTATAGGTGGAGCATTGGCAGACAGTGAAGTGGAATGACAGCCCTCCATGCCTGGAACGTAGGCCACGGAACCCTGACAGTGGGTCTTGCAGATGGAGTGGCTGGCTGTTTCTTAATGTGGTGGAACCATGGCTCCCTGTAAGTGGAATGAAAGCCCCAGAACCCTGACGGTGGGTTCTGGGGCCTACATTCCAGGCAGGGAGGGCTGTCCATCCACGTCATCCAGAAGTTGCCACTTTAGTCCCAGGACAGTGGATCCTGGGACTGGAGTGGCAGCTTCTGGATTAAGTGGAACATCAGCCCTCCCTGCCTGGAACATAGGCCCCAGAACCCTGGTGGTGGGTCCTGGAGCTGGAATGGCTGGCTATTTCTTGATGCGGTGGAATGACGGCTCCCTGTGAGCAGAATGACAGCCCCAGAACCCTGATGGTAGGTCCTGGAACTAGAGTGGCAGCTTCGTATGAAGTGGAATGACAGCCATCCCTGCCTGGAATGTAGGCTGACTGGCATCGGTGGAGCATTGGCAGACAGTGAAGTGGAATGACATCCCTCCCTGCCTGGAACGTAGGACCCAGAACCCTGATGGTGGGTCCTGGGACCAGAGTGGCAGCTTCTGGATGAAGTGGAATGACAGCCCTCCCTGCCCGAGAAGGACTTCCCATCCAGTGCGATCATTTCCCCCATGTATGTTGCTTTCTGATGAAATCCACGCTGCCCTCCATATCCTGCAGCTGCTGAAGGACTTGGCAGCTGCCCTCACCCCAGCTCCTCCATGGTACACTGCTGCTGCTGCTGCTCTTTCCCTTAGCAGCAATACCGCTCCTGCTGCTAGGGGTAGCTGCTCTAGGAGGACGCTTGCCCTCTGATGGAGGCAGATGACTGGCCACTGCAGTCAGGAACCCATTGGCATCCACTGCCCCTGCCTGCCCACTTAGCAGCACAGCACTGTGGCATGCCTCCAGGTGCCTCTCTATTGAAGTTGTGCCAAGGTTGGTGAGCACCTGCCCATGCTTCACCACCTTCTGGCACAAACCGCACTGCACTAGGGATGTGCGAACGTGGTTTGGATGTTCAGAGTTCGGACCAAACTTGGTCTGTTCGGACAACCGAACTGAACTTCTGAACCGAACCTGAATCAATTGAACAGAACTCGATCTGAACTCGAAAATGACTGAACACTTCAGCCGTGTTCGGGTGAGTTCATATGAGTTCGGGAGGGAAAAACATGACTGGAAGGCCCAGGGAGGAGGAGGCAGCTGAGGAGCAGACTTCCTGGCACCAGGGGTGGAGAGGATTGGAGTAGCAGTCAGCCTGCCCAATCACCATCGTTTTTCTCCTCAGACCACTGGCTTTGCAGTTTGCAATTGGACATGGGGGCTGGGGGGGGGCGGGGGCTAGACTTCACAGAGCCAATGGAGCTTGTGGTAAGTGGGGTGCAGCAAGTAACAAAATTCATTGCCCTCCCCCCTTCCAACACCTTCTGAGCTAGCCACTGTTCCTGACAGCAGGTGTTTTCAGAAGTCTCCCTCTCCTAGCAGTTTGTGTTCCTAATCCATTGCCACCCTCCTCCTATTTCACCCATCCCTCACATTTACCACCCTAGTATCATTTATTTAGATTAGATTAGATAGATTTCGGTGTTATTTTTATTTTTTACCCATCCCTGTGTTCTTTCACCCTGCCCTCCATTGAATCCTCCCCTCCTCCCTTTATATATTAAATTCCTCATTCCCTTCCCCTATTTTGGGATTTATTTAGAGTAGGATTAGATTGATTTAGGTTTCATTTTAGTTTTGTATCCCCTCCCTGTGTTGTTTGGTGTGAGCTGTCTGTGCTCTCCCCTTCCCCCCTCCCCCCGCTCATCCCTCTGTTAGATAGATAGATAGATAGATAGATAGATAGATAGAGTGAGTTGTAGGAGTTAGCTTAGTTATAGAGATAGATAGAGATAGTGTGTTCTATCTCTATTCAGTTCTATAGTGTGTTTGTAGGACTAGGCCTTTGTAGTTATTAGATATTCCATTTTGTTTATTTAATTTATTTATTTATTTATAAAAAAATTATATCCCACCCCTCTTGCCCACAGAGCAGCCCGGGGCAGCGAACAACAGTATTAAAAACAATAAAACATTTAAAAACCATTAAAAATATACAATACAGGGGAACAAAGACCCTGCCCTCCTACCCCTCACCAAAAGACTGGCAGAATAGCCAGGACTTACATAAACATCGAAATGACAGGAGAGTGGGAGATAGCTCCATAGTTCCATAGGTTTTAATAGTAGTTAGATTTAGTGTAGATACACATAATCAATCAATCAATCAATCTTTATTGTTTCCAGCAGTTCTGCTATAACAATGTATCAAACTAAAACAAAAGAAAAAGGGTGCATACAGCAAAGAAAGATACAATATAATTAAAATGGATTAATCCAAATGAAATAAAATTGAGTAATATATTTAAATCAGCAGTCCAATTAGGTTTACAATCTGCAGTAAACTCTTGTACAGGACGAGCGATAAAATAAGAATAAAAATGAAAGCAGCGATTAAATCTAACCATTAGTCAGAATCTCTCTTGCTTTTCTTTAAATTAATAAATAAGAATTTTATTAGAACCAAGACCTAACGTAAGTATCTAAATCCACTACTCTCTTCTAGGTATGGCTTAAAGTCATCAAGTTTGGGTATAGTAATAATATTAGTTCCTGTACAACTGTAGTGCCACGTTTAATGGGCGATTGATCCAGCAGATCCAAATGTGATGTTATATCCACAAATAACTATATCTCAAGTAGTAATAACAAAAGAGATTAGTTGTTGATGCACCCCCTCAAGTGAGACATGACACAGGAAGTTGGAATTCAAATGGTCGCACTCTTTATTAATGTTACATTATGTAATCGAATTATGATGGGGGGCAATTCGCTCAGGTGAATTGGATACAGCACCCACAATCAAAACCTATGAACATAACTCAGATTGGCCCGATATCCCATCGAGTACCAATCCCTCATAACTGTTCTAAACGTCTCCCCCTCCCGATACCACAGTCAGGGGGAGGGTGACCACGGCCCATGTGGGCCAGAGGAAGGAGGATAGTACCCTTAAGCCGGGGACAGTACATGTCCCTACGACCCTCGCGATCACCTCTCCCAAGGGCTTGACTCCACCGCTTGCCATACCCTGCAATTGCAGCTGGGATCACTCCCTCATTTCTTAAGGAGATGCCCCCAATTAATCTTCTAACCTACCTAACTCAGGTGCTGGACCCCTGCAGAGTGCGACAAATTCAACTATTAGCAGCATCAACAACATTCTAATGGGTTGAGTTCAATTAGCCAAATTGTCCCCAACACTATGAGGAAGGCGAAAAATGAACAACAACAGGCCCAATTATTGTTTCTCACAAAAATTCCTTCCTGGCCCTGCTAAGTGACCGTGCAGCCATAGTGTTGATTGGACAGGTGGGAGGGTACTGCTCAGTTCCCGCCACCTCCTGACTGAAGAGGCGAGCGGGCGAGTTACTCATAGGCACCGCCCCATATGGGTGGCATGCCAATTGCATGGCGCGCTCTTCGGGCTCTCTCCAGCGAGGGTTGCCTAGAAACCCTCGCTGGGTCCAACTTACTCCCGCCATGCGGGCATCCCTTCCAGGATGAACACCACCACTCCCCCCCGCCGATCCCAATACCTCCACATGGGGGAGGGGCACTGCAGGCGGCCAGGTTAGGGGACCAGTGCACTGAAAAGCACCATCCCCCCCTCCTAAAGTTTCATCCCCCCCCCCCGGCCGGGTCCCCTGATGGGGCGTGACAACTCAGACTTTGCCGCCGGAGCGGCGGCAAAGGGGGTAATTATATTATTTTCATCCTTTTTTCAACCAGTAGAAGATATTAAAAGCAATTGCTTTATTAGCTTGCATATCAGACACACCCATCAGGACTTTCAATTTCTCCTCATTAGAATCCTTAGAATCTACAAATAATGGATTATCCAAATTTCTGTAATATCCTCAAATTTGGAGCAATAGAAAATGCATAAGTGTTTCCACTTCTTGGGAAGCACATGAGCAGAGTCTCATATCATATGGCGTCCCATCTCTCCTTCCCCTAGTTATAGCTGTTTCAATTTGCTCCAACTGCATTAGGGTAATCTGTCTTCTTAACCTAGGATCTTGAATTTGAGCCAGATAAGGTTCTAAAGAGATTCGTTGCTTAACCAAAGGGTACAGAGATGCAATCTTATTCATCTTAATTTTCCTCATCTCTGTCGCTGCCACATGAGAATGTACTCTAGATTTAAGCTTGTCTTTATCTAAGGCAAGTTCAGGCAATCCTATATCTTTAGAGGGAAAAGCAATATCTGCCACTAGATTTTCAATTCCTGCCCACCAATTATACTGTATACCAAATGGTGCCTTTGTTCTGCATAACATTTGAGTGCAAGGGGAGAAGAACTTCCTTGCTTCAGTTTCCACCAGTAGAGGAGCATCTGAGCTTAAAATGCGCAGTTACTGGTAAAAAACCTGTCTCTGCTCATAACAATGGAAGGGGTGTTGATTTGGGAACACCGAGTAAGCTTTGGAGGAAATGGTTCTGAGGTATCTCCAGTCCATTTGTATAACCTGTAAATGTAATCTCTGCCCCATATAAAAATCTTAGCTGTAAAAATATCACTTGTTTGCTCTATAGTTGCTGAAGGAGAGTATCTATGTAGCCGCAAAATGGGTGCAAGTGACTGTACTGCTTTAGCAACTAAATTTTCATTGTTAGGTCTCCAGGAGCGCAAGGATGACAAAACCATACCCAGATAAGTATATCGAGATGTCTGTAAAGTTTCCATAGGGCCGATCCTCTATTTTATTTGGACAGACCATCCCAACAGTTATCACTTTAGATTTACTGAAATTCACTGCTGGAAGATTTTCCAGACAGAAAATATTCAAGGCATCTAAAGCTTGCTGTAGGCCATGTTTTGTTTGGGATAATGAAGCAATATCATCTGCGTACATCAGAATCAAAAGAGGTCTAGACTCTATTAAAGGAGGTATAGAGTTAGCAACATCAACCCTCTGGACCAAGTCATTGATAAATAAATTAAATAACATAGGGGCCAGCAGGCATCCTTGGCAGACTCCCTTTTGAAGAGGTAAGACTCCCTTTTGAAAAGACTTGGTAATGTGGCCGTTTGAATCTGTCCTTATGACTGCTCTAGAGTTGGTATGGATATTTATTATTATTTTCAGCAGCTGTTGATTAATCCCCATCATTACTAGCTTACGTCAAAGAATTCTTCTAGGGACTGAGACAAATCTATAAATGCCAAGTATAATTTGCCTCTTCTCACATGCACATATTTATCTACCACGTACATGAGAATAAAGCAGTTGTCAATTGTAGACCTTCCTTGACGGAATCCTGCATGTCCCTCTGCTAAGAGAGCCTGAGACTGCATCCACTCTTCTAGGAATACTCTCATTTGATTACTAGGAATAGTAATACTCATGTATATAATTTACTTACAATAGGCATTAAACTAATTAGTAGGTATGGGCGAACGCTGTTCGGAAGTTCGGAGTTCGGACTGAACTCGGTCTGTTCAGTTGACCGAACTGAACTTCCGAACTGAACTCGAATTTCAAACCGAACCGAACCTCCAAACTCCTTTCTGTTCGCCCATCCCTAGTGGCAACACAGACCAAAAAACCTGGTTTTGAATGGCCAAACTTGGTTTGGAAGTTCGGAATTTGACCAAACTCGGTCTGTTCGGTCGACCGAACTGAACTTCCAAACCGAACTCGAATTTCAAACCTAACTGAACTGAACCGAATTTCTGAACTTGAATTTCAAACTGAACCGAACCGAATTTCCTAACTCCGTTCTGTTAGCCCATCCCTACTAATCAGTATATAACTAGCTGGGTCTTTCGGATTTCCTTTCTTAAAAATAGGAATGATGATAGATAGCATTCATAATTCTGGTATAAGTTTACATTGGTTTATAATTGAAAACGACTTCTCAAGGAGTGGGGCCCACCAGCTAACATTTTCTTTAAATACTTCAGGTGGCAGTCCATCTGCACCTGCCGCTTTACCAGATTTAAGTTTATTAATACTATCTCATACATCCATCTGCTAACCACAGGGAGAGGAGAAGTTGGTATATTATTGGTGAAAGCATAAAATTCAGAGTCATTACTCTGAGGTGCTTCCTCGCCAAGGGGGATATACATAATATTAGATTAAAAAATTGAATATATATATATATATATAATCTTTTTGTGCATTCTTTGGGCTGAAATACATCGAGAAGGGAAGTAGGAAAGGCCGGTCTGCTGCCCGTAAGGCAGCACGAGGAGTAAAAGATTGGACAGGTCAAACTCAGCTGGTAACAGATATAACTTTTATAATAACTTTTTAAAAAACAAACATTAACAATATAACAACTACAAGACATAAAAAAAAAAAACTTATTAGTGTCTCAGGGTCAAATGATACTGATACTGAAAATAAAATATTTGAAATCGGTATTGATATTGGCACCAATATCAATATCGATACAGATTTCCGAATGTTCGGCCGAATAGAACTCTGCCAAACTGAACAACTGAACCCAAACTCTGTTCCCGAACTCATCAACTGAACGGCCAAACATCCAAATCGCGTTCTGTTTGCACATCCCTACACTGTAACTCCCTGGGATCATCTGCCCGCACCAACTTAAAATGCGCCCATATGGAGAATTTTTTGCCCCCTCCTGCCTTCTGGCCTGAACCGTATGATGCACCGCTGACAACACTGCTGGGAGGGGCAGAACATGGTGGTGACATAGCTCTCGGAGGGACAGCCATCGCCTCAGAACCAGACATCTCCTCCGCAGGACTAGTGTTTGCCTCGCTGTCCCCAATCTGAGATATGTCCCCCCAGCGGCGGCCCCTTGCTTTGGCGCTGGGGGCGGTGCCCTACAAGGCAGCCCCCAGCGCTACCAGTCACACATGCGGCTTGCAGCTCCGGCCCCTGCGGCGCATCATGTTGGAGAGAGGGAGGCTGAGTGAGTCACGACTGTCTCTCAGCCCAGCCTCCCTGTCTCCAGCATGATGCGGGCGGGGGCCGGGGCTGCAAACCCTGCACACACACAGGACAGGTCAGGACCTTTAAAAAGGCCCGTCCTGTCAGTTTAAAGGCAAGCCGGAAAACTGACTTGCTCCCCGCCCGGGCTGCCGCGCATGCGCACGATGCGGCGATACACTGAGTCCTTGTTTGAACTTGTGTATCACGCGCATGCGCAGCAGCCCCGGCGGAGAGCATGTCGGCACTCGGCAGAGCAGCGTTTGCCGGGCCACGCATGCGCAGCATGCCAGCAGCCGGCCGGCCTGGGGAAGCCCTATTTACCCGCGGCTGAGCCTGTAGCA
>QEPC01010702.1:450404-465877 GCA_003113815.1 Sphenodon punctatus
ATAGAGATAGCGTTAGTGATTTAGTTTTAGTATTTGTAGGAGTAGGCCTGTGTACTTATTAGATAATCCATTTAGTTCATAGCATTTAGAATAGTTAATAGCAGTTAGATTTAGTGTAGATATATATATATATAATATTAGATTAAAATTTTAAATTTAAAAAAACATATATAAAAAAAAACAAATAAAACCCCCCAAAAACATATATATATATATAAAAAAAACCATATAAAAAAACAAAACAAAAACCCATATAAAAAAATTTCCCGAACATCTGAACCCAAACCCAGTGAATGAACCGAATGGTCGAACCCAAACGGCCAAACTGAACGTAGCTGAACTGAACGGTCAAACCCGAACCGTGATCTGTTTGCCCATCCCTATAAATCAGTCTGATCCTACTCTAAATAAATCCAAAACAGGGGAAGGGAATCAGGGATGGAATATATACAGGGAGGAGGGAAGGATTCAATGGAGGGGAGGGAGAAACAACACAGGGAGGGGTAAAAATGCAAAATAAACCTAAATCTATCTAATCTAATCTAAATAAATGAAACTATGGAGTGGGAATGGGTGGGAATGGGTGAAATAGGAGGAGGATGGCAATGGATTGGGAACACAAATTGCTGGGAGAGGGAGACTTCTGAAAATGCCTGCTGACAGGATCAGTGGCTAGCTCAGAAGGAAGTGGAAGAGGTGATTGGGGAGGCTGGCTGCTAGTCCAAGCCTCTCCACCCCTGGCACCAGGAACTCTGATCCTCAGCTTCCCCGCCCCCCAGCCTGCCAGCCACATTTTCCCCACCCGAACGCGTCTGAACTCATCTGAAC
This sequence comes from Sphenodon punctatus, assembly GCA_003113815.1. Classification (NCBI taxonomy): domain Eukaryota; kingdom Metazoa; phylum Chordata; class Lepidosauria; order Sphenodontia; family Sphenodontidae; genus Sphenodon; species Sphenodon punctatus. The sequence goes on from QEPC01010702.1 coordinate 451,233, forward strand.
ATGGCCGAACAGTTTGAGGGTTCTGACGTTCATTTCTAGTATCCAAACTGACTGAGCTTGGGCTGAACTACGTTCACACATCACTAATTTAAAACAGTAATACATACAAGCAGCAATAATATCCCATCTAACAACACTCCCCTCACCCTCCCTTTCCCCCTTCCCAAAGGCCAGGTGGGACAGCCAGGTCTTACATTGTCTACAAAAAGAGGGGAGTTCTACAGACAGACGGCCCTCCGATGGGAGGGAATTCAACAGACGCAGTGAATCCACTGAGAACGCCCTCCACATGGTCGACACCCGAGACACTCGTGGGACCTGCAGGAGGGTACTCCCCGATGACTGCAGGGGCCAATCTAGAACCCTGGGGTTGAGGCATTCTCTGAGGTATGTCGAGCAAAGTATGGGTTAGTTGCAAATAGGAATAAACAAATAATTGAAAGGCCACTTGAAGGTAAGTCTGACAACGGAGCCAGCTGGAGTGCGGGGTCATTCTGTAGAGCACCATGGAACCTCCACTCGCAGGTGCCGTGCAATGGATTTCACGGAGGGGCTGGCATTATGTTCTCTGCTGTGGTCCTCTGTGTGCTGCTCCCCATCCACCGCCGAGTTGCAGTCATTCTACTAACATTCTAGGCTGTCACCCGCAACCCTATGGTGCAAAATACACATGGAGGCAGCACGCACCATAACGCATGGGGGTGGCTTGGTCCATTCCAGCAGATGAGCAGCTGCCCTGTGGGTGCCAGTTACCCTGGATTTGCCTGCCTGGTATCATTGGCTTTCCCTGGGACAACACCATTAGTAGGGGCTCCTGGTACGGATGGTGGCCACTGTACAGACGTTGACAGCTGTACTGATGAGCACTGTGAATCTGGGGCTAATATGGGGTACCATCTCATCTGTTTACATCCAACATTTCAAAACTTGGGCGAAGGATGAACATTTTTTGAGGTCAACCTGTTTTGAAAAGTATCAAAAATTTAGAGATGAAACAAATATCTGCAGCGAACACTGGTGTTAGTGAATTTTTTCAGCTCTACCTAGAATGAGGGTGCAAAAATGGATTCAGAAAGAAGTATATTCACCTATATTCTAGGTGCCCATTCTGCAGTTTTATTCCATCAAAAATCAAAACAAATATAAGAGCTTTGAGCCTGATTCTCTGAAGCACAGAACACTTTCCAAGATGGATCAAGAATCTTCACTTCTTGCTGAAATAAATGAAAACTGAGGGTTGCTTCACACTTCTCAGGATGTGGCCTTTAGGAGGATATGACATGACAGCTGGAAGTTGCTATTTTTCCAGAGGCTTCTTACACCAGCTGTTGTCTTGTGCATTTTCTCAACTAACATTCATCTTGCACAAAAAGAACATATGGCACTGCTGCTCTTCTTTTGATACAACGCATCAAGAAGTTGACTAAATGTAATTTTGATTTCAATGTCTATGTTCAAATCTGTATTTTCTTTCCCAAAACTTCTTTACAGGAAGACAAATAATTAAGAACAGCACCCTGATAGTGTCGTCTTCACGAGTAAAATAACACCTGCCAAAATTAGACATATATATTCTATTCCTTATAAAATAGAGATAATTTATAGCACCTTTGTGAAATTTTGCATGGAGAGTTGCTTGGGCATACGGTTTAAGCTGTTCAAATTTCAGAGAAATCAGACTTAAAATGGCTGAGTTCCAACAGCTGAAATATTGGAGGCCGAGAAGCAGTTTTTTTCAACCATCTCAATTTGATCAACCTGGCAGTTTTTTTAGTTATGGGTCAGGACATGAAATAATTTTAGAAGGGTGCCTTGGATTTTTTTTTAAAAAAACCCACCCATTACCTTTAAAATTATAACATGTTAAAATTCCCATTGTAGTCTATGGGCGAATGCAAAGCTGAACTTATGTTTCCTAGTGTTGCCTGCTGGGACTATAGTTCCCAGAATACCACACTAAGAAACATGGAAGCCTCCAGCATGCACATTGTACAGCAGCTCCGGGACTTTAAATAGAGATGGCAACAGGTGAGTGGGCGTGTGTGTGGGTCTATATATGTCCCTTCTCTCTGTGTATCCTCTTCTTTCTCCCCCTCCCCATTCCTTTCTCTCTCCGTGTCTCCCCTCTCTTGTGTGTGTGTCCCCTTCTTTGTGCATGTCTGTCTCCCTGACTCTGTGTGTGTCCTTCCCCCTTTCTCTCTCTCTCTCTCTCTCTCTCTCTCCCCTTCTGTGTGTGTGTGGGGAGGGGAGAGAGTGTGTCTGGTTGTGTCCCCCATGTGTGTGTGAGTGTTTCCCCTCCTCTGTGTGTGTGCGAGTGTGTGTCCATGTCCCCCCAGGGTGTGTCCCAATGTGTGTGTGTGCATGTGTGCGTGTCCATGTCCCTCTGTGTGTCCTGTATATATGTGTTTATGTCCCCTCTGTATGTGTGTGTCCCATCTGTTTTCCTCCTCTGTGTGTGTGTGTGTGTCCCCCTTGCTCATGCATCGAAACCTAACATCGGCGGCTACCATGTGAATGTTTGTGTCCCCCATGTGTGTGTGAGTGTTTCCCCTCCTCTGTGTGTGTGCGAGTGTGTGTCCATGTCCCCCCAGGGTGTGTCCCAGTGTGTGTGTGTGTGTGTGTCCATGTCCCTCCAGTGTGTGTCCCAATGTGTGTGTGTGCATGTGTGCGTGTCCATGTCCCTCTGTGTGTCCTGTATATATGTGTTTATGTCCCCTCTGTATGTGTGTGTCCCATCTGTTTTCCTCCTCTGTGTGTGTGTGTGTGTCCCCCTGTGTGTGTGTGGAGGGTGTCCCACCATGTGGGTGTCCCCCCGTGCATGTATGTGTCTCCCATGTGTGTGTGTGTGTGTCCGTGTCCCTCTGTGTGTGAGTGTGTGTCCCTGTCCCACCATGTGTGCATCCCCCCATGTTCCAGTGTGTGAATTCCTATGTGCGTCCCCCGTGTGCGTACTTGTCCCCCCATGTGTGTGTGTCCCCATGTCCCATTGTGTGTGCCCCATGTGTGTCCCCATCTGTGTGTCTGTGTCCCCCCTTCGTGTGTCTGCGTGTGTCCCCCTCTGTGTGTGTCCAACTGTGTATGTCTTTGTGTCCATGTCCCCCTCTGTGTGTGTGTGCCATGTGTGTGTATACTCCCCCCTGTATGTATGTGTTGCCTGTGTGTGTCCCCACGTGTGTGTCCTTGTCCCCATGTGTGTGCATGTATGTTCACATGTCCTAGTGTGTCCCTGTGTGTGTGCCCCCATATATGTGTGGTCCCACATGTCCAAGTGTGTGTGCATGTGTGTGTTCTTGCACCCCATGTGTGTGTGTGTCCCATAATTGTGTGTCCATGTGTGTGTCCCCCCATGTCCTGGTGTGTGTGTGTGTGTGTGTGTGTGTGTGTGTGTGTGCAAGTGTGTTCACATGTCCCAGTGTGTCCCTGGGTATGTTTGTCTCTGTGTGTGTGTCACTGTCCCCCATATGTATATGTCCCTGTGCGCAGCCATGTCCCCGAATGTGTGCGTCCCCAATGTGTGCGTACCCCATGTGTGTTAGTGCATCACTTTGTGTATGCGCGTCTCTGTGTGCCCATGTGGAAGAGGCTTGGGTTGGGTCTGAAAGAACAATGCAAAATGTGGGGGCAGGGCATGGATCCTTAGTTGGAATCAAGCACAATATGTGAGACTGTACAATATCTTTACTGCTTATATGGCACGCAAGTTAAGGCAGGAGCCTTAACTTGCCATTTCTATGCTTTTTAGTGCATGATTGAATTTGCAAGAGCCTTAACTATTACTGTTAACTGGAGGATTTTTTTTTCTATAATGGAATAATAGATTACATCTGTAACAATGTCAATTACCTCCAACGCATCAAAGAACTCAAGGAACATTTTGTTTTATTTATTTATTTTGAAAGCTTATTACCCCGCCCCTCCTGCCACAGGCAGCTTGGGGCAGCTTACAACAATAAAAAACAATTAAAACAAATAAAACACATTAAAAGGAGGAAACAGATAAAACAACCGCACCACCACATACCCCACCCCCATCCATCACCCCTCTCCCCCACCAAACACCTGGTGGAACAGTCAGGTCTTGTAAATTTTCCAAAAAGAGGGGAGTTCCAGGGTCAGCTGGGCCCCACTGGAAGGGAGTTCCATAGGCACAGTTTGGCCAACGAGAATGCCCTCTCCTGCGTGGCCACCTGAGAAACTCGGGGGATTTCGAGCAGGGCTTCCCTGGATGACCGCATGGGCCGATCCAGGACACAGGGAGTGAGGCAGTCTTGCAGATAAGCAGGTCCCAGACCATTTAGTGCTTTATAGGTTAAAACCAACACCTTGAATTGGGCCTGGAAAACCACCGGCAGCCAGTGCAGAGAGCAGAGCACTGGTGTAATATACTCACAGTGGCCTAGTCCCACTAGGAGATGGGCCACCGCATTCTGCACCAGCTGCAATTTCTGAGCCATCACATGGGTAGCCCCAAGTAGAGCATGTTACAGTAGTCTAGGCAAGAGGTGATGAAAGTATGGATGACGGTAGCCAGGTCAGAGTCTGAAGCAAACAGCCGAAGCCATCGCACCAGATGCAACTGGCAGAAAGCACTCCTCTCCACAGCTTCCACCTGGCGATCCAGGCAGAGGTGCGCATCGAGTAGCACACCTAAACTCCGTACCTGGGAGGTCAATGGAGAACAGACCCCATCAATGATGGAGGCCACCAGTTCCTTCGCCTTACCCACTATCATCACCTCTGTCTTGTCAGGATTCAGCTGCAGTCAATGAGCCCTCATCCAATCCCTTACAGCTGCCAGACTCTGAGTAAGCACCGAGACTGCTGGGCCTAGGTCTGTTGAAAAAGAGAGGTACAGTTGGGTGTCATCAGCATATTAATGACACTGTACACCAAACTTCCAAATCACCTCACTGAGTGGCTGCATTTACACGTTGAACAGGAGAGGGGAGAGAACAGAACCCTGCGGAACTCCACACAAGAGGTCTCGGTATGATGAAAGTCTTAGAGAACCACCCGCTGGGTTCTTCCAGTCAGCAATGAGCAGAACTATTCAGGAACAGTTCTGCCCACACCTGCACAGTCCCGCAGGTGCATCACCAACATCTCATGATCAACGGTATCAAATGCAGCTGACAGATCTAACAGGATCAGCACGGTTGAACGACCCCAATCCATATCTCAGTGCAGGTCATCTACCAAAGCCACAAACACAGTCTTAGCACCATAACCCAGATGAAAGTCTGACTGATGGGATTGACATCTTCTTACCAGAAGCTATCCCTCCCATGTCATAGATTTCAACATCTGCCAGGCATCTACACAGACAAGAGAATCCCTCCTCTACATGGTGGTGACTAAAAGTCACAAAGAACGCCACATCCCCTTAGTGGTGAATTTTCATCCTGCATCTGAAAAGTATCACCTGGCAATTAAAGAAAGCTACCACATAGTAGCCAATTCACCACATCTTGAAAAAGCCATCAACTTTCCTCCCTTTGTGGTTTTTTGTCAGCCTCCTAATCTACATAAATTACTTGTGAGATCTGAATTAAAATCACCAGTCAACAACCCTGGATCAATCACTGTGAATCCAAAAGTTGCATTACATGCACCCATGTTAAAGAAACTACCACTTTCAAAAGCAGCACTACAAACAGGACCTATACCATCAAGCAAAACATCACCTGCACATCGAGTAATATAATTTATGTGATACAATGTATACATAATGGATGTTACATGCAATATGTGGGGAAAACCACCACGGACCTCCGTACCTGGTTCAGAAATCACAAGTCAGTCATCGTCACTAAGAAAGTGGAACTGCCTGTTGCTAGACATTTTAATTCAGAAGATCACACATTCGCTGACCTAGAAATCTTCCCTATAGAAAAATCCTCCAACCCCAAACTACGGGACACCAGGGAGAACTTCTGGATCTACAGACTTGACACCCTCGTGCCCAACGGCCTTAACTTAGAAGATAACATGTGAACCCTTATCTTTTTTTCTATGTGCTACTGCATTCCTTGGTTCACCTTAGAACTCTCTCCAACCTCAGAGTTCTAAGAACTGTCAGCTGTGCTTACAATACACTTTATTTCAAAAATTGACTGAGCTGCTGATGAGGGCGGAAGCCGAAACGTTCAGCTAATCAATAAATCTCTATTTACAGTCATTTTCTCGTTATAATTCCTATATATTGTTTATGACTGGCAGCATCCTACTAGGATTCAGAGCTTTCTTGAGTGTATCACTGTTTTCTTGCTTACCACATCAGATCTCCAGCTACTTTATCCAGTGGGGCTTGAGGCATCCGAGAATGAGTGGTCCATCTCCCCTACTCTGCTCCCGACAATCATCCCTGTAGGAATGCCTCAGAGGCTTTCATACTCATCCATCCCCTTTCTGGGGACATGAAGAGTTTTGACACTGCAGGGCCACTGTTGTCGAGTGTGCCCCAATGAAACAGCCAGTCCGCACCACACTGGAACTCCCTCCACTTCTCCAGCCAGATGCTGGGAGTTGCCCAACGCCTCCTTGCCAGACAGGTAAGTTTCAGGGTCCGGTCTCTCCTGGCCCCCGTTACATAATAAATGCATACATAAAATTAATTAAGAATTCCTAACCCACCAACCCCATATCCCCACATGCTGAATGCTTGGACAAAAAAAGAAAGTCTGTGTATCCAGGAGTCTCAGACTCAGGGCACTTTTAGATGATCCTGCTCACAAGTGGGATCATCCAGTGCCGGAATCGGGCACCCGCCTTCCTCTCAACGCTGTGTCTGATGTTCAGAAGAGCATCAGACATAGTGTGGAGTGTTGTGCGCATGCACACCCTTCTGTGTGTGCGCACTCGGGCAAAGAACCCGGAAGTGCGGCGTGATGCCGGCACAGCGGTGATCTGCCTTGACAGGGGCAGGATCGTCAGGCCGGCTTCATGCGGCAGAGATCCAGCGGTCGTGCCCAGTGGAGATTTAGACGAGCCACAACAATGGCGGCTGATAAAGGGCTCAGCTGCCATTTGCATCTTGTCTAAAACCGCCCTCAGGCTTTGGCAAACCTCTAGTGAAAGGAAGCTCCACAAATGTGAAGCAAACACCAAGAATGCTTCTCTGTATGCCCTTGATGTATGGATTTGATTTACCAATGACCTCAGAGGCTGCAATGAGACATAAGGGAGGTGGTGGTCTTTGAGATATGTAGAGCCTAAGAACATTTAGGGATTCATAGATCAAAATCAGCACCCTGAATAGAGCAAAAAAAAAAAAAAGCTATTGGGAGCTCATGGAGTCTGGAGCAATGGCGTAATGTGCTCTCTGGGAGCCACCACAAACAAAAGGTGGACCACTAAGATCTGCATCAGTTCCATCTTCCAAACAGTTTTCAAGGTCAGCTCCTCAGAGGGCACTTCAGTAGTACAGTCTTGAGATTATGAAGTTAGAGATGATGGTGGCCAGTAGGGCTGCACCAACTAGAGGAAAAAAAATATGCCAAATATTTTTGAGGTCTGAGGAGCAGTCCAGAGTTTTCGGTTCACCCCCAGGACCTGTGAAAAATACTTGGTGAATTTATGAGTGGTTTGGGGGGTGGGGGCAGGCCCTCCATTGTGGGACCTAGAAGGGGGGCAGGACTGGTTATTTAGCTTCCAGAGGAGTCAAACACTGATGCGTGGTGTGCCTCTTCTCAAGTTAGGTTTGGGGGGGGGAACAGAACTTAACATGCTCAGAAAGGACTCAATGGCATGCTCATGTTGCTCATCTGAGATGCTAGTATTATTGTTAGACTTAACTTATGGGCATTTTTATTAGTGAGCCCATATGGAAGGATTTGGGCTCTAAATGGGTACTGGATTTTAGGGGTGTTATGTAAACTTAGATGAGATTAGTTATGGGATATGTGCAAACCTGTGGGCACTTATTATATGGGGGGTCAATTGACAGTTATTTTAATGGTATTGGATGATTTTATCGAAATAGTATGTATAATTTTGTGGTCGTTGTTGTTGATTGTTGTTGTATTGTTTGGCTATGGCGAAAGCTGATGCCATAGTAAAAAACCTTGAACCCTAAGTACCCCACACCTAACTTCTGCCCATCTTCAGCCAGTGCTAGGCCTCCATTCCCCCTTCCCTGGTCCCACTGACCAATTCCGTCGCTGGCCACTGGGGGACAAGGAAGGGGGAGTAGGGATCTTGTGCTGGACTCCAGACCCCAATTACCCTAATTACCTACCCTCTGGAGGATACAGAGCCCTTTTTTGATTGGGCCTCATGCCGGGGAAGGGTGAGATCCCATCTTTTTCTTTTTTTCTCTCATATAGCCCAATCGAAAAAGGGCTCTGTATCCTCCAAAATTCAGTTTGAAAAATAATCCCAGAAGACTGACGTGTAGAGTCATGGCCAGAAGTGCAATAGGTGGTTACACAGCATACACACACACACATACACACACACACACAATCCCTTACAAGATTTAACACAAGTTACATTGACATAAGTGGTTATGAGTCATAGACTTTTATTCCCCATAATTGTTTTGTTTTTATAGTGTGCCCTTTAAATAAATATCTTAGTATTAGAATAACTCCTGACTGCTCTGCTCTTTTACCTTCTATGCTTCTCCTCAGATTTTCTTTGTAGCAGCACTCCATTACCTAAGACCAACATCCTTCAAGTTACAGCTTGCTTAAAATACTCATTCAAAAGGACTACTCATATTTCCAGCAATCAGCCTTCGGCCCAAGGGAGGGGGAGTTTGGGATTGCCTGAAGAGGGGATAGCCCTATGCCTGCGTGTGTGTGCGCGCTTCATGTGTTCTACATGAAACTGAAGGTATAAAGGGTAGCAGCTGGAAAGTGCTGTGATTCCTGTGGGTTAACAGAGTGTCATTTGGTCATGGGGTGCTGAGCCAGGGGCCCATAAAAGTTACAGAGTACTAATTCTGAACCCAGCCTAAAGGAAGCAGCTAGAAGGTACTGTTTTCCCTTGCTAATATTCCCGGAAACACAAATATTGTGTGTATGTGTCTCATAACCCCTGAAATCAGCCCAGGCAGCCAAAAAAGGGCCTAAGGAAAGACGTCCACATAGGGAGGTTAGCTACACACACAGCATAAGCAGCACACAATCATGTTGCATAAGCAGTACACAATAACAAGGAAATTTAAAGAAAGAATTAGCCTTCTGAATGAATAATTAGCAAGCCTGGTAACACCGCAGTGAAGGGGGGGGGAGATGGGTGTTCACCCACGGTAGGTGGAGGTGGGTGTGGACCTGTTCTGACGACCATACACCCATGGGGCAACTGGAAATGGATCCCATTGCTCCGTGCATGGGTGATGGGTGGAGATGGGTGTAGCGCAGGAGTGCAAACAAACCCCCACGCTTCCCCCGCGGCATTCCCACAGGTGCTTCCCCCCATCTCCATGCAGCAAAACTGAATGGAGATGGGTGGTGGCGTCTCATGTGAAAAGGGCCTCAGTAACAACCAGAACAAAATCTGGTGTGATAAGGGTCCAGGAATCCAATTACAGCTTTAGGCACTTCTTGACGCAAAGTTACCGTACGTTTAAGAAAATATGCTGCAATCCCTAAAGATAAAGATTAGAGACAGGGCAATAGCTGGCAGGGGCATCAATTGGCTCAATCCCAAGTCCTCCAGCTCCTGCACACATGCGCGATTTCTGTGGGGAACAATGTGGAACCCACACAGTTTGCATGTGGCTGCGTGTGAGATCTGCGGGGCTTGGGGTCAGTCTCATCATTAAAAGATTGGGTGTTTTTACACGCGATGGTGCCATGAGCCACCACACTTTGATCCTGCCCAGAGGAAGGCCCTCACCCTGGGCAGGATCTAGCCTGGTCACTGGACAGACATGCAGGTGGTCCAGGCTGGGGAGAGGGTGCGTTGACGTGCAGGCTGCTGAGCGCACCCACCCAGAAAAGCTCCAGTCCTGGACCGGAGTCAGGTCCATTTTCACTGGATATCTGTTTTGGGTATTTGGGTCAGTTCCTTGGATGTTTGCTTATTTTACTCTGGCTACTTAAAATAAATAAATAGTTGCACACGTGCAGTTACCAAAATTAAGTAGGATGAACAACTGAATAACCAAATATCCAACAAAAAAGCTCAGATATGTGAATATCAAATTCAGTTGGGGATATTCTGATGTTTATCCATCAATGCAAATAATATTTGCAAATGCAAAATCCGCTTCAGTCTAAACTGTAAACTTTGGGAGTTAGGGATTGTCCTGGTCTGTTATGTATTGAATAATCTGGAGTTGTTCCCACCCCCACCCCAGTTATTTTTACTTCACTTTCATCATACAGAATGAAATACTTTTAAATAATGCATTCAATTTGGAAGCAAAATACATCCAAACAAATCTTTTAAAAACAAAGATAATATTCAGATTAAGACCTACTATCCCTGAATTTCATCTCAGTCCATCAGCATAATTCACACCCACATGCACCCACACCCACTCTCCTCATTTTGTAGAAAAGAAAAAGTGCTTTCCACTAATGAAATTGATCAACGTGCACCAGGGGAATTGAACCTTTGCTCTTGTAAATATAAGTGTGTATGTGTATGTGTGTCAGAGAGAGAGAGAGAGATGAAGTTTTTGACATTGTGCAGTAGCTACAGATTCTTGCAAATGGCTTTAGTACAAGTTCTCACAGCTCTTCCTGTGACTGTCTCTTATGTGTAAAACATTCTTGCAACCCTCTCACACCCTTGCTGTTTTTGAAAGATGTTCAATAAATCAAACTGCTAATAATATTAAAGCCATTAACAAACATGTCTCATAAAACTTGCTTTTCTCCAGCTCACCAGCTAGTTTACTGAGAACTGACATACACAGAAACATTTCATTAGCTTCAGGAAATGAGCAAAACTGAAGCACATATCAAAACTCTGAAAGTTCATTATAAGGGCATCTAAATCCAAGCTCTTCTGCAGCTCTTCTGAACTTCCATTCAAGCAGAAAGATTTTGCTTGAAGTTTCAAAATGCCATATTATTTCTTTCCATCCCACCTCTAAGTGATCCCATTTCTCCATCACTCCTGTTCCCACTGCAAATATCTGCTTCCCACTGTTTGTCTTAAATGTCATCCAAAAATCACCACTCACTTCTTTTTTTTTAATATGTAGGCCATAGTCTGAACCAAATAGGCCATACGAGTACTCGGAATGAGTTCCAAAGTTCCGAGTACCCAGTCCGGATACTTGGCTGAACTTTGGGACTTTGTCTGAGGACCCAGAACTCCGAAATCTGAACCTTGTAAATCCCCAGAATGCTTTACTTTAATGATTATAAAGTGCACCCACTTTAAAATCATTATGTCAATCAAGCAGTGCCCAGAAAAGCAGGCTAACAAGAGTGAAAGAATCACTCAAAATGACAAACCCAAACAGTGCAACTGCATGCAGAAAGTCAAAACAAAAACCACAGCATGGCCCACTACCAGCAGTGCACCCACTTTAAAAATCATCATGCCAATCAAGCAGTACCCAGAAAAGCAGGCTTGCAAAAGTAGGACAATCGCTCAAAAAGTCAAACCCACAAAAGTGCAACAGCACGCAGAAATCCAAAAAAAGCCAGCCCAGCAGACATAACACCACCACCCACAAGAAAGAAACAAGACATTCACCCCCAAACACAAAAAGCCTCCATTGTGCCTGCCCAGTGCCCACCTATGCAAGGCAAGTCCCCTCCCCACACACCATATTATTTTAACCAGAAAGAAAGTATATCTCCCTTGTGCCCCAGTAATGAGTCACATCTTTGCAAAGTTGAACTCACAGACAGAAGTACAGTCACAGTACCCACAAAAACCAAAGCAAAAGTGATCCCTCTCTGGCCTCTAGGGTGCTGCCAACTTGTCAATAGGCACTGCAAGCAGCAGAAGCACCCAAACTTGACGTATAATTGGCAATGGTGGTAAATCCCAGATTTGCCCTGCCCCCAGAATATGGATAACCCAGGCCAGGGGAAATTTTGCTAGGCAGATCCATCTGGCCACCATGGTATCAAGCAGTGCAAGCAGCAGACAGTAGTGGCACCCGCTTATTTTTTTTTTTAAAGGAATGGCATTGGTGTGGCACTGGTAACTTACACAGCCCAGACCAGGGGAAATGGAGCAAGGCAGAGATCTCTCTGACCTCCATGTTGCCAAGCAGCAGGCAGCAGCAGTGTAGTACCCCCTTTTTAAAAAATAAATAAATCATGGCATGGTGGAAACAACTAGCCCCCATCCTCCAGCATTGCCCTTATGGCCAGGCCATATCAGGCCAGGCACCCCTCCCCCACCCTCAAGTCAATTGCTTACAGATCAGCACGGTAGCACACACAGTCAAGTTCAGTAGAGAGTGGGAAATGGCCATTAAACCACTTTTATTTTGCCACTTCCAGCCACTCAAAATTTGATATCTGGTTTGTCCATCACTCAACTGTCCCCTCCTATATCCCCCTCCTACCAAATATGGCACTAAGTTTAGTTTCCTAGCTCAGAGAAACTAGGGGGTCAACCACCTGGATCATTCCAGTCACACATGCAATGGTGCCAGCTCTCTATGAAGGCTTCTGAAGTTTTCTAAAGTTTTCTGGGTACTTGGAACTTTGAACTTTGGTACTTGGAACTTTGAAAATTTGGAACCAATGACCAGAATCCCCAGTGAATTCCAAAGTTTTCTGAGGACAGAGTTTCAACTCCACTAAAGATCTTATCCTGCAATCAGGGCTGTGGGTGTGAAGATGTTTGCACAACAGAATCAAGGTCATAATCAGGGCCTGACTCATTCAAGAAGCAATTTATGAACAGCTGGTCAGAAGAATGAAATCAAGATATTTACATTCCCACCTTTCTCTGCAAGTCACAATTATGTTTATATAAAATTAATAACCTCAGGCCTAAGGAGACTCTATTAACTTCTCCTCTGTAATGTATTGACTTTGGAAACCATGTATGTTGTTTAAATATTTGCTAAAAACCAAGTATGCCAAGAGTGATCTAGAGCCCATCAAAAATGACTACTATCACTAATGACAAATGGGAATAAGATATTGACTTCATTGACTGTATCCATACTGTAGAAATCCAAAGGGATTCATTAAGAGTGTCCAGAATCTGCTTTAATATTGTGAACTAGCAGAAAGTCACAGATATAGGCTGTTTTCGTTACTGTAACCGACTCATTTCAATGCAACCATGACAAATGCCTATTCCATATACTTTAAGTTTAAATGTTTACCATCACACTGTTTACCATGTAATTTCAACTGAATACAATACAGACATTGGGATATATTTTCCAATCATTGTAAGCAGGCTTAGCCATGTGTCTCTTATCGACATTAATGAAATTCATGCAGCTAAATTACTAACCACTGCATTGAAAACTGTATAAGTATGTATTGAAAAATTGCAGAAAATACATAATATATACCATTGGACCTGCAAGTATACTGGAATATTTACTTGTAAATATTACAATACATTTTTGAAACATTCCAATATGTATTCATCAATAAATTATTTAATAAAGTAGTGTACTATATTGAGTCAAGGTATAGTGAAACTCGCTAAGCTTCAGAAATGTACAGTGTGGGTTCTGGCAAGCATCGGTACCAGTATGTTCCAAGCAATGGCCTTAGCATTTAGTTTTTGTTAAACTAGAAGATGTTTTTAACCAACTAGACCTCATTGACTGGGAACATAGAAGAGTTCATTTGTCTGGGCACTGGGATTGTTTTCCCGATCCCGGGACGAATTCTCAGCAAGAAATTAAAGAAAAAGAAAAACACCACCACTGCGCATAAGCAAAATGGCCACTGCTTGTTACTGCCCTTTTGGTTAATGGCAGCAGTCAGTTTACACATGTGTAGTGATTTTTTATTTAAATTCTTTTTTTTTCTCGCCAAACATTCATCAAGAAGTTGTGGTCATTTGGAAGTTCTTGGTACATCCTAAGACAAACCAAAAACAGGGATTTCATTTATTTTCCTTGATTGGACAAATTCTCATTTCAACCCTACTGTATACCTTTGACTGTATTGGAGCAGAAACATACACACCTGTAGAACACCTGCATTTAATACCCGTAATTTCAGTAAATCTATCAGGTCCACAATTAGTGCCCGAGTACTGAAACATGCACCCAATTACCCCAAATCCTGGATATTACTGTTACCAAGTTACCAATTTTCCATTTTAGTGGCAATTTTGGGTGATTTCAGATGTTACGGGCCTCCCTCTTACCACAGTCAATACCCTATGGTGGAGGAGAGGCCCATAACATCGAAAGGGGTTCCCACCAGAGGTTTATTTTATTTATTTTTTTATTTAAAATTTATATCCCACCCCTCCTGCCCACAGGGCAGCCTGGGGCAATGAGCTACACTCAGTAATTTTTTAAAAAATAAATAAATTTAAAAATACAATACAATGTGGGGAAACCACCACCCCTACCTCCCACCAAAAGCCTGATGGAACAGCCAGGTCTTACATATATGCCAAAACAGCAGGAGAGTGGGAGCCAACTGAGTCTCCTCCAGGAGCGAATTCCACAGCACAGGGGCGGCCAGCAAAAAAGATCTAACATTGGTGGCCACCCGTCTCGCCCGGGGAACCTCCAA
>QEPC01010702.1:466031-478341 GCA_003113815.1 Sphenodon punctatus
TAAAGAGACGGGCTGCGGCATTCTGCACCAGCTGCAGCGTCTGGACCAGCTTCTCGGGCAGCCCCATGTAGACCGTGTTGCAGTAATCCAGCCTCGAGGAGATGAAGGCATGGATGACAGTGGTGAAGTCAGACTGAGAGATACGGCCGAAGCCGCCGGACAAGATGTAACTTCCGAAACGCACTCCCCGCCACAGCCACAACCTGAGATTCCAGGCTGAGCTGTGAATCGAGGAGCACAGCCAGACTCTGCACTTGAGAAACCATGGGAAGGCGAACCCCCCCAACAAGAGGAGATTCAACCACCCCCAGGCCCCCCAAGCCCTCGCCCATCAACATCACCCCCATCTTGTCAGGATTCAATTGCAGATGGCTCGACCTCATCCAAGCCCCCACAGCTGACAGGCACTGGGAAAATAAAGAGACTGCATGGCCTGGGTCGATGGAAAAGGAGAGGTAGAGTTGAGTGTCTTCAGCATACTGATGACACTGCATGCCCTAAAACCCTCTCACGATCTCCCCTTACTGCTGCATATAGATGTTAAACAAGAGGGGGGACAGAATGGCACCCTGTGGGACTCCACATGTGAGGTTCCGGGGGGAAGACGTACACTCCCCCAGGACCACCCAGTGAGTTCTCCCGGCCAGGAACGAATGAAACCAGTCCAAGACCATTCCACCAATTCTGGCACGGTCCTGCATTCAAGTCACCAACACCTCGAGATCGGCTGTGTCGAACGCTGCCGAAAGGTCTAGCCAGTACGGTCTGACGACCCTGTTCCAATGCCAGACAGAGATTGTCAATCAAGGCCACCAAAGCCGTCTTCGTACCTTACCCAGGCCGAAACCCAGATTGGGAGGGATCAAGGAAACCGGTGCGGTCCAGATGTTCCTGGAGCTGTCGTGCCACAGTCCGTTCAATAGAGACCGGCTGATAACTGACAGGAGCATCAGCGTCACCCCAGTGAACCTCCGGCGGGAATCAGATTAACCACAATTCCGGAGGTGAGGCCGGCCTCACCTCCGGAATTGTGGTTAGCACAACCACTATCCGGGACCAGTGGAAGGTAACGTCTGTTACCTCCGCGGGCCCGGATCGTGGCCCAGACCATGCTGTGTGATTGGGCGCAGTGGTTGGATTGGCCGCTGTGTGCTCCCGTTTCCCGGAGGGCGGATGGCCGGGAGAGTGGGGGGGGCGGGGCTGTGCAGCCACATGTCGTGCGACACGTCCCCACCCCCTCCCCAATCCCCTGTAGGAATCATGCCAGCACATCTAAAGGACATGGTTAGAGGAAGGTCCGACATGTCTAAAATCACCCTTTGATTCTGGAAACTGGAAATTTGGTACCATAAATTGGTAAATAGGGCAGCCCATTGGGCACTTATCAGGTACCCAATGTTACTGAGCTGGGTATTATCATTTGAGAGGGTATATCATTTAATGTTGATACTCATTTCAGCTCTAGTTTTTACATACCCTTCTTCCCTGTGCACAACATGGGGTGTGCATGTTGGTTTTTTTATTACAATAATGATAATGAAAGTTGTCATTTTCATTATCTTTATTGCAATAACAAAAATGACAAATAATAATAATGAAAATAGAAATGAAAATGACATTTTGTTTTTTTAAATAAAGGGAAAACACTGAAAAATGTATGTCTGGCTATAACGTTTTTGTTTCTTATTCAATTCTGATGAAACTTGGGGATATTTACCCCCAATGGAGGGCACTATGTGTACTATGTTTCAAAAAAATTAGATAAAGGCAGCCAATTTGTAGAAGCAATTGAATATTGTGATTTTAAGAAAAGCTCCATACACGTTCATGGCTACAATATCTTTATCTTCCATCCAATTTGCATGAGACCTGTGAATATTTTGCAATTTTCAGAAAGATTGGATAAAGGGTCCTGATGGCATAAGACATTAGATTGAAAGACATTAACTTGAAAATACCTGAAAATACTTGAGAACACATTTCCAGCTTTAACATTTTTATATTCCATTGTCCCATTGAAGACTATCGTTCAGATAAATAGAAGCACATGCAGTGTCATGCAGAGGCAGGCACCTGGCATGGCAGGGGGCGTGAGGTTGTAGGAGGGAGGATGTGGAGCAACCCAAAAGACTGACAGACACATTCACTGGCCAATTACTGTATGCTTCCAGCTTTACTGGACCAATCAGTAGTGGCTTTGAGGTGGGCATAGGGGGTGACCTTCAGGCGGACATAGGGACATAACTGGAACTATGGGGATAGCATCCCAGCAATAAGGAGGCATAGTTTACACATCCAGACTGGCCAATTAGCATCACAATCACATACTGCAACACTGTGACAGGACATAAAAGAGAATCTCTATTGGCTCTTTCCTAAACAGATGCTTCTAACTTCCCAGTAACAAGTGGGGGAGATATGTTGGGATAGTCACAACACAGAATGAGGATATTTGGTTGACATTTCTGCTGGCCAATTGGCATCACAAACCGATCTTATGCCACAGTGACACATAAGAGAATTCCTGGCATAGGCTACTTCTCTACATATGATGTGCAGGCATATAAAACCAGGACCTTTTATCATATCTTTCTGATATTTGGCAGAGTTTATCGTAAATATGTTATATAGAGCCATGCCAAATTTCATGTACACTGGTTGGACTACAAAGATGTTACAGTCAGACATACATTTATAAGTTAATTGATTATACCACCAGGACCCTTTATCTAATCCTTCTGAACATTGGCATAAATAGTAAATTATGGGAAGGGGTGAAAACTCACTAAGTTTCATCTATATTAAATGTGAGACAAAGAAGTTACAGCTAAGAATGCATATGAAGATTTTTGCAAAATAATTTAATTCAACTGCAGTGCTTATATAATTGGTTTCCTTTATCCAATCTTTTTGAAATTTGGTACACAATATCTGAAATGAAACTTAAAGCAATCTAATAATCCTACTCAACGCCTGCTGTTCAGGAACAGTGACTAGCTCAGAAGGTGTTGGGAGGCTGGGAGGCAGATAGTTTCGTTTCTTGTAAGCCTCTCCATCCCTGGTGCCTGGAAGTCTGCTCTTCAGCTGATTACCCCTCCCTGTCACGTTTGACATTCCAGTGACCCTTTTTTTGTCACCCGAACTCACCTGAACTCCATCCGAACTGACTGAACTGTTCGGTCATTTTGACGTTCAGAATTTAGTCCAGTTCAGTCAGTTCGTATTCGGGTTCGGTCATCCGAACAGGCCAAGTTTGGACCAAACTCCGAACTTCCGAACCACGTTCGCCCATCCCTAATTCCCATCACTAGTAGTGTTTTGCTTTGGTATCCATAATCTTTTTCTTAGTGGATTTGATGCTCTAGGTTTCTTCTACAGTATATATATATATATATATATATATATACGCACACACTTTTGAATGGATTACCCATTAAAAATAACAGTAACTAATTTTTGAATATACTGCATCTGTAGAATCATGAATATAAGAGTAGTGGAGAGGCGAGAATGACTGTTCCCATACCATCAGGAAATTTTTGGGAGCACTTGTGACTGTTCTTGGTATTTCCTAACTATCCATTGAATCCACGCTTCTGCTGTTGAGATTGGCACCTGTGATGGTAATTTTTTGTCAATGTCTGTTAGCTTTTGGTATTTTGCTAGTTTCCAATATTTTTGCCAGTTTCCAGCACTTTACCTCAGTTTTCAGCATCAGAATGCAGAAAACAAAGGTTAGCCCTTGAAATACACCAATCAAAACACAGGGTACAAGGATCCAAAACAAGGACCAATAAGGGAAATGATGAAAGTTACATACCCATTGCAGCTCTAGCATGCCATCCTCAATACAGGAATGTTTTCAATAGACACACACGGGACTCACCCATTGGAAATATCATAACTAATTTTATTGTTCAGTTAAACTTAACATCCCCCACAGGAGCCATGTCTTCCTGAACTGTAGCTCTTGCAGGCCCATACATTGCGCCATACATTTACACACACGTTAAAGTTCCGGATTTTTCAATCTTCTGGGTTTACAAGTCCACAAGTAAGTTCTGGATTCATTTTTCACATACACACACTGCCCTGAGGCAGTTCCTGGATGCATTCTTCATACAAACACTGCCCTGAGGCAGCCTAAAGCAGCCACAGCTGTAGACATGAGGGGCTGCCATGGGAACCAAGTGACCACAGCTGCCTGCTAAGTTTACCAGGAGAACTTTTTACACACAAAAGTTCTGGGAGAAGTTCTACGCAGAAGTTCAAAGATCCGGATGATTAAGATCCGGGTGAG
Source organism: Sphenodon punctatus (assembly GCA_003113815.1). Taxonomy (NCBI): domain Eukaryota; kingdom Metazoa; phylum Chordata; class Lepidosauria; order Sphenodontia; family Sphenodontidae; genus Sphenodon; species Sphenodon punctatus. The sequence continues at coordinate 470,332 of QEPC01010702.1, forward strand.
TGATTTAGACACACAGAAAGTTCAGGATGTAACAGCAAACATCCAGGAAAAATGTGTGTGTAAAAACACCAATTATCTCCAATAGCATGTACAGGCCCACAAGTATCTGAAAGACCATATGTCATGTCAAATTGCAGCCTCTGACATCAGCTGGACGTGTCCTCTTGCAGATTCCATCTGCCTGCTAAGTTTTTACAACAAGGGCAAGCAGAGAATTATTCTCAGTGGCTACCCCACAATTATGGAACTCTCCCCTTAGACATTCATCAAAACCTGAATCTGCTCAACTTCTGGATGCAATACACAACCTTTTTGTTTGGCTAGGTGTTTGCCAAGCAGAGATAGGGGAGGATTTTATTTAGTTTTAACTAGTAATTTTAGTATTTGGATTTTTTTATTTTTTAATATTTTATGCACTGTAACTAAGCCCGGTTAAGAGTAAGGTAATCTCTTCAGGACTCAAGTATCGCCATTACAAGCTCTGAGAAGAGCATGAGGTTTTCAGGAGTCATGTACTGCCATTATAAGCCCCGATAAGAAAGGGGTGTTGCAGGAACTAAGTGCTGCTGTTAGTTATGCATTGAACTATTACTAGACTACATGAGGTATGCATGATTATTGCAGGTTAATTGCTTTCCTACAATTGGTGGGGTTGTCTGGCACGGCTAGTCTGCTCCTATGTTTAGAATTGTGTTTAAAACTCAAACCTGCAGCTTGAGTTTGTGCTAATGTGATGTGTGCTAATGAGTGTACAGCTTGCTGTTTATGTGTTTATTAAAATGTTTTTATTTTGTCTGTATATACTGTTACTTGTGGTCAAGGCAATAGCCAGTATCAAATACATTTTTGATGAAGTATACACTGTAACCACCCAGAGTCTTAATATTCCCTATATGCAGAAATAAAAAGTTTATTCACTTAAATGTATACCTCACCCTTTCCTCGAACGTCCAGGATGGCTTACTGGATAAGAAATAATGATATACATAAAAATACATACATACATACAAATATAAAAGTTCTCTAAAAAGGGGTGGAAAGGGGGGTGGGGTGTTGGTTCCCTGTTGGCTAAGGCCCTGGGAATCCCCTACCCACCCACCTGTGACCACTCTTCTGTCCCTCCCCCAGGTAACCATCTTAAAATGGGCTGCTGCCAAGGGGGTGTGGCTGGACTGGAAAGGGGGTGGGATGTTGGCTCCCTGTTGGCCAAGGCCCTGGGAATTTCCCCCCACACCTGTGACCACTCTTCTGTCCCTCCCCCAGGTAACCATCTGTCACCCTCACATGCAGGGGATGCTCTTGGGACTGTTCGAGCCACCAATCCTGAATTAGATCCATGCCCATCCTGGCTGGTTAAAGCTACCTGGGAGACATTGGGGCAGTTGCTGGCCAGGAGAGTCAATGCCTCCCTTGGGGAGGGCAGGGTGCTGGGCTGTCTCAAGGAGGCAGTGGTGTGGCCCCTTCTCAAGAAGTCATATTTGGATGTCGATGACCTTGCCAGTTATCAGTCAGTCTCTAACCTTCACTTTTTAGGGTAGGTTATTGAATGGGTGGTGGCTCAGCAGCTTCAGGGGCATTTAGACCGGATTAATTTTCTCAGTCCCTCACAGTCAGGCTTTCATCCGAGTTATGGCATGGAGACTGTGCTTGTGGCCTTGGCTGATGACCTCTCCCGTGAGTTAGTCCAGGGTCGTTCGACCCTGTTGATATTGTTAGATCTCTCGGCTGCATTTGATACCATTGATCATGAGTTGTTGGTGACTCAGTTGTGAGACCGGGCAGGGATTGGTGGGACTGTTCTTGAATGGTTCCACTCATTCCTGGCCAGGAGAACCCAGCATGTGGTGCTGGGGGAGTTTTCATCTTCCCCCCGGCACCTCACGTGTGGAGTACCTCCAGGCTCCATTCTATGCCCTCTCCTGTTCAACGTGTACATGCAGCCTGTGGGAGAGGTTGTTAGGGAGTATGGAATGAGTTGTCATCAATATGCTGATGACACCCAGCTATATCTTTCATTTTCCTCCAACTCAGGCCCTGCAGTCTCGGTACTTACCCGGTGTTTGTCCGCTGTGGGGGATTGGATGAGGGCGAGCCACCTGAGACTAAATCATGACAAGATGGAGGTGATAGTTGTAGGGATGGCCAGGGTGGTGGTGGCCCCCATCACTGATGGGGTCTGCCCCCCCCAGGTTTCTCAGGTCTGGAGTCTGGGGGTGGTCCTGGACCCACAGCTTCACCTGGCTGTGGTGAGAGGAGCATTTCGCCAGTTACATCTGGTGCATCGGCTTACTACGTGTCTCAGACTCGGATGTGGCTATGGTCATCCATGCTTTTATTACCTCAAGACTGGATTACTGCAGCGCACACTACATGGGGCTACCCTTGGTATTGGTTCGGAAAATGCAGCTGGTGCAGAATTCGGCGGCCTGTCTCTTGACGGTGATGGGCCGATGCGAGCATATAACACCAGTGCTTCGCTCTCTGCACTGGCTGCCGGTAGGTTTCCGGACCCAATTCAAGGTGTTGGTGCTGACCTTTAAAGCCCTAAATGGCTTGGGCCCAGCCTATCTGCAGGACCGCCTCACCGTCCGGGTCCTGGAGCGGCCCCTGTGGTAAGCTGGGGGCATCCTCCTCTGGGTTCCCCAGGTTTACCGGGGGTCTACTATGAGGACGGCGTTCTTTGTGGCTGTGCCGTGGCTGTGGAACTCCCTCCCATTGGAGATCCTCTTGGCTGCCGACCTCCCCAGTTTCCACATACAATGTAAGACCTAGCTGTTCCACCAGGCTTTTCCCGAGGGAGATGGAGTGGATGGGGATGGGGTTTTATATTGTTTTAATTAATATTATTGTGGTTTATTTTAATGTTTTAATATCTGGAATGTTTTAATACATTGTGAGCTGCCCCGAGATACCTGAGGCAGGAGGGAGTGGCATATAAATTGTAAAAATAAATAAATAAATAAATAAATAAAAACCTCATTCCAACCACCACTAAAAAAAACCACCCATCTTATATCCTTACTTGCAAAAACTCTTGGACAAAAAGGAAGTTCTTACACAGACTTGGGCTTTAGTGAACCTCAAGGGGAAGGGAGTTCCATAACACTGGGACAGCAACCAAGAATGCCCCTGTGTGTACCCTTATTGTTTGAACCTATCTGGGAGGTGGTATGTACAAGAGAGGGCTCCCGGTCAACTAAAAGGACTGCAATGGGAAATAAGGAAAGAGGCAGTTTTTCAGATATGTGGGGTAGTCCACTGCAGTCAAAGGCCAAATGCATTTGGTTTCCCACTCATGAATTGCAGTAGACTTTCCAGTGTCTCCTTCCATTTCAGGGAAGACATCAGGGAAACCAGGTGGTTTGGTATTTAAAACAGTGTCCTGCCCACCAACCAGTGTCCCCACTGAGCGGGTGTTCTCTGTGGCGGAGGACATTTACTCCCCGCACCACCTGAGACTGGGGGCCAAGTTGGTGGAGCAGTTGTTCCTAAAGGTGAACTTTCCGCTGCTGGGATTCCCAGAGCTGCCCCTGGACAAGGAGTAATGGTGCAGTGGGACACACCATGCCATGCCAGGGGCAGTCTGGACGGGGCTCCTCCTCCTCCTCCTCCTCAATCTGGACTAGGGCTACTGCTCCTATGCTGCTGAGGTGCTGTCCCTCCCTCCCAATGCCTGGCACCCTCCCTCCCTGCCTCTCTCTCTCTCTCTCTCTCTCTCTCTCTCTCTCTCTCTCTCTCTCTCTCTCTCTCTCTCTCTCTCTCTCGTTCTCATACTAGACACAGCCTCGGCCTCCTTATCTGACTGACCTCATGGTGCAGGGTGGCATTGGGAAAGAAACTGTATGCTTGCCTGCTGGCCTATGGCTACAAGTTCTCAGCCCGCCTATGTGACATTGACTGGCTCTCGCTCTCTCATGCTGCATACTCTTTGCTAGCCTATCTGACTGCCCTACTGCCAATATCCCAGCCTGCCTGCCCTACTGCCTCCCATGCCATGCTTCCTGTCTGCCCACCTGTTACCAGGGTAGGGGGACGAGATGCACACACTTTCACCCTGCCACTGGAGATCGAGGTCAGAGCAGGGAGCGACTGGAGAAGAATGCCCGTCAGGATAGTATTTGGGCTCTCACCTCTAATTAAAGATAACGAGCCCCTATCATCATAGGACGCTGCTGACCACGAACCCAAGGCTGCCCCACACGCGCTCACACACTCAGCACACCCACGGGGGTTGAGGCGTGGGGAATTCACCCTCGGGGGTGCAGGGCCCCAGGAGGGGGGAAAGGAGATGGGAAGCGGGATACTCACTTCCGAGGCTTGGGACACCAACACAGGAAAAGGCAGGGCACTCACTCTCTCACTTCGTTCACTCGCACAGTCACACGTTCAGGGATTTTCAGGGGTCTCAACGAAGGTCCAAACACACGGGCAAGTTCAGGCACAGGCAATCAAGGTTCACGCTCGTACTCCACACAAAAGGGCTGGTTTCAGCTAATCACCAGCACCGTTCCCCAGGTGGCGCTGGTTCTTATAGCCCAAGCACCGCCCTTGTACGAGCCCGCAGCCGCTCTGAGCTGTGCTGCGGGGGCGGGGGAATTGCTACAAGCTGTTTCCCTGGCAGGGACGTGGCCTCTGCTTGGCGTTCCCTCGTTGTTGCCAAAGGTGATTGTAGGGCCGTTCCCTGCAGGGCCGGGACCTGCCCCTCCTGACTCATTGCCCCTGGGGGCGTGGCTACAGCTCCAGGCCCTGCCGCTACTGTTTACAGGGGGCACGAGGTGGCTTCCGGTGGCACCGGGGAATCCCCTGCCTGCTGGTTTCTGGCTGGGGTGGTGACGTCAGGGCAGGGCCCTAGTGCTGCGACCGGAGGGGAACCTGAGGGAGTTCTTTGCCCCTGCGGGCTGCAAGGTTGGTCCGGAGGTTGCGGGGGCTGCTTCGGGAGCCCACGTCCTTGTTTACCCCGTGTGCCACGTGCACCCCTGACACCACCCAGCTTGCTGCCAAGCTCAAAGCATGCCTCAGTCTGCCTTCCTGCCTCCCATGCCAAGGTGCCTGTCTGCCCACCTAGGTTGCCTAGCTCAAAGCCTGCCCAAGCCCACCTGCCCTACTGCCTCTCATGTCACGCTGCCTGCCTGCCTGCCCAGGTTCCAAAGCTTGTACCCTGCCTCAGTCTGCCGGACTGCCCATCATGCCACGCCAACTGACTGCATGCCCTGGCAATCAATGTCAGCTGCTGCTAATGCCAATGGCCCCCAGGCCTATATTCTGTCTGTGCAAAGGGTTCTTCTGTACCCTGTCAACCCAGTGTCTGCTGGTGCCAATGGCCTCCAGGCCAGGCCTATATGCCATCTGTGCCAAGGGTTCTGTACCCTGGCAACCAATTTCTGCTGGTGCTAGTGCCAATGCCGCCCATGCTGTCTGTGCCATGGGTTCTGGGGCCCATCATTCCTCGCACAGAGGCTATTTCATTCTACCGTATCAAGAAACAGTCACTCCAGCCCCAAGACCCACCATTAGGGTTTTGGGGGCAAGTTACAGGCATGGAGGGCTGTGACCAATATATATCTAGAAGCTGCCACTCCAGCCCCAGGACCCATCGTCATAGGTCTGGGGTCATCATTCCTCAGACAGAGGCGATGTCTTTCAACCACATCAAGAAACAGCCACTCCAGCCCCAGGACCCACTGCCAGGGTTCTGGGGCCAAGTTACAGGCAGGGGGGGCTGTGGCCAATATCTTTAAGCTGCCACCCTAGCTCCAGGACCCACCGTCATGGGTCTGGGGCCATCATTTCTTGCACAGAGAACGTTTTTCTGAATGCCCGAACTGAACTGAACATGACCGAATCAAACGGCCTAAACTGAACGCAGCGAAAGGACCCAACGGCTGAACCGAACTGGACCGAACCAAACGGCCGAACCCGAACCGTGACCTGTTCACGCATCCCTACCAGAAACCAAGCTATCAAGGGAAGTAACTGCACCAATGGGGTGGAGCACTTCACCTTTCTCCAAAACTTGTAGGAGGTGGCAAATTGGTTGATCTTTTGACAAAACGCAACCATTGTTTATGTAAAAATACAAAACACGCCTCTGAAAACACAGCTACTCCACTGTTTGTCATTTCCTTGGCTCCTAACAGTTTTTGACTGTCCACTTCATTCACTGAATGTCTTTACTTTTGTACTTGCTGATTTTCTCTTGTTGTACTACAGGTTGGCTTTAATATGCAACCTTATCAAACAATGGAACAAAGGATACGGTTATCACTAATTTTGTCACCATATTCTATCATTATAGAAAAAACAAGCACAAATATATGCTATAGCCATCTAATCATTGCAAATTACTAATGGTATTAAATCAGATAAACTACTTAATTCCAGTATTCTTAAAATAAAAAGCAATGCATTGGACAATTTAAAAAAAAATAAATACACAGCACTGTCATGGTGCTTTTAATAACCTCTCTGGTCATATGCATGTTTCCTTATATCAAAAACATGATGATCTCATTACATCAAATATAGTTTTGCCATTTGGAAGAAAATGAACATTTTTATGCTCCTTGAAAATTGTAACCTGTCGGTTAAAGCTTTTCTAATCATAACACTTCACATTTATGAACTGTTTTCCAAATATTAACAAAGTAATCCTCATAATATCTACTATTTTCCATTTGTAGATGGGGAAATAGCAATAAGAAGTTAAATGATATTTGTGGCATGGATGTTATTAGTATGCAAGTTTCTTATTTTCTCCAGGGCTGATACCACTGTACCAGGCTTCTTTCTAACATTTGCTCCCAAACTTTACATGCTGATATTTTCTTACATTCAATGCCAATGTACCCAGCATCTGTCCCCAAAAGCCATATTTTACAATCCCCTGGAAACTGCTGTACTTGGCATTTTCTTGGCCCACCACTTAAACTGCTACCACATTGCCAATTTCCACAGCTGCTGGGCAAATTCAAATGTCAGTGGAGAGCAGAATGATATTCTCCCTCATACCAATAACTCCACCACTACTTCTGTTTTAGTAAGGGGGGGGATTCCCTCAGTTCTCAGATCAGTGAGAATGGAGATAACAGAGAAAGAGACCAAGGAGGGCAGAGAGGGAGAGTGTGTGGGGATGTGTGCATGAAAATGTGAATGCAGTGAAAGGTTGCATACATGAGTGTGTGTGTGTTTGACAAAGATGCCCATTTGATTAAATGTGAAAATCTGATGGCATTTAATTTAACTTGGACATGTAGAAAGTCAAATTAAACTTGCCATTAATTTGCCATTAACTTTTTCCATGAGCATTTGTTGAAACGTAAAGGGCCAAAAAAATACTCAAGAATGAGTATTCAAGATTTTGTGACAAAGGGGAATTACATTCTTATTTTTACTTTTATTTGCTACTTCACTGAAAAGACTATCATGAGGTGGGCCCTCCCAAGCCAGGTGGTTTCAGAGATGCATGATTAGGGATGGGCGAATGCAGTTTGAAGTTCAGAGCTCGGACTGAACTCAAATAGTTTGGTTGACCGAACTGAACATGCAAACCAAATTCGAATTCAAACATTCAGTTTGGATGTGTTGAGTTCGGAATTAAATTTCCATTGGTTTAAATGGAAAACACTTTATTAGCTGTAACATTTTTGTTGTCTATGCTATGTGGCTAAAAATTGGTATACCTATATCTGCAATAGAAAGCATTACGTGTACCCAATTTCAAAATGATCAGGTAAAGGAATCCAATTTTAGATGCAGTTGAAGTATTGTATTTTGCAATATTCTACATATACATTCTTAGCTGTAACTTCTTTGCCTCACATCTAATGTAGATGACACATGTCTAGTTTATACCCCTTCCAATATTTACTATCTTTTCCAAATTTCATAAGGATTGGAAGAAGGGTCTTGGTGGTATAAGCAATTAACATATAAATGTATGTCTGACTATAACATCTTTGTAGTCCAACCAGTGTACATGAAATTTGGCAGGGCTATATATTACACTTTCAT
>QEPC01010702.1:478652-489005 GCA_003113815.1 Sphenodon punctatus
CCCCCTATGCCCACCTCGAAACCACTACCAATTGGTCCTGTAAAGCTAGAAGCTTGCAGTAATGTGTTTGGCCATTTAATGTGTCTGTCAGTCTTTGGGGTTGCTCCACATCCTTCCTCCTACCATCTCTCTCCCCCTGCCATGCAGGGTGCCTGCCTCTGACTGGCACTGAATATGCTGATATTCATCTGAATGATGATCTTCACAGGGACAACATCAATTGCTTATATAATTGGGGCCCTTTATCAAAATCTCCTTTATATTTGCTGAAATGGCAGGAAAGGGATGTGATACATTCTTGCAAAATATCCTGTAAACAGAATGGAATATCAAAATGTTACAGCTGGAAAAGTATTTTCAGGTAAATATCTTATACCCTTGGGACCCTTTATCCACTCTTTCTAAAAATTGGCAGAAGTATTAAGCATATGGAGGGATGTAAGATGCACAAGTTTCATGCACATTAGATGCAAGATAAATAAGTTGTAGCCATGAATGTGTATGGAGCTTTTCTTGAAATCACAACATTCAATTGCTTCTGAAATAGGTTCCCTTTATCTAATCATTTCAAATATTGGTACATGTAGTGCCCTCCATTGGGGGTACAATCTCCCCAAATTCCATCAAAATCAAATAAGGAAAAAATGTTATAGTGGGAAATATATTTTTCGGTTTTTCCCCTTTATTTAAAAAACCAAATGTCATTTTCAGTTCCCGATTTCACCAAACTAAAGACCGAACCGAGCCCGACCGAACCAAACACCGAATCTGAACTCAAAGTTTGACCCGAACCACCGAACAGCCAAACATTCAAACCTGGTTCTGTTCGCACATTCCTATGCATGATACCTAGAGTTGGAGCTGACCCATTTATTGTGGCACACCCAAAAATTTAGGTTGATCATCCTGGTTAATTGGGAAGCTGAAGGGAATAGCAGACTGAAATCCTTTATCTGGAATGCACAAATGTATATTGGCTTGCAGAAATGAAGATTCAAACAGCACTTATTATGCATGCTGATTGGAGAGATTTTAGAAATTCCATTATTCTGTTTGTATCCTTCTGTTTTGACATAAATTTCAAAAATAAATGAGGCATCTGTACATTTTTATTTGCTCATTTTCAAAGCCTTCTGGGTATCTTTTTCATTTCGTTAAGAGATATATTAATTTTCACATACATATTTTTCTTTGGCAAAGCAAGAGATGAAAAGCTTACTGTAAAATTGATTTGGCATATACATAAACGGCTGTGTATCAAGCAGCATTAACCAGGAACCTCTTTTCACCAAACAAATGTCAAAAAATAAAAGTGTTACTAAGTTCAGAAAAAAATAGCATGAATCTACCCTACAAAATCATCATTTATTTATTTATTTATTTTTAAATGAGATGGTAAATTCAGTCATTGAATTGTGGTTGAAAAAACATTGAATTCTACCCACAAAATTTTGAAAGTGTAAGCCTTGATGAGGTGATCTGATTTAACTTAATTAGTTTTAACTAATAGGATTCTCAATATCCTGTACAACTATTTAGTATTAGTTGTGACAGCCATTTTCATGTTGGCAGCAGAGTGCTCTGTTCTCTTGGAGACTCACAGAGAAGAGCAAATTAAATTCTCTGTCAGCTAGTGAGCAAACTCCTTTGAGAACATGATGCATCAGGTGGAAAGGGTTGAATTTGCATCATCATTCCAATACCCATTGCTCTCCAATTTTGGAATAGCATTGACATCCATCGTACACTGGGTGTTTTTAGACGGACATGGACATGAGGCTGCCTGCTAGGGATGGACGAACACGGTTCGGAAGTTTGGAGTTAGGACCGAACTTGACCAGTTCGGTCAACCGAACTGAACTTCCAAACCGAAGTCGATTTTCAAACCAAACCAAATTTCCGAACTCGGTTCTATTCGCCCATCCCTACTGCCTGCACATGGAGCTGCACTGGGAATGAACCTCAATGTCCGCCCACTCCCAGTCCTGCTTGGATTCACTTCAGATGGACCCAGCAGGTTTACTGGACATGATCCGCCTGCACGGGATGCCCTCCCTCCACTATAGAGTTGCGGGCAATCTCCTGATGCTCTAGGCTGGCACCTGCAAATCTATGATGTTGCCCAGGGTAACAGCCAGCTGAAGTGGAGCTGCTATGCAAGTCTGAGCATCTGATTAACTTCAGGTTGGTGCCCCACTTTAGCCAACCTGCTCAGTCGGCGGTGCTCCAGGATGTTCCAGACCACCACTCGCTTCAACATCTGGCAGGGCCACTGTTAGACAGACAGGACATCCGGGGGGTGAAGCAGGTTGACAGAGTCATCTGTCAGAAAACACCAACTGTAGTTTTAGACTTATGGAGAAAATGTGTTGTTTTCAAGAAACCTGCCTATCTCAAAATTATTAAGGCTATTTTAGACACCCTGTTGAAATAAGGTATAATATTTTGAGGTAAGTTCCACTTTGGATGAGCTATTCTTGTTTCTGCCAGCATGATATCAGACTCTGAATTTTCCTTTCTCCCCAATGAGAAGTTATTTACCATATCTGACCCACTATTATCTATGTATTCTAGGAAGGTCAAACTGGTAATTATCAGACTAATTAATTTTTATCAGTTGACATGACAGCAGCTCAGAAATGACTCATTTTCTAGTTCAAAGAGTGGCCTCCAGCTGTAGTTCTTAATTTTAGTTATTCATTTGAAGCAGAGTCTTGCTGTGGCTACTCTGATATCCATGTTCCTGTCAGGAACTCTTTGATAAGTACCAGGCCATGATCTGAGACCAAATATGTTTCAGCAAAGTGCACATATGCATACACATTAATTTCTACCCATGCACAACTCAGTGGATGTGCACGTCCTGGATCAGCATTCTTATGCAACTATGGTAACCTACTACTAATCATTTCTATAGTGCAACGCATTGTTGACACGCTGACCTGACACACAGTTGCCAGGTGATGTATCAGACATCACTTATATTCACTTCTGAAAATTGATCCAGAATGTCAAATTGAAACAATAACAGTATGCAATGATAATGCTATGTGTACTGAGTGTGGATGGCATGTAGAACATGAAACAGAACGTATTGAAAATATACATCAAAATACAACAGCCCCAAAGTCTCCTGCCCCTAACAGTTTTCAGCCCTTCTTCCATTCTGCCCCCTAGACTTGGAACTCCCTCCCTGAACAGACACATTCCAGTCCCTCCCTCCTGACCTTCAAATATCTCCTAAAATCCTACCTTTTGCATCACGATTTTCCTAGATCCTCTCTCTCATAGAGTCCTTACTAATGCTTCTCCTTCTTACCCTGCACAGCTCCCCCATCTCTCCTTATAACTAAGGGCATTTTCAAATGTGACGGCTCAGTGAGCTCTCACGCTTAAACACACACGGGATGAGCCCCCTCGCCCCAGGTAAGGGTCTTCTCAGCCACAAAACAAACATTCCAGGGCATGTGGACATGGGTCCGCACAGCCCTGCGTTCCTCAGCCTGACCTCACCTCCACCCTGACGGGCGGGTACGATGGCATACGAGGCCGCTGCAACTACCTGGAACTTCTCTGGCCATGGACCAGGGCTAGGTGGAGTGGGCTATCAGACATGATGGCCCACTGTACCACATTCCAGGGATGTCTACCCAGACCGTGGCACAGCTTAACACAGGGTGTGTGCTAGCTGAGAGTCCAAGGCACATCCAGTGTTAGCCCTACCATAGTCCGGGGTAACTTCTGCTCCTTCCCATGGTAAACATCTGGCAGGGCGGGAGCAGATGTGACACCAGCACCCATGGCCATGCCGGGGTAAGCATGGCCATGGGCAGCAGTGTCACATCTGAAAATACCCTAAGATAGGCAAGTGTACACGTAACTTATCTGCTTAAATGCACCCCCTTTCTTATTATTAAATGTTTATATAGAATCAGCATTGTACCTGGTGCTTTATGATTGTTATTATCATAAATAACAATCAGTGGAGACTGGCTGCTTCCCACTGGGCTTACAATCCAAGATGGACATGGGTGAGGGGAACACAGGGAGAGACAGACACACTTATTCCCATTTTACAGATGGGGAACTGAGGCCAAGAGGTTATAACTTGCCCAAGGCCACCTGGGGAGTACATGACTAGGTCAGGATTCAAACCCTCCCTTCCTAGTTCCTAGCCCAGCATCTTATCCACTACACTACATTGGCTCTCTCTATTCTCCTTCTCCCTTACCTCTCCATTCTTGGCCACTCTAGATTGCGAGCCTATATGGTCAGAGGCCTAACTCTAATTATGACTGTTAGTTCCAGGACCATTCCGGTGCTTTATTAATAAACAATCATAAAGTACTATAGCCTGCACGTGAACCAGCTGGCAAAAGTGAAATATTAGATAAATACAATACTTGTGAAAAATACTGTGTTCATTGAAATGTGGTTCAATATGCATTTTTGTACCTAGAAAAAGAACTTCATAACCTAATGTGGTAAATGCATATTATTATTATGGCCACTGAGGGCATGAGGTGTTTTCTTTGTATATAGGTCCCACTGATTTGTTACATAAATAGGTCCCATGTAAGTGAAGTGGGGCCAGTGCAGTAAGGGCTCTGATCCTCATGGTATTCCACTGGCTGAAGCCTTATTCATCTTATCAGAGCCTGTGCCAAAAGAGACTTTGAGGAGCAGGCTGTGCATTTACAACAGGGATGGGAACCTCTGGCCCATGAGCCAAATGCAGACCAGTGCCCATTTTCATTTGACCTTTTCCCAATTCCTAGATCTGGGCAAGAATCCAGGCTAGATCTGCAATCGGGTACCCACACCCAGCCAGTCGGGCACCTTATCGAATTTGAGGTGCCCGACTTGCCCTCATCATGTTCGGGCACCAACTGGTACCCAAATGCAACCCAATGTTGCTACCTGACTCCCTAGACCAACACACCTCACTGTCAGGCTGCTGCTCTTCTGGTCAGTCAGTGCTTCCTGCTTGCTGCTGTTCCCTGTGCTGCGTACTGCTCAACTGAGTAAGCAATTTCCCCACTTGGTTTTCCTGAAGGGGTGTGGGGAGTGAAAATGCACGCAGTTTCACAGCTCATTCTCATTTGCAAGATCGAGTCAAGAACTCAGAGGGCAATTTCAGACGTCACGTGCTCCCAGTTCACCACAGTGGATTCTTAACCATGGTGAGCCAGCGAACCCCCTCCTGTGGTCCAGGACAGCCCCGAACAGACGTGTCGAGAGCGGGACCATGACAAAGAAATGGATGCCTGGACCATGATCCAGGGAAGCACAACAGATGTTACACTGATTCCAGACCGTGGTTAGAAGTCTAAAACTACAGTTGTCACTGTGACTGTGCAGGTCTTGGGACCCCTGGACAGTGCCTCCCAGCTTCCTCCGGGGAGGCAGTCAGGGGGTGGGCACAGACACAGGTGAGTGGAACGGAGGCAACAGACCCAGCCAGAACAGCAGCAAGGACAGAATGGCAAGGAGCTTGTGGCCAGTGCCCCAAACTGGCAGGGAGGGCACGGTGGGGCTGCCAGCCATGACACCGAAGACACAGGGGGGCCTCACATCCAGATGCACGGGGTCATGAAGGGGGCTGGGACGGGTTGGTCCACCAGATGCATGTAGTAGGGCCACTGAAGCATGCCCCGGAAGTAACCCAAGCATCAGGGCTGGCCTTAGAAATTGCGGGACCCTGGGCGAACACAAAATGCGGGGCCCCCTCAGCTCCACGTGCTTTCCCAGGGGCGGCTCATGGGTTCTGATGTTAGAGGGGCACTGGGGCAGTAAGACTGGGCCGGCAGGCCTAGGGCCGAAGCCCGGGGGATGGTAGGCGGAGCCAGGGGGATGGTAGGCGGAGCCAGGGGGATGGTAGGCCAGTGGCATGACATAACCCAGCAGCAAGGAGTTCCCAGGGTTAACATCGGATGGAAGAAAACACAGTCTACATGCACATCAAGCTTAAAATAAATAATTTATAAACCCAAAACACAGGACCCATCCTTGTCCCTGAAGAAAGGGACAAGGATGGGTCCCTGTTCATTCTTGTCATATGAAGAAAGAGAAGGAAGAGGTATTGGCCAGGTGGCCCTTACCTCAGCTGCTGCTGGGCCTGGGTCTTCTTTCCCCCTCCAGGAGCCATGGGGGAGTGGGGGCAGCCATCAGGGGATGGGTGGGACAGCCATGGGAGGGGGAGCGGGGTAGAGGGAGCAACTCCCCCTCACGCAGACACACTCACCCACACACACACCCTTCTCTCTCTTACACACCTCTCACACACACATTCATTCTCTTAGATACACATTCATTCATTCGGTTTCTCACACATGCTCTCACCTCACACACCCCCATTCAAGCTCACACACATGCTTTCACCTCTCTCTTTCACACAAACACCAATTCAAGCTCACACCCACACGTTCACCTCTCTCTCTTCACACACACACCCATTCAAGCTTACACACACTTAGATCTCTCTTTCACACACCCCCATTCAAGCTTACACTGTCATACATGCTTTCATCTCTCTCTCTCACACACACACCCATTCAAGCTTACACACACACTTTCATCTCTCTTACACACACCCCTCAATCCCCATTCATACTCACATACTCTCTTTCTCTCTCACACACACACACACACACACACACACACACATTCAGTCTTAAACACACACTTTCATCTCTCTCACACACACCTCAATCCCATTCATACTCGCACATGCTCTTACCTCTCTTTCACACACAACCATTCATATTCACAGACACGCTCTCTCTCTCTCTCTCTCACACACACACACACACACACACACACACACACATTCAAACACACACACTCACGCTGTTCCTACACAGCTGCCTTCTCCGCTTCGGTTCCATCCCCCAGCCACCACGCAGCCTGCCTGGAGATCCAAGTCATCCTGGTGGCGAGGAACCCACCACCCTCCTCACCACGTTGCCTCAGCCTGCTCTGCTCTGCTCCATTCTGCGGCCGCTCCTCGTGCCACCTCCTCAGGTTCTTCTTCTCTCAGCAGCACAGCACAGCACAGCACAGCATCAGCAGCAGGTAAGCAGCCTGCTGCTCGGCACACTGTGTCCATGGGTCCTCTCTCCCTCCCGGAAATTTCATGAAAGCAACTTCCGGGAGAGAGGAGGAGGGGCCAGCCAGGCACAGCGCTGCAAGGAGGAAGGAAGAGGAGGTGGGGCCTCACCTCAGCTGTGAGTGGGTGTTCTGGGGGTGGGGGACCTGCGGTGCTGCATCTGCCTGCCAGTGCAGAACAGCACCGTGCTGACCTGAGTCCCCCCCACGTTTAAAAATAAATAAATAAATTAATTAAATTTTTAAAAAGAAATTCAAAAAATTTCTATACTCTCACCCCCCTAAACCATGCCCCCCTCAAGCACGGAGCCCATGGTAGCTGCCCCTAGTCACCCCACGGTAAGGCTGGCCCTGCCAAGCATGCCATGTGGTGGGCAACAATGTAGTAGACCTCAAATGTATCCAGCCCCGTCAGCCTCACCTGGACATCAGCACAGGACCACACAGCTGCCAGCGCTGCCAGCTCTGGTCTGGTGGGCTCCGACAAGGAATAGTCAGCAGCAGGGGGCCAATGCAGGTTCCTGATCTCCAACAGGCAATGCCGCTCCATGTGATCTCTGGTATCCATGGGCCCCGTGGATGCAGCAGAAGAAGGAAACAGCCAGGGCAGGGCCCCCCTCCTCCAGATAGGTAGTGAACCCGATGAGGCCAAAGACCGAGAGTGTGGACACGGCCACATGTGAGCAGACCATGCCACATGTGAGTACCTCATCTCTGGGAGTTTCTACCAGGGAGGTGAAGGAGCTACATCTCCCTGAGACAAGCCTTGCTGGTCTATGTTGTCCAAGGTGCCACAGAACTAGAGAACCAGTGGGACCCAGGAGCGTGGTTTGCTGTGCTGAGGGAGCCCTGCTTATGGGGTAATTGATTGCACCTGACTGTGAGCGGAGGGGCGGAGACACACGCCGGCAGTAGCCCTTAAAACATCCTGACTCACCGGAGGCTCTCCGAGGAGCGTGGCTTGCTGTGATGAGGGAGCCCTGCTTATGGGGTAATTGACTGCACCTGACTGTGTGTGGAGGGGTGGAGACACACGCCGGCAGTAGCCCTTAAAACATCCTGACTCGCCTGAGGCTCTCTGAGGAGCATGGTTTGCTGTGCTGAGGGAGCCCTGCTTACGGGGTAATTGACTGCACCTGAATGTGAGCGGAGGGGCGGAGACACACGCCAGCAGTAGCCCTTAAAACATCCTGACTCGTCGGAGGCGGCGCCGGAGGCACGCACCCGGTAAGCGCGCCTAAGGGCTGCGTGCAGAAGGGCGCGCCCTTGTGCACATGGCCTTAGGTGCCGCTGGGGCCAGGGGCGACTTTCCCTGTCATTTGTTCTTTGCTCCTTTGCTTGATAGTTGTTTTTTTACTGTCTGTCTATTACATAGCGGTTTTCTGTGTGTAGCTCCAAATATTTTGTCTGTGCCTGACCATCTTATAGAGGGTTTGGGGTGTCAAGTTGAGGTATAAATTATGACCTCACAGAAACGCTCATGGAGTGAGGCGGCATTTATCTCCCCCCTGGAGAATAAGGTGATGAAGCAGAGGAGGATTGACTGCTTCTTCTACTTGGGTGAAAATGATGAAGGGTCGGGGAAGGGTGAGAGTGTTATTCCATCCCCAAAATTATATCCCTCCCCAGCCTCCCGTGAGAATAGAAATCCCATAGGGGAAGGGGGTGAGCTACTCGAAATATCTGGTCTATCTAACCCTGAGCTATCAGATCCAACTGTAGTGGTAAAAGAATATAACAGGCAAATTGATCAGGCTAATAATACTTCATATTTGGCCAGGCATATTCTTCTAACGGCCCAGACAATTTCGCATGTCCTGGACTTATTACATCAGCAAAGTGACAGATTGGATGACTTTGCTGCTACAATTAAATCCTGGGTCCCTTCGGGGCTAGGTCAAAACAAACGAATAAGCCCTTTTGGGAAGATGGCTAGGAGGACACCGCCCAAGGATAAGGCCAATGGGGCCATAATGGTGGATGATGTAAACTCAGGGAGGTCTATGGTATCGGAAGAATATGGGTTACTCAGGCATCTTCCAGCTAATGTAATATTAACAGTTTTGCCGCTCGCTTCAGGTAGTTTGCCAATGTGGGCCTCAGCCCTTGATATTGCGGAGCATCTCCGAGTAATAACAAACAAGCCAATAACTCTCAGAATTATAAGGTCTGTTTCTCATATTCCTAATTTTGATAACCGCTGGGTGATTAACATTGAGTTTAATACTCCAACTTGGGTGAAGAGGCTTTTTGAATGTGAGCAACTCCTTAACAATAATGCAATTTACCTCTCCCTGGTATATTCCAGGGAGTCTCCAGCAAGCGCGGTTGATAAAGCCCTTTCCCAAACGGATGAAATGTCAAGTAAACGGACATTCTCCAACCCAATTAGGTTTAAAAATGACAAGGGTGGAAAAGAGGATGGTAAGAATTCTTTAGGGGTGGTTGCCCCTAATACAACTGATATTGACCTAATGGAGATTGGTCCAGTGGAAAATGAACCTGTTATTGCTGCTTCGCAGCCCATGGAGAAAAATGAAATTAATTTCCAGAAGAACCAGAGAGATTGGGTAGAGCAACTAATGAATTTATATAAAAAAGTGGGTGGTGAAGTAGATAGTCTAGAACAGAGGCATCTTGCGGGATTTAGTCAGGAGGCAGCACAGGGTAAAGTATCTCCTAGGGAGCCTCTGATTAGTCCAGAGGTGGATGATTTGCTACCGATGGGTAATGGATTATTTGATCCAGAAATTCTGGCAAGAGACCCTGGGAAGGGTTCAACTGTAGTACAAGAACCAGATAGGTTTGGGAATAAACAAGGAAAGGTTCCGTCCATGCATAATATAGTATTGGGGGGGGGCAGTTAGAGCAATCTGTGGGGACCCTGGAGGGTGAAGTTATCTTAGGGTGCCAACAAACCTTTACCCAAAGTGAAATTCAGGAATTCCAGCAAGTAGTGGGGGTAACCAAGGATGACAGCTTTAGGGCCCCAGTGCAGCTAGGAGAAATGTGAAGTGAGTGGCCCTGTACTTTACTGGAAGACGAAGATGGAGACATTAGAATTGGTTCTTGGAACATAGCTGGGTGGGCAAATAAGGTGCTGGATCCAGATTTTATCCAGCATTTAAAGTCGTATCATATCATCTGTATGCAGGAACTTTGGATTGCTGATGTGACCCAGTTTTACCTAGAGGGATATAGCAGTTGGTTTCTCCCAGCAAGGAGAAGACATCGGAAAGGACGTTT
>QEPC01010702.1:571255-585181 GCA_003113815.1 Sphenodon punctatus
AAACTGTCGGAAAACCACTGTTCCACTATTTTGTGGTGCTGGCAGAATGGTAGAAGTAGCGAAAATGTCATGTTTCGGCTATTTTGCGAAACCTGTGGAAGTAACGAAATGAAATTAGTGGAACTGCAGAAGTAGCGGAATGAAACTAGCGGAATGAAAGCCTCTGCCATGCCGTACCACTACTTGCGGAAACGCTGTTTCCGGCATAGCTACCGCTGCGACATTCCGCTACAGCCCTATGCTGGATGCTACTTTGCAGATGCTATGAGGGTGGCAAAGAATTCTTTCTTTGCCACCCTCACAGCCTCAACATAGGACTGCAAATGGGCTCTACGGAGAAGCTGGTCAGATTCAGAGCGACTCTGACCCCAGCATCGCTCTAGTCGCCTGCCTTCCTGCTTCATACACCACTGTCCTTCAGTAAACCAAGGGCTCCTGAGGTGTCGAGACAGAAGTAGGGGATGTCTTTGCCACCCTCACAGCCTCAACATAGGACTGCAAATGGGCTCTACGGAGAAGCTGGTCAGATTCAGCGCGACTCTGACCCCAGCATCGCTCTAGTCGCCTGCCTTCCTGCTTCATACACCACTGTCCTTCAGTAAACCAAGGGCCCCTGAGGTGATGAGACAGAGGCAGGGGATGTCTCGGAACCACCCTGTCAATGGCCTCCCCAAGCAAGATGTTACACGCCCGAATGAGTTCATCAACAGAGCAGCCATCAGAAACCAGGGTTAAATCCTCCAGGGCCTCCTGGAACCACTGAGGTTCCAACAGCGTCCAGGGGTGGACCAACCTGACTGGTCCCCTCCCCTTATGGAGGTGACGCACTAAGAGACTGATCTGCAGGAGATAATTATCCGTCCATGACAAGGGTATAATCTTCAAATCCCCCACTACTGGATCACCTGCCTCAAGGCCAGAACAGAACACCAGGTCGAGGGTATGTTCCCCTATGTGGTTCGGGCAGTTGACAACTTGGGACAAGTCCATGGTTGCCATGGCGGCCATGAACTCTGGCTCCATTCCCGCAAGGCCGGCATGGGCATGGGCATGGGCATTGAAATCCCCCAGGACCAAAACCCTGGAGGAGTTCAGCGCCAACACCGAGACCAGGTCCCCTAGAGTGGTCAGCAGCACCCCCAAATTGCCCCCAACCAAATCAAACACCACATGAAGGGCCTCAATCCCGGCAATATCTGGAACTGGATACCTCCTAACTGACCATGTCTCTTTAAAAATCAAACCTACACCACCTCCCCAGCCCCCAGTGTGAGGCTGATGCTGCACAGCATACCCAGTGGGAACGAGGTCAGCCAGGATCAGCCCTGCCCCATCATCCAGCCAGGCCTCCATTATACATGCAAGGTACATCCCTCCATCCAGGATCAAATCCCGGATCACCGGAGCCTTATTAACCACAGACCTTGCATTTAACAGCATCAGTCCTCCACTGGCGGACCCTGGGTTCTGCTCCTCAGTAATCTCGGGGGGGGGCAGGCTCTCCTTGCCTCCACAAGGGACCGTAGTCCCCTGGGAACCCGGGCCCTATACCCCCCCACACCATACTGTTTTCAGCCCATGACGACCTCTATGGCCATCCCCCCCTCCACACCAACCTGTACCCCCTGATGACTGCTCTCCCAGAACCCCCGGAGGTCCCAATCCCCTCCCAACACCCCCCCTGCCTCCACCCTTCCACAGCACACCCAAGATCCCCCTTCTCACGAGGAAGCACAACCCACCCACCCCAGGGGCCAACCCCCATCCTCTCAACATGGGGGAATGCCCCCCTAACCCATTTCCCCCCTCACTCCTAATTTAACCATTCCACTACCCCAACTTCCAACCCGCCCCCCAAACACTTTATTTCCCTTTCTACCCCCAACCTCCCCCTCCTAAAACAAATTAAACAAGACTCCCCCACCTGCTGCCACCAGGTTCCCCCCCCAACACCTTCCACTGGTGCCACCAGCGGTTGGTGTTTGGGGCCCTCCCCCCCAACCCTCTCCCCTAACTACCCCTCCCCATCCCCCTCTTCCCTTAAACCCCGAACAGGACAGCTCACCGGCATAATAACCCCCTGGTCCCCCTGTGGTCCCCGAAGGGCCCCAAAAGGCTGCACCATTTGGCCATGGCCCTTCGGCTCTCCACTCCACCACCAGCGGCTCCCTTTGTGCCCCCCGGGCAGCTTCCAGGTGCAGGTCAGGGGTTCATGCCAGGACACCCAGCCCAGGTGTACTGGCTTCCATGGCCCCCCCACCCCCAGTACTGACTTGTTGTTTCCTTCTCCCCTGCAGATGGATGCAGTGGGGAACAGCGAGGTGGCAACTGAGCTGGTGGTAGCGGCAGCAGCGGCAGTAGTGGCAGCACAAGTAGTGCAGTGGGTGCCAGAAGATGACAAGCAGGTGAGTCTCTCTGCTCCGCTGGCGGTGGCTCCCTTTGTGACCCCCAGGCAGCTTCCTGGTGCGGATCAAGGGGTCACGCCAGGACACCCAGCCAAGGTGTGCTGGCTTCCATGTCCCCCCCACCCCACCCCTGGTTACTGACTTGTTGTTTCCTTCTCCCCCGCAGATGGATGCAGTGGGGAACAGCGAGGTGGCAACTGAGCCGGCGGTAGTGGCAGCAGTGGCAGCACAAGCAGCACAAGCAATGCAGTGGGTCCCAGCAGATGACAAGGAGGTGACTCTCTCTGCTCTGCCACTGGCAGCTCTCTTTGTGCCCCCCGAGCTGGGGGGCACAATTAAGAGTCGGAGGAGGGACATTCCACCTCCCAGGTCCAGTCTCAACTTTAAACCTGAGAACAAGGAGTGGGGGAGGCTTGGTGTACCCTCAGTACCACCCTGCCTGCAGCTAAATCTAGGTCACTCTGCCCCCCAGTCGCCCGGCTGGTTGATGAGGCATGATACCTCTAGTGACCGAATTAGGACAGGAGGTGGGGGTACTCCCCCAAGACCGCCCCTGTCCTTAAGTGTAGAGCTCAACCCTCCCTCCTGGGCCTGGGCCAGGGCCATAAACTGACCGCTCCTGCTCTAGCTTTCTTCTTGGCCCCATTTCATAACGAGATGACTTGGCTGATTAACTCTCTCAACATCAAATAACTCCCTGGACCCCTACAGAGTGCAACAAGATCATGGAGCAATATACACCCGAACCCGTCAGATCATGTCTGAACTGAATTGCAATGTGCTGGGAGGAAGGCAAAAAAATGCCAACCCCACTGCTGATCAGGGTTTGTCATAAAAAATTCCTTCCTGGCCCCCAGAGAATTGGGCAACCAGCATTTTTTCCACTGTGTCATGAATGAAGGGTGGGTGATTCCTCTCTTGGCATATGGCCTGAGTAAACTAGGTGTCCCTGCCCAGAGGTCCAAAATGGCACCCACGAGATCCCGTTCTTGTGAGATCTTGCTTCGTGCTGATTTCTGGGGTTGCCTAGCAACCCCTGCAGGCATTTAGCCTGCAGTGGCCAGATTTCCCACTTCTCTCCCTCTTCAAGAGGGGTGGGACAAATTCCTCCACCCCAGTAGTCCACTTGTGGCCGGTACAGGGGACAAAGGGGATTGCCCTGCACCCTGAAGAAGACAAACACACAGCTTTGGGATTAAAATGGTTGCACTCTTTTATTAATTAATTTCAAGTCAGGGGAGGGACAGTCCACCTCCTGGGTCCAGTCTCAACTTTAAACCTGAGAAGAGGGGGAGGGGGCATCCTGATGTACCCTCAGTACCACTCTGCCTCCAACTAACTCTAGGTCACTCTACCTCCCAGCTGCCCAGCTGGTTGGTGAGGCATAATACCTCTAATGACCAAAGTACGATGGGAGGTGAGGAGGGGGTCCTTTCCTAGGGTGTAGAGCTCAACCCTTCCTCCTGGGACTGGGCTAGAAACTGGCTGCCCCTTCTCTAGATTCACCCTTGACCCCATTTCATAAGGAGATGACTTAGCTAATCTTAACATTAAATAACTCCCTAGACCCCTGGCACAGCAAACCACCAGCTTATGCTTGGCTGGTTTGGCACTCCACCTTTGACTCATCCAATAATTGGACCAACTGCACCTTAATGGTATTGAGATATATCTGTACTCCTGGCTCAGACAAATGGATCCCATCTATTCAGTACAACTCGGGGCGTGAGAAACGGATTTTGTCAGTGCTGATGCAGGTCCCCTCCATGGGTCAAAACTAACTTCACTTCTTTATTGATCTTCTTTTGGACCCTGTAGACCTTCCCCAGGGACTGTGCATATTGCCACTTTATTTTCTGTGGCGTATGAACCCATACAAACTTGGTGTGGAGGAGGAGCTGCAGGGCATCCACCCGATCCATTTTAATTCTCGCTACTAACTTTAAGCCTGATGTTTTGGGCAAATTGTTCTCCCCCAGGTGTACCACTAGAATGTTGGGTTGTCTGCAAACGGAATCCACATGAATTACTGGAATAAGCTGGTCCCAATGCATGCCGCTTCTGGCTTTCCAAACAACCTCGGCGGCAGCACTCAGTCCCAGCTACAAGCTTCAGTGAGAATGACTGGCCGCCTGCTTACTTTGTAGACTATGCTGTGTCCCACTATCCAGCTACATTTTTGAGGGGTCTGTGGCACCGGTCCTGAAACAGACCCTTACAACTTAATTAACTTAACTTAATTAACATACAACTTACTTAACTTATTACATCTGGGAGGTTTTACATGAGTATGTCATGCACATAGTAATTGAAGACTGAGAAACGCCATCTTCTGATGGACTGGATGGAGCTGTCAGGGAGACTGCTAGCTAGCCACAGTATAGCTTGCTGCACCTACCCGGAAGAAGTGGGATCTGAATCACTCCACTGGGAGGTGAAGTTGGCATACACACTCCTTTAGGACTGCCATAAACTGGTGGCTGGTTAGCCTGGAGCCATCAGCATTCAAAAGAAACTGGCCTTGAATTGCCAGGCATACCACTGTGTACGCAGATTCTGCCAACACTGGGCAGAGCTCAGATGCTTCTACCTTATGCAAAGTGATTGATTTCCCCTTCCACATTTGGTCACCCTTGGCTCTATGGAGAAAGATAGAGAGAAGTGCCCTGCCACTCTACGTCCCTGTTCTCAATGGCCCTGTCATCCTTTGACCACCTAGATTCCTCCACCAGTTCGCTGACCCTGAAAAGCCCTAAAGAAGGCTAGTTTGAATGCTGCCCAAATAACATGACTTCAAATTGGCTAAAGCACACCGGGGGTGGGGGTGGGAACTGGTCAGCCAGCTGTGAAAAGATGCTGGGGTTGATTGGGAGCGTATCATCTTCCTGATGGCCCTGCTGTCATGAGCAACTCTCCACTAGCTTGTGCACAAAGAAACCCCAGTCAGAGGGTGGGGGTGGATGGCCAGCCACATTACTAGAGAAGACCAGTGCCAATAACTTGCTAGCAATCATTGCTGGGGTGAGACCCTTACTATGCTGGTCAAGAGCAAACTGCAGAATTTGGGCCTCGGGAATGGAAAAGCCCGTGTTCCAACCCTTGCATGCCCTGAAGCTCTGGAATTCAGAGAAATCCATGTTATAAGAAGCCCTTGTGCTGTCAGCCAGGCAGCCCTGCACTGTCTGATAGAGGTTTTATCCCAAGGACTTGTTTGGGCACAAACAGAATGTTATACTTCAAACATTGCAGAACGAAGGTCCTGACCAGTTTCATTACCCTTGGGGAATTTGATGACATTGAATGAATGGTGTGCACTACAGTAATATTATCACACCAGAAAAAAACCCACCCAGTTCAAAAATTCGTCAGCCCATATATGCACTGGCAGCACTATGGGTCCCGGGTAATTAGCTTTTCAGCCTAGTTCAGGGGTCATGGTGAAGTGTACCATTTCCCCCTGGAAAGTGTACTCGAATTGGATCAGAAATGTCTGCATAGCCCCCTGCCAGTGGTGGTGGCTCTTGCCTGTGGGGGAGGGGGGCATAAGGTCACTCAGCATGAGAGGTGCTGGGCAGTGCCCAAATCTGGGATGGCCCTGCGGCGACAGCACAGCAACCAGGGTGTGTGTGTTTGTGCCTGGAAAGGGGCCCTGGGTGCATGGCCAGCCTACGTGTTTGGTCTCTGCTTGGTGAACCAGGGAACCCAAGCTCCATTCCAGCCCTGTTTGTAGCTGTCCACCATCTCTTGTGGGGTATGACAGCCCAACACGTGGCAATCTGCCGTGTGGTGTGACCTACCCTCATATGTAGGAGGTGCATGGCAGCACTTACCTGCTGCTGTCACAGTGGTGCTCCATGGTGAGTGGGAAGTCCTAGGGTATAGCACCAATGGCCCTGGTACCAGTTTGTCCCTCTGCCTTGGTCTGGAGGCACTGGTGGGGGTGCTCGCTGTGCTACTAAAGCCTGGATGGTCCTCTCCAACATTTCCATCCTCTCCATAATGTTGTCCAGCTGGTCCATGTTTGCCTCTTCCAGATCAATCCTTGGGTGCCACCACATTGGGATCACATCCCTAGGTTGCACAGGGGGCAAGAGGTGCAGGCTTCCCTGGCGGGGAGGTTCCGGTGGTGCTGCAACCGGTCACCATCCCCTCCCTGTTCCTCAACCTCATTCTGGGGCTCTGGGCCAGGTTCATCATCTCCTACCGGTTCCTTGACCCCATCCTGAGGCTCTGGAGTAGGGTCACCTTCCTCCCTACATTCCTCCCCTTTGATCTAGGGCTCATCCCTTATAGCGGTATATGGGGGCAGGTCATGGGCAATGTAACAGACAATGTCCTCAACCCCGTCCCCCAATCCTTTTTTGCAGAGAGGCGAACACCTCATCTGCATTGTAGGCCTTCTTGGCCCATGGTGGGCCTTCTTTGTTGGGCCCTTTCCCTTGCCCTCCCCCCCTTCGCCCTTTTGCCATGCTAGATAGATGAGACCTGGGTGCCTCAGGCCACTGCAGCCCATTCCACGTAGGTCGGGTAGAGCAGGAAGGATTCACAGGGCATTGGTTTCCTGGTATGCGCCCCCCTTTAGGGGATCAACAAGAAATGGGGTTGTGGTGTACATGCAGGTGCAGCCGCTGCCAGCAGCTAGGCCTGTTACCAGCCTGCAGAGATCTGGGGTTGGGGGGAAGCATGTGGTGATGGGTCCCAGAAGGTCTAAGCCATGAGTCCAGTGGGAGTCCCACTGGGCAGTCCATGCACCCCGCTATCAGAGGGCTGAACCCCACCGTGGCTCCCAGGCCACACGCGGGGAAGTCTTACCAGTCTCGGGTGTAGTATGGCTTAGTGGATCTATAGCATGGCTGAGCAGAGATCTGCAGAGCAGGAGAACTTCAAAAGACCCAACTCGTTCAGACAGCTTCTTCATGGGGAAGCGTCCTCTCTCGGTGGCTTCCCTGAGCAAACTGAGCGTCCCCGCCCAGAGATCCAAAATGGTGCTCACAAGATCACGTTCTCACGGGATCTCACTTTGTGCCAACTTCTGAGGTTTCCTAGCAAACCCTGCAGGCATTCAGTCTGCAGCAGCCAGATTTCCCTCTTGTCTTCCTCTCTAAAAGGGATAGGACAAATTCCTCCACCGCAGTAGCCTGATTGTGCCGGGCACAGGGGGCAAAGGGGATTGTTCCTGAACTGGCTCTGTCCTCCTTTGTCCCTTGATTGGTTCTCTTTTGCCCTGGACCCTGTGTTTTTGCTTGTTTCTGATGAGCCTGTTCCAATCCCAACCCAATCCCACATGAGTTTCCTACACCAAGTTCAACCCTGTCTCCCTTGCTCTCCTGATAATCTGGAACACAATTTAAAAAAAAAAAAATCTCCTCAAGCTTTCTTTTCATTTCACAAGGTTTTGTAGTCTCTCTCTACAGTTTCTCTTCTCACATTCCCCTTCTAGTGCTGTATTCTATGACTAAATAAAATTTTTAAGCTTTAAAACAAAAGGAGGGGAAAGAAACACGAAGGGCTGTCTTGTTTACAGGGGACATAAGCTACAACCTTATGAGAACATTTGCTAAAAACAAAGCTTTCTTTTGAGGTGGGAAGCATAGCCTATAGCTACACAAATACAGACATTTTGGCTAAGAAGTAAATAGAAATTTTGCTATACTCTTTACAGCGGTAATTTGTTTTGTTCATGTATCCCCCTTCACTGTATTTAAATGGCTTGAATTGCCAATGACCCTTTCTTCCTGACCAGAGCTTCTAAGTGATTGCTATCATATGTTAATTTAACCCAACATGCATTAGCTCAGCTTTTTAGTTCAAAATTTTCTTTCACTCCAGGGGAAGGACCCCTTAGTTCCAAATGCTTGCATACTCTCACCAACTGTCTCAATAAAAAGAGAACACCATAACTACTTTGTCTCCCATCTCTCACATTTGGGGCCGAGGTGATAAAAACACTCTCACCCACATTCAAGAAATTATTTCTTGGTGACATGGCACATCAATGGCTGTCCAGATGATGATTTGATCCTACCACACAACAAGAAGTCAACTTGTGTGGACAGGGTATATGTTCTAGGGATTGGCAAGCAGAACCGAGTTTGGAAACTCAGTTCAGTTCAGTTTGGAAATTTGGTTCGGTTCAGAAGTTTGGTTTGGTCGACCGAACTATTTGAGTTCGGTCCGAACTCCGAACGTCCAAACAAAGTTTGGAAATTCAAACCCCATTGAACTAAATGGAATATTATCTTTTAGGGATGGGCGAACAGAGCCGAGTTTGGAAATTCGGTTCAGTTCAAAAATCGAGTTCGGTTCGGATGTTCGGTTCGGTCGACCGAACTCATTGAGTTCGGTCTGAACTTCCGAACCGCATTCGCCCATCCCTAATATGTTCCACGAGAACCTAACATTATTCCTGATTGCCTGGCAATGTTCACTACCCAACTGATACATGATGTCCAGTCTTAGAGAGGAGGCAAGAGGAGGCAAGAACGACCATACCATCTAGCCCAGCACCCAGTCTCTCACTGCATCTAGGTTTGGTTGTTTCATATAAGCACACAATAGTTCATAAATCACTTGTCCATTTCCTGCTGTTCATTTCCAGTCCTCAGAGGTCTCCTTCTAGACCATCTAGTCAAAAGTTAAATGACAGCTATTTATTTACTCTACATCTCTCAGACAAAAGTAGTTCAGGTGATATCTTTAATTGAACTATTTTCTGTTGGTGAGACTACACAAGCTTTGGGCTCAGAATTCAATCCGAAGCCCCTGCTGCCTTCCAACACTGTTTAATAGTCTCCTGAGTGACAAACTGAAAAGCTGTACAGGCTCTTCAGTCACACAATGCCCCTCTCAAGTGGCAGAAAGAATGTTGAAAGTCTCTGAGGAAGTGAAAGCTTAATTGGAACATCTATGATATTTCCAAGGGGAAAGAAAAAGCAGCTTACTTCATTTCAGTAATTTTCCCCCTATCAATGGCTTGCCTATTAGATTGGTTGAGTAAAGCTGAGACACATCTGATCCTGTACGATTCTGTGGTAAAAATATCACTGTTTATAGTGATTTGCTACTTTGGATTTCAAGATTAAAATGCAAGGTATGATACTGACAGTATTCACAGTTATTTGCAGAGCATATTAACATGTCAGATAATGAGGAATAGCCACCAAAAATAAACATTGCCATTTGCAAAAACATGAACATAACCAGACCCTTAAGAACATATGAAGGTTAGTATGGCTTTTTAAACTGAAGTTGTCAGAGTGTAATGAACGTTGCAATTTCTTTTAGACACTTCTTATGTTTTATTTCATTTTCCTCATTCTCTTTTGACATCTAATCAGTATCCTTTGAAAAGAGCAGTATTGGAAACAATCCTGGTAGGACACCAATACAGAACTATAGCTTGAGACATTAACCTTTTGCCTGTTAGCAAATTTTTTAAAATTGCAGTTTTCTTGCCACCAACACACTGCAAAGCTCAGTCGTTAATAAAGATAATTAAAAGCTAAAAGGTGGATTCTGAAATGAATCTCTGCTTGAGTATTGTTTTAAGAGACATAGGAAATAAGTGATAGATTCCATTCATGCAAAGAGGTAGATGCCAAGACACTGTTGTAAAAGAATTCTTGTCATTCAAGTATTGTGTTATGAATAAAGCTGCATTTGTTTTTAAGACTGTCAAAAAATAATTTTAAAAATCATTCTCACTGTAGTATCTCATTACCCAAGTTCTTTTGTCCATCTATGTCCCAGTCATATTCATATATATTCTTAGAGATGCTGTCAGTCTTTTTTGTAATACCGGTTCTTCCTGTCGGTGAAACAGATGCTTGCCCCACTAAGCATGTCCACCTCTACATAGAAGGAACATAAAATAGAGTTCTCTGCAGGACCAGGACTCTGAACTCACAGTTGTTTTTTGTCTCCCAACTTGTCAGCAGCTATTATTGGTCGTTTCACTATGGTGGTCCAGGAGTTGATACTTCCTCTGACACAGTTAGTGGTGCTCTTTGGGGAATTAGGTCTTACACCACCAGCTGGGTGGACTTACTCATAGAGGCCCATCAGAGAGGATATTATTTTGGCCCCCATTCGAGGGATGGTCCATGGCACAAGAGACCTTGCCCTGTCCCTGGACATCATCTTCCATATCTCAACATCTCTGATGACCCTTTCCCATTCTAGGCACACAGAAAAGGGTCACCAGACATGTTGGACCAGTTGGGATGTTGAACCTTGACCTGCTTAAGCATCTCCTCTTGGAGTTCCTGACTGCACCTTAGCACCACCCTGTCATATCAAGATAAGTCTTTTTGTGTTACCTGGCCCCACCAAGCTTCTGACAATCAGTGGTCCCTAGCTCTCTCTCCCCTGGCCTCTGGCCTTCAGCTGAGTTCCATCTTAAGCCTCTACTTATGTTCTGTCACATTCCTCTTCTGATTTTGTATAGATGTAGGAAGAGGGGTTAGCACAACCCCTGGGGCATCCAGAACTCTCAAAACCTGTTGATCCCCTAATTCCTGGGCTGAGCTGCCAAAAACCCTGCCTGCTTCCCCAATCAGGATTTACTGATGCCCCTTGCATAACAGGGACTCTCCAGACCTGCAGCCTACCGAGGGTGGCTACCTCTTCCTAGGGAGAAATTACCTGCAGCTGGTTCCTGGATGGCACCTCCCTCCATTTTGCTTTTTCTCTAGTGTTGTCTTTTCAACTGTGCTCCACTGGCTTGTAAGTGCAGGCTTCAAATCACTGGACTTGCTCACTTTTGTTCAAATGCCCTGATGAACCTCATCTTGATCAATTAGCCCTACACCCAGGTGGTTAATTCCTAACAGGATCCCTGATGTTTAGTGGCAGTGTATTATCTAGCCATGAACCTAGTCCTTAAAGGTCTCATCCACAATCTTCACTAACATTCCTCTTTCTCCTAACAAAATTAGCATAAGGAGTACAGCATTTGCCGTAAAACTCTAAGCTAACCCTTAGGTTGATAAGACATAGTATCCATTATTTTTTTGAAGATATAGAGTGAACCTATAATACCACAGATATCTGTCTCCACCTCAAATAATAAATATGTCAGGTGAAGTTGTCATTTCTTCTCTTAAATATTATGTGAAGACATGATTTAAAATGTCACGCTTTGGATGTATGAGTAACATCCCATAATCAGACATTCAAAATAATCATTTTTGCCATTGGTTTATAAATAAAAGATTTCATATGAGAAGAAAGGCATACTTTAAAAAAAACCTCAGCAAATGAAATATCAGTAAAAATCACCACACAAGAATCAGGTTAGCCATCAAACTGGTCACAACAGACAAGACACAGTTGGAGACAATTTAGTTGCATCTCACTGTTCAGAATTCCCATGAGTGTGGCTTTCAGAATGAAGTTCGCATTAATAGCATCTGTCTTGATTAATTTGACCATTTGAATGACTATTCTCTTTCAACTCAGACTTTTTAAATAGCTATCATGCATGCTTCTTAATAATTCTTAATATGAATATTTCTCTTCTAGTTTGTTTTTCAATATGAACATTTCTTTCCCTTCTTTCAGAAAGTGGCAAGTATTAAATAATCCCCAGTAAAATGTCATTAGAAAAGTATTTTACAAAAATTGCTAGCGATGAGCTGTTATTAAACCCCAGATCTCAGTGCCTTCTGGGAAAATATGTGTGGGTAGACCTCATTTTACTATGTTTTTCCCCCCGTCTGCAGTCTTAAGTACCATGGAGTGTGACAGTGCATACTATTAAAGATCATTTGGTAGTTTTATTTCTTTCATCTAAGCAGACATCTACTAAGAAGGCACAGCTTATTGACTACACACTTCACTCCTGCTATGACCTTAGCAGAGACAAGTTTGTAGTCAGCTTCCAATGCTGAAACTGGTATGTTATGGGCAGGAAGGCTTCAAAGGAAACATCAAGACATTCTGAGAGCAACAGGAGCAAATTTAAGGCGGTTAATTGATGCTGCCTTAAAAATGGGAAACACCTGCAAAAATACATCACAGATCAAAAGAGAATAGAATGGGCTATGGCTAACCAGGAAAAAAAGAAAGAAAAGAAAGAAAAATGCATTGCAAACCCAGGGAACTTCACATGTAGCTTTTGTTATGTTATTAATAAATATGGAGTAAACTACATGCATCAGAACAAGAGCCAGAAATCTGATTTTACACACCTCAAGAGTCCAAAGGCAGATCTGGAGTTTGTTTGCATGCATTGCTAGTCACTAGTGAAATTAAAGTCCACTTAAGAAACGTAGTTGAGCATGCCCTGGCTGTAACATCTTCGACACCACTGTTGAAGAGGTCTTGTCTTTGTTAATCAAAGTAAGGAGAAATTATCTCACTCTGGAAGTATATGCAGAGAGATGAATTTGTAAATTTGAATATATTGTGGTTCTAGAAACTTAAAGGTATGATGTGTGATCAAAAGTAGGAAATAATCCTTGACAGAAAGTTAAACGTTTCTGTCTGGAGATAAAAGAATGGCATATCTGTGTCCATATATTATATCTCCTACCATATCTGATGGTAATACGCAACACATGAAGTGTATTTATGGTTCAAGTTTTGCTGTGTTACCTATGGTTTTATAAGGACCAGGGCTTGTAGAACCACACTTGAGAAATTGGAAGTGGTGGTTGGCTCCTCAGAGCCACCAGCTTACTCTGACAAAGACATGGTAAAGACCAACTTCCTCAGTATTGTTCCATGTGCTTGGCTTCCTAGTTGGCTGCTGGCATACATATAAGCTCAACCTGGAGCAACAGGAATCTGGGAGGGTCATCTGTTCCCCTTCCTGGTACCTGCACCTCTTCTTCTTGTTGTTGTTGGTCTTCCTCACTGTTTTCTGAGCTCAGTTCCCTTGGACCAACTCTACTTTGCATTGCCTGATCCCTGTTTGTGTATAGACCTGCTCTGCCCAGTTTACTTTTCATCTGAACACTGTGCCGGTCTGATCTACCTGGAAACTCATCACTCTGTCCAGAAACTGGTCTTTCTGCTCCCTTTGCCTGTCCTCTGCTACCTGTCTATCCAGCATGCTGCCCATCCAACTTTCCACAGTCTTTGTGTTGGTCCCCAGCCAGCTTATTGAATCCCTGGATCACAATCCTACGCCTCCTTCCCTAAACTCAGCACCCATAGCAGCTTTGCTCGCAAATCTTCCTCCACCAGTAGCCCACACTGCAGATGTTTTAAAACAAAATCAACTTGCAAGGGCCATAAAAACGTAAGTAGTGCCATACTTAGTCAGACCAATGGCCCATCAAGCCTAGCATCCTGTCCTCCAGCAGTGACAGTGGCCAATCTCGATTGCATGAGAGAAGAACCAATGGTCACAATGGGCAATCCATTCCCTGTTGTTCACTCCCAGCTCCCGACAGTAAGTTCATCCCATAAGCTACTTGGTTAATAGCCATTAATGAACCTACTCTCTAAGAACCCATCCAGTCCTTTTTAAACCCAGCTATACTACTGACCCTGACAACATCCTCTGGCAACAGAT
>QEPC01010709.1:10660-39457 GCA_003113815.1 Sphenodon punctatus
CCCGGAGCCCCTTCCACCTACGCAGCCTGGTGGGGGAAGGGAAAACTGGGTTCTCCCCTGTCCCCCGCCCGAACGGGTCTGGAACCTGAAAATTGTTCTGCCAGTTTGGGCGAGGAGCAGTACAGGTTCGGGGTGTTTGTGAACGGGCCGAACACCTCAAGTTCGGGCCGAACACCAAATCGTGTTCGCACATCCCTAGGGCAAACATCTTGAGAACTCTTGGGATAGATGTCATTAGTTGGTGTTAACAGAAGTGATGGTGGAGTGCCAATGTCACAATCCAGCTCAGGCTGGGAAGCCACCAGCAACACAGTCCCGACTGGGTATGGCTGGCCAATAACCATGTTGTTCCCTGCTCTGTACCCAGCGCCCCACCCTTACCATGACAGACAGCCAATGACAGGTGGCCAATGACAGCCACCATGGCATCCCCATTGCAGGTTGGGTCACAGCAGGCCATAACCAATGTTGTACCCTGATTGGCCCAATCAGGCAGACAATATCCCCGGGCCAAAATCTCAGAGATCTCTGGGATCACAGTCTGGGTTTGGCACTGACATGCCTGGGAGTAATAATGGGAGAAGATCCAGTGGGGCAGTAACAAACAAGCTGGTGGTTCACAGGCCACAGCGGGCTAAAGCGGGCCTAGGGTGGCTACTGACACATTCCACAGAATACAGGACATGGGGGAAGAGAGTACAGGATATATGGGGAGGAAAAGTGCAGCTGGCTCAGGGCTACTTCCCCCAGCCAGGACTGAGAAAGAAGTGTTGGGCGATGGGTGGGGGATGCAATGGTAGCAGCAAAATCCCAGCCATGGATGCAGGGGTTGGGTGAATCAAAAAACAGGGACAAAGGGTGGACTAAGTGGGCCACTGTCATGTTTGTTAACACCCAGCGTGCCCTGGTCAACTTCACAAGTTGCATCTAGAGTAAAAGATTTCGGAAACATTAAGGGTGCTAGTTCATTTCATGTCTTTCAGAAACACAGTTCTGCTTTGAAAACATGGTTTCATAAACTGATACGGTCATGAATTTATTTTGGTTGCATCTCTCTGAGTGTTACCAATGCAAAAAACATTGTCAAATCTGACACGCATTGCATTTGATTTAATCCTGACATGAAACTGCATGAACACACCTTTGTGTCACTGTGTGTTTGTGGCTACCTGATAGCCTTCTCCCACCAGTTGTCTTCTAGATGATATCCCTTAGGTTGTGGTAGGGATATGCCAGTTCCTAGTGGCAGCCCCATAATTCTGGGAGTGTGGGTGTTTTCAGACATGACGCTAACCCCCAGTTTAACCACACTTGAACATTTCTTTTGCATGTTGCAGGGCTGCATAGGGCACCAATACAGCCCTGCAACTTGCATTAGAAATGCTCAAGTGTGGTTTAAACTGGGGTTAGCGTCATGTCTGAAAACACCCTGTGTGGGGAAAGATTCATTCAAAAGAGAATCCAACCTTCTCAGCCAGTTCCTTCTCTCAGCGGTTTGTTGTTTTTCTTCTATCCTGCCACTCTGTAATGAAAAAACACAGGAACCAGACTGGCCCTTCATGAAAATCTATGTCTCTATGGTCTCTGAGTCAGTAAGCAGCATATGGTGCATCTCTAGATGACTACAGGCTAGCCACAAATACGTGTTGTCCATGGCCATGACTTTTCAGATCCCAAACCATAATAAATGTGTGTTTGCATAAGCAGACCTAACAACTGAATGAGTATTTAAAGCCAAAATGAATAGCTAGTATTTCATCTGATAGCGCTTTCTGTGAGCTTAACAAGGGTGTCTTCTATACAGTTTTACCATAGTGCTATTTGCCTAACTCAGGGTGAAAACAGACATGACGCTAACCACCCTTTAACCACCCTTGGTGGTTATTTATGCATGTTGCAGGGCTGTATTGGTGCCCTATGCAGCCCTGAAACATGCATAAATAACCTCCAAGGGTGGTGAAAGGGTGGTTAGCATCATGTCTGTTTTCACCCTCAGACAAGCTACAATGCATTTCACCATATCCCAACCTACTGCATCTCCAGTATGAAGCACATTTTTTCCATGGCTATATCATTACTGCTTTTCTTTTTAACCACAAGATATACAGGAAGCCACCCATGTCCTGGTATTTGTATTCAGATTCCAAAGTCTGACATTTGAATTTAAATATTTATTCATATTTTGAGCTAGCATGATTTTTATAATAGCATGAAATCCATGGAAATACAAAGGATAATAGTGCCATGTGATGCTTTGATTAACTTTAAGCTAACCTGAGAAGTGGGAAATGTCAATTTCCATTGGTTGCATTAGGGCTGAGCCAGGCTTTTATGCCAGAGATGTGTGTTGCCTGGTGAAAAGGGTGGGGGGTGGGAAGAGACAAGATAAAATATAGCAGAAGAAGCAGGGAGTTTTACTAAATAGGGGTGGAGGAGGGGGTGACAGAAAAACATTATGGAGCAGAGAGAGACCCAGGACAGAATGAGAGTGCATGGGACTGAATGAGCTGCTAAGGTAAGGGAGTTGGGTACTGGGAGAGTTTGGCATTAAGGGAAAGGAGGCTATGAGAATACATTCTAATGGACATAAGGGTACCACATCCATAGGAAAATAAATGAACAAATAAAAAGAAAACATGAGATACCCATCATTCATGTCCTAAATGTAATTTTTCAAAAGAGGAAAGCTTGACTAGAAGAAGCAGGTGGAAGTCCAACAGCAGGGTGAGGACTATCCCATTTTTGCACTTGGTACAACATGTATGATTTTCTTCCTCACAAGGAGAGGTCATATCATGTGTGAAACCACTGCAAGCAACTCATGGCCCTCAGAGAAACAAATCTGTGGGGGGATTCAGACGTTCTGATTTGTGCGATTTTTAAAAAAAAACGAATGTTTCATGCCTGTCTGAACACCTAAATCCGATTAAATGTAGTCAATATCGCACTAAAGCAATGCGTGTTGAAAAGCTACTCAAACCTACCTTTTTGCTGTCCGTTTTCAATAAATCCGCACTTAACAGCAGTGTGAAAGCAACATCGTACTGGTTTTAACTAGTGTGTAATCTTTTCTGATGTGAATGCAACCGTGGCTTCCAAGTGCGCTGTTTTACTCCTGCCCCTACCGGAAGCAGTGAGACCAGCTGGAGCCCTGTAGTTGCCTCGCTGGGTGCAGGCTGCAGCCAGCTTCTCCCCAAAAAAGTTCTTCCCCTCCATGTTTCCCCTCCATGCTTCTCCCCAAAAAAGTTCTTCCCTCCAAGGGACTTTCAATCTTTTCTCCTAAACTCTACCGTAGTGCTGCAGCAGCGGGATACCGGAAAGAAACCAGGGAGAGAGCAGCGCGCCTCACTATGCGAGGGGCTTCTTTCCAGCAGCCTCAGGCTCTCCGTTTTTATTCCCTGATTCTACAAAGTAGCAACCTTTGCTACAAAGGTTGCAGCAAAGGTTGTAGCAAAGTTGTACTTTGCTACAAAGTAGCAACCTTCCGGCTCCCCACAGGCCACTTCCTGTAACTGACACGTACTGAGCAGCCGGGTAAGCACGTATTACAAGAAGGTCTGAATGCATTATTTCGCTGTACTTAAAATCGGTATGGCATGCATGTGAATGCAACAGGACTTGTTAACAGCGAACTATTGAGAACCAGTTTTAAAAAATCCAGATAATTGCTGCATGTGTGATTACACCCTGTGTCTGGGGACTAACAGTGGTTAAGCTGAAGGAGCTAAGGAAGAGAGAGAGGTACAGTAAATAGAGGAGTCTTTTAGGGACCGTCCCATCTCCAGTCTGGAAACCTCTGGACTGTTACAGAGGATGAAGGTCTCCAGGAAGGAACACATTGAGCTGGAATGGAGTAAAATGCTCACGTCTCATTGCTGAAACCTGCATTCTAGATGATATCATGCTATACTCTTGCACTGAGGATCTCTCTCTGGCAGAAGGGGCCTCAGCAGTGGGTGAACCATGCACATATTACTTTGGCTATGTGGAAGTCACAAACATTGGCTATTGCCCCAGTTTTTCAAGGGGAAATTGCATGTGTTTTGGCACATAGCCAGAACTGTGTCTGCATATGCACGCCAAAAAAGGGTTGTGGGACCACAGCTATGGCCATTGGCCAATGTAATGTGTGACAGAACCTCTTCAGAAACTATATATAATATTCAACAAGTAGCTCATGTATAGCCCTTTGCCTTTATTCAGCAAGCCGGAGGGGAGGGGTGCAGTATTTTCAAGACCCCATCAATCAGTATTACACTGACAGTGCCAGCGTGATAATTTGAACCATTGCCACTGCTGACAGCATGACACTGCATACTGCTGGTAGTATGGTATAAAGACTGCTGAAGTAGTCCCTTCCCTCCAATGAGCTGTGAAATAAAGGCCTCTATCTGGTTTATCCTCTCATTGGAATTAACTTGACAGCATAGCTTCACAAGCTACTTTGTCCTCTGCTTTGGTCAATAAAAAACTCCTGAACATGAAATTTCAAGTTAAGTGCTTGGGGAAATGTTAAATAACTCACTCCAATATAATGTCAGTATTTTGACTTACCTTTGGAAACAATGAGGCCGGGGATTTCCTAGTCCTCAGCACTTTCTCAGACCTGCTAATGAAAGCATCTTTTAGTGCCATAATATTCTCACAGACACTCTGGAAGTTCAGTACTAAAATTAGTAAGTTTCTGCACCATCTTTTAAAAAATTGAATAACTTTAGCACAATGCCTCACTTCCCAACACAGAGACCACGATTAATGATGATTAAGGCTACAATTTTGGCCTGGAGGTCATGGATTCCATGATTTTAAAAGATGTGCGTGGGGCAGAACAGATGACAGCAGAAGCTGAATTGGGGGTGTAGCCACCTAAGGGGTGGCTCTCATACGGCCACCTAGAGTGCCATGTTGAAGGGAGTGGCTCTCCCACTCCCGATCCAACTGCTCTGGCACCGCCACCAGCAATAGGGTCTGCACTAGATGGGACAGACCCCCTTCAACTTGCTTCCCTAGGCAGCCCTGCCAATAAGCTCGGCACTGTATCAGGGGTGATAGAGGTGCCCCACCAGGTGGCTCCACCCCTAATCCATCTCTCCTGCCCCCTGATCCAGCTGCTGCCACCATTTCTTCTGCAAGTTGAAGGGGGCACCTCTCCTGTCCCTGATCCTGCTGCCATTGCCACTACTGGAAAGCTCTGCGACTGGATCAGGTTGGCAGGGGCGCATGTATACATTTCCATGATTTATTATTTCCCATGTCCTGTCTATGGCTTTCAATAAAAATACCTGCTCCAAACTCATAGCTCTAATGATGATAGTTGAGCTTACCCAGAGAGGTAAAGGGCCACACATGTCCATCTTTGAAAAGTTATCAATTGGGATGGGAATGTAATCACTACCTTTTAAAGGAAGCAGTAATTGTTGCCTCCTTTGAAAGGGTTAAGAGTTTCTGATTAGCTTTTGGGTCATGTATCACACTTGGAGTGTCTAAACTTAACGACACACTTCATTGAACTCCATCTAGCAAGCTTCATGCTTATGAAGGTGTTCCTCTTGATTGCTTTTCATCTGGGCTACAAAACGATTTGGTTGGAGGCTGACATTGATTAAGTGCAAGAGAACCATGTTTTACTGTGACAGCTGCTAGGCCTCTGTCAACAAATCAATGGATTATTTTTTATTTTTTTGTGTGTCTTCTTAACTCTCCCGTTAGCATCCTGCTGTTACTAGCGATGAAAAACATCTCTATGGCTGTCTGGTGATTGACCACTTTCTGATTTGCCAATCACGTACAAATGTTTCTGTGAAGGGAAAACCTAACCTTTTACTTGGAACGGCTTTCTGTATTTGGATTTTACAGAATATACAGTAGACACGAGGTTGGGGTGTTTTGTTTGAATGGAAGTGGGGAAGTGTATAAAAAAATTAATGTGGTAACAAGCCTGCACTGCTTGTTAAATGAAAAGGACTGAAGCAGAAGCGGTACCAGCATTTGCATGAATGGACATTGCAATTAGCAAATACAGCTCAGAGTTCTGAGGTAGCTGCAGCTAGAAGTAGTGAATTAGGACACTCAGCTAATTTCCATTTACAGTCATAGCAATGAGAGTAACTTTGCTTTCATTCTTAATAGCTAATACTAAATATGCCGGGTCATTAGGCAATCATGACATGTCTTCCTTTCCAACTGCCAAGTAAGTGGCCAAGAGCCCTTTTCTTTTCTCACTTATACCCATGTAAAACCAGTTGTAATTCCACTGATTTCTATTCCAGTCTCTTAATTTACACTGTGCTCACACATTTGCACTGAGTAGACCTTACTCCCATGTAAGGCTACCTTCAGCTTAGTTTGCTCCAGGGATAAAATCTTTTGCGTGGTCTCTCCAACATAAAGGGTTAAATGCCACCTTTGCTGCAGAGGCATAGATTAGAATGGGCCCCGGTGCAGAAGATGGAATGGGCCCCCTGCTGGTGGGGCACTCCACTGCAGTCTGCACATGCACTCTGTGTGTAGGCCTCCCAGGCTTGTGATGGCCAGTGTAGCTGCACCTGCTATAGCTACGCACCTGCTCCGCCATCTTTGTGGATAGTAGAAGCCACATGAACAGTTTGTGATATCTTTCTCCTTGAGGTTAAGTATTACCATGTGCTATCCCAAAGGCCTCTAGCCCTGGAGGTACATTACCACAGACTAAATGCTTCCCATGTCACTTCTCGAACCTATTATGGAATATAACTGGGCAAAAATTAACCCCCAGCTCGAGCCTCACAGTGGTCAGCAGACACACAGATGGCTTTATCATTAGGTAAAATAATCCAGGGGTAGATTAGTTAGCCCCCTTTATAAGGTTCATTTTGGGGGGCATCTTTAGACATAACAAAGATTGGGTGTCAAAACCCCTAAACACGTGTTTGGCCATTGTGTGTAAGCACCACAAAAATCCCAACACCAATTTGGCTACCCGTTAAACACACTATATGAACATCATTGCATTACAAAGACAATGCATGTGTTCCAGTTCAACATGTGGCCAACATTATGTCTAATGATATCGCATACAGACGAAAGGAGGTATAAAGAAGCAGTAAAACACTAACAGGTAGAACAGAAAGACTGCTACAAAAGATCTAATATCCAGAAATTTAATGCAAAGCCAAGGTAAAAAGTTCAATTAAAGACAAAGGGGAAGCGTTAAACAGAGATCCTTTTGCAAACATACCAGCAGGACACTTTACCCCTTTGCAAAAGGATCTCTGTTTAGAGTTATCTTGTGTACTTGTTGTTTACCCAATGAGCTGATTTGGGCCAATTAAGAGTGTTCCCTTTGAGAATATAATATGCGCATAAGAGTGTTGTTTCAATGGGAAACTGATACCACTGAATGTGCGTATACCTTAATGATCCAATTTATATCTGTAAGAACGTTATTTGATTTTGTATGTCTGTACTGTTGTATTCTTTAGATGCATGGAACAAAGCGGCCTTTGGGAAAATAGAGAAAAAAGAAGTAATCTGTAACCCCCGAAGAAGCCAGACTTTGGCGAAACATTGGGACATTAGTTTTCAGATTTTGAAGTTTGGCTTTTTCCCTTTGTCTTTAATTGGACTTTTTACCTTGGCTTTGCATTAAATTTCTGGATATTGAATCTTTTGAAGCAGTCTTTCTGTTCTGCCTAATGATATCGTGTGGCATGTTAGCAGGTACAACACGTGGCAGCAATGCTTGCGTGCTGAGATCGGTGGTGAGCAAAACACCAATTTGCCCCAGGATGGGCTGTGTGTCTAAGCTGTGCCACATGATGAACACAGGGACAAAGTGGTGTTCATATCTAGTTCAAAACACACAATCAGACACCCATTAATGTTATGTCTAAAGACACCCTTGGTGTGAATGTGTCCTCAGTGTCAATACATCTTTATTCTACTCCCAGCTTTGACAATGACCCATGTGTGGCCACTGACAAGTCATGAAAGCCCCTACCCATATTGAAACATTCGACTACCAATAAAGGGTGTTTTTAAATGAGCACGACTTGGAGGGCTTACAGCATGGCTACCGCAACAGCTGCCTTGAAACCCCACTACCACCATGGACCATGGGGGAGGAGGAAACATGCCAGGCTGGGCTTTGAAATGGACATGTTCCAAGTGTGAGCACTGGGGAACCAGTCTCACCAATGCTTGCTGCTAGTTCCTGTGACTTTCAAAGACCATGTCCCCTGCCCACAATGCCTATGAGTGGGGGGACCTGTCTGCTGGCATGGGTGGCTGCCCCAGTTCATACGGGTAGGGGATACGTGGGCACCTGTTGCCCCGCACCTTTTGCCCCACACAATGCACTCTGGATTTCTTAGCAGTGCACTGAAAGTGGCCATGAGTGGGTGCTGCATGGCTCACAGGAGTACACATTCCCCTGATGGGTGGTCAGATAAGTGGCTCCTGGATGGCCATGCAAGGTAGTATCTGGTTTAAAAGCACCTAAACGGTATACAACGGTCCACCCAGCAACGGGACCAGAAACAGATTAAAAGGTGTGAGTGAGGATCCCACCATGCTAAGCCTTACTTTGGGTGCCAACACACCAGCCACTTACAGAGTGTGTAGGAGACACGACATTGAAGTTCTGGTGTCAGTGCAAGGAACTGTAGGAGGAGCAAGGCTGGCATGTAGGAGGCGTTGCTGTTGATGCATAGTGCCCCATTGCTTCTCCAGCTGAGTCATGCCTGTGTGACAGCAGCATTACAAGCTTTGGAGTCCCACAGATGGGGCCCTTACCTCAGAGGGTTTCCAGGACTCAGGATTCCCTGCACACTGTTGTTCTGACCTATGGGACCCTTTACCTAGTGTGCAAGCCCCCATATGTCTCATACTGGTTGCTGTTTATATGGGTTCCCTCTGGCTGGAAGCCCTCATGCCTACAGTATATTAGGATAAACAGCTAATCTGAATGAGATACTGACATTGCTTATATAGTGAAGCAAGTGATTTAGTGGAGCAGACCTTGCCATTCTGCACTGCTAGAAGATCTTTACTGTCACAATGTTACTTCACTGCTGAGCTTCCAGCAGCCAATCCATCCAGGTTACTCCATATTCTCTCTTTCTCTCTTCCTTCTCAGAGAGACAAGCCTGAGCCCCTGCAGGGACAACTAGTGCTTAAAACTGAACTGGAGATTCCCCTGTGCTACAAAATATACCCCAAATGAACTGAACCGAAGGGACCTGAAATGAATTTTGACAGCAAAGTATACTCTCCTACGTGCAGTGCAAAATTGCCTTAAAAACAACAACAAATCATTGTCTCTCTCTCTTACCCTTCTGGCCAGGAAAGCTTCCTGCTCTGATAGAGGAATAAATTGAATTACAGCCCAGTTTAATGCAAACATATTACAGTGTTGTAGATGGGTTACCAAGCAAGCTAAATGAAATTGGGGGGGGGGGGGGGGTAGAAGGGAAAACCCACTGTTTCAATATCACTGCTCCCTGTTATCTTTAAAGGATACTCCTCAGAAGATGTACTCAAATAGTTTGCCCAGGCACATTGGTGGGCCTGAGCAGGTTGTCAGGTGTGCCCTGAAAATTTAGGTAACTCTAGTTGTTCTGTAAACCATGGCTCTTCCAGGCTGCACTGCAGCTTTAATAACAGATATTAAATACAATCATTTTTATTTAATATATGTGGATACATCAAGGAATACTCACTTCATTTTGCCTTTGGTTATGTACAAAAAGGGTGTTTAACTGTTGTTTTAAGTGTATGACTATGGAGTGTACCACTACCTTGACAATTAAGTATGGGCACGCTATGAAAGCACTGCTGAAGCATAGGTATGCCCAAAGGCCGCTCTAGTTTCCTTTTCATGTGCCCAGTCCTTGTCTTTAACCCACTCATCACAGCCAAAAGAATGGTAGTATGCAAATTAGCCATCGAAGAAAGGGTGGCAGCAACCTCTATGTTCCCAAATTGTGGATCATGACACCAAGCAGGGTCATGGTTTCTGTGGATGGGATTCCGAGTGATATTCCTATATTTTGCATGTCTTTGGCTGCTTTCAGACGCTACAGTAGAGGGGCAGGAACCTTCGCAGTCGCCTGTCAGAATGCACGAATCCCCTTTTAGTGTGTGAGAAAACCCACGCATGACCGGATCCCCAAATGTATCCTTTGCAAGGGTTGGTGCTCTCGCCCGCTAAAGGGGGATTAGTGCAGTCTGACGGGAGCTAATCCTCACAATTAGAGAGCTGCGGCGGCGATTGCAAAAGTTCCTGCCCCTCCCCTGTAATGTTTGAAAACAGCCTAAACTGCTGTCTGGAACCATGAGATTTGAGTCTCAAAACAGGCTCACACAAGGAAAAGTTTGAAATTCAGTGTGTTAGAGGGACATACACTTTGCTGCTTATGTAGGTGAAGCTTGAAGTTGTGATTTATGAATAATCAGAACCAAAGGAAATTGGTTAAAGTCTAAGAGTATAAGTGCTCTGGTGAGTCTGCCAGGCTCTGTCACCTTCCCAACGTGCCCTGCCTCATAACCCGATGTGGTGGACACCATCCCCTATGCATCACGACCACCCTGCTTGAGGTCCCAGATTGCTCCAGGAGCGGGATAAAAGGGAGACCAGCCAGATTTAGCCCCACCTCTTGTTTAAGACTTGTAGACATTTCCTTAGATTTTTGCTTCATAAGTAGCAGACCCTCTGGGAAATGCATCAGGTAGATAGATTCAAGTAAATTGGAGTACCCATCTGCTTTAAAGTGCTTTGTTGGATCATAGTGTTCAGTACCTGGCAGAATTAAATTTTGTATTTTTCTTTTCAGCTTGGCTGGATGGAAGTCTTTTGCAAGTATCATCTCAGTCCCTTTCCTACTTGTAGTTGCCTGCAAGGGCCACACAATATGATAAAATGGCTTTTTTCTCCCAAATAGGGATTCAATAACATCCTGTCAAGTTATATTAACTTCTAATACTACATTAGCAGCAAATTAAATCAAAGCCATTCTAAATCACACTATTTAAAAGCTAAATGTTGCTTGTTCTTGTCAGCTGGAACGATGTTGGCATATTCTTTGCACTGTCCTCTCCCACTGAGCTGCAAATTTGAAAGTAATTATCAGCTTGCCGCCATGGTGTAGCAGGCTATAATCTTGACAGCGATCATAAGTAGTAGGTGCGGTCAGTACTTGGAAGAGAAACCTGAGCAGGCTTTTCTCTCAAATATTTAATCATCCGGCTTTAGTAATAGCAGGAACATTCATTCTTCCCTCTGTTCTGAACTAGTTTTATATTGTGATTTTAAAATATTACCAAGAAATGGTGTGGTGCATAAGAGACAACACGTAACCTGAAGCTGGGAAGTAGGGCCTTGCAGTGGGAGCCACTGTGAGTGACTCCAATAGGTCCCAGAGTCCTTCCTGTGCAGGATCTAGGGAAGTAGTGTTTTGGTTCAATCAACATGGTGACAGGCTACTAAAGTTGGAAACACAGTAATAATTGGTGATTTCAATTACCCTCATATTGACTTGGTGAATGTCTCCTTGGGGAGGGATGTAGAGATAAAATTTCTAGATGTCATAAATGACTGCTTCTTGGAGCAGCTCATCCTGGAACCAACAAGAGAAGGAGTTTTCTAGGCAGGAGGATGTGGGCTGGGGTCCGTTTCTCTAGCATGTCACCTCTTTAAATTCTTTGGTCCCCAGATATCAGGCCTACTTCTTATTTAGTCTGGATATTGACTATAAATTAAAGACAGTCCTATGTTGACTTAGATGCGAGCAGATGCCATCTGCCAT
Organism: Sphenodon punctatus; assembly: GCA_003113815.1. Taxonomy (NCBI): domain Eukaryota; kingdom Metazoa; phylum Chordata; class Lepidosauria; order Sphenodontia; family Sphenodontidae; genus Sphenodon; species Sphenodon punctatus. The sequence continues at coordinate 22,444 of QEPC01010709.1, forward strand.
GTCCGTCGGGAGACGTTGTGGTATCCCTAGGGCTAAGAGGCTGTGCACCTGTCCCTTTGGGGGGAGGGGGAATGGAAGACACGTTGCAGTATGTCATTTTGAAATGTCATTATTTTGCAGATCCCTTTTTAGGGAAGGTTATTGAATGGGTAGTGGCTCATCAGCTGCAGGTGCATCTGAATCATGACAGTTTTCTAGATCCTTTGCAGCTCAGATTTTGTCCTACTTACGGCACAGAGGCTGTGCTTTTGGCCTTGGTCAACAATCTCCAAGTAGAACTGGATAAGGGTCATTCGACCCTGCTGGTTCGGCTCGATCTTTCGACAGCATTTGACACAGTGAACCATGAGGTGTTGGTGACCCATCTGTGGGACCTGGCTGGGTTGGAGAGAACAGTTTTATTATGGTTCAAGTCCTTCCTAATGGGTAGATCACAACAGGTAGTTCTGGGAGATAGATTATACATTTTCTCCCAGGGACCTCCCATGTGGGGTCCTGCAGTGTTCCATTCTATCCCCCCTCTTGTTCAATGTCTATATGTAGCCGTTGGTGAGGTGGTATGTAGATGGGGAGTTAGTTGTCATCAGTATGCTGATGACACACAACTGTGCCTGTCTTTTTTATCTGACCCAGGTCCTGCAGTCTCAGTGCTTTCCCAGTGTCTGACAGCTGTGGCAGACTGGATGAGGTCAAGCTGACTGAAATTGAATCCTGACAAGACCGAGGTGATGATCATTGGCAGGTCTGGTTTTCTGGATGAGGTCTGGTTTTCTGTTATTGATGGGGTTTACCCCGTGTTGGCATTTCAGGTTAGGAACCTAGGAGTGCTCCTGGACCCACAGCTATGTCTGGATCTCCAGGTGATGGCTGTGGCCAGGAGTGCATTCCTCCAGTTACATCTGGTGAGGCAGCTCCACCCCTATATCTCAGATTTCAACCTGGCCATGGTCATCCATGCATTTGTCACCTAGAGACTATATTAGACTAATTTCCCTATTTCAAGAACCAGAATCAATTTCCCGATGATTTCCTGATACAATTGCTTGATTCTCACAATACCGTGAGATATCATCCTGATTTACCGACTTTCCATTTGCTGTTTACCGCAGACCATATAGCATTCGTTTACCACTTACCACATTGCTGAGGGTACAGTTTTACTTCTGGATATGTTTTTTCTGCAATTCTGAGACAATCACTGTGCAAATAGCCCACCCCTTAACTCCCTGCACCTGCCCAAACAGTTTTAAAAAAACAGTACCTCTATTCTAGTGCCTCCAATCAGAATTGTCGTGGTATGTGGTTCTCTTTGATTTGAATAATCTGCAAGTGAATTGCAGTTTTGTAAAGGAATCTGCGTACCAGCCAATGAGTTGCAAGGATGTACAAGGCAAAATAGAGTGCAGAGAAGATAGAAGAAATGTGAAATTGCATCAGTATTACCTCTTAGGATTTGAAATTGATGACAAAGCAGTAAACAACAAAGTGGTGAGTGGGATCCCAGTAAGCAGAAAATCAGTAAATCAAGAAGCAAAATGTCAATCAAGATATAGTTGAGTAGTGAATGGTTCTTGGTTTGACTGAGACAGTATTGGAAACCAGGATTTTGACAGCAATCCATATTTTTGCAAACTCTTGTTTCAGCCCTAGTTTATGTCAGTACTTCTCACACTCGTGCTCTCATCTGAGGTTTATTCATGGAAGCCACCAAGACCTGGGGTCTTGCACACTCACACAATATGCCTTTTCCTGGATACAGTCCTGTGTGGGAGTGAGGAATATTTTCTCTCCTGTACGCACAAATCTGGTCCTGTGATATGTTACAGGAGAAGAATTGTGCCCAAGCTGGGGAGGAAGGCAGCTCGTCCTGGGTCCCAATCCAGTTCCAAAGTGAGCCCTTAAGAACAGGCATGGCTGACTTTCTCCTTCCACACAGGAGTGGACTAACATAGGAGTCCAGTGGGGAGGGCAGGAAGTAGGGCAGATGAGTGTGGGAGGCAAAAATGACTTCTAAGTGAACACCTGTTTTTAAAAACCATTAGGGATGGGTGAACAGATCGCTGTTTGGGTTCAGCCGTTCGGTTTGGCTGCGTTCGGTTCGGCCGTTTGGTTTGGCCATTTGGTTAGTTCGCCAGGTTCAGGTTCGGCCGTTTGGTTCAGCCGTTCAGCCGTTCGGGAAATGTTTTGTTATGGGTTTTTTTGTTTGTTTTTTATGGTTTTTTATTTGGTTTTATTTTGGGGGGGGTTGGTTTTTTTTTAATATGGTTTTTTTTTTTAATTTAATTTTTTTATCTAATATATATCTATCTATCTACACTAAATCTAACTGCTATTAACTATTCTAAATGCTATGAACTAAATCGATTATCTAATAAGTACACAGGCCTACTCCTACAAACACTAAAACTAAATCACTAACGCTATCTCTATCACTAAGCTAACTCCTACAACTGTCTACTATCTATCTATCTATCTATCTATCTGGGATGGGGAGGAATCACAAATAACACAAGGTTTCAGTTTAAGGTTTCAGTTTCATTTCAGTACAAAACTGAAATGAAATTTAAAGCAATCTAATAATCCTACTCTAAATGAAAAAACAGGGGAAGGGAAGGGAATCTAGGATGGAATATATGGGAGAGGGAAAGGATTCAATGGATGGGGGAGGGAGGGAGGAAGATTGAACACAGGAAACACAAGGAGGTGTAAAAACAAAAAATAACCACTAAATATGTCTAAGCTAAGCTAAATAAATGAATGAGAATATGGGGGTAGATGGGTTGGATGGGTGAAATGGGAGGAGGATTGCAATGGATTGGGGAGCTGGGAAATGCTGGGAGAGGGAGCCTTCTGAAACGCCTGCTGTTCAGGAACAGTGACTAGCTCAGAAGGTGTTGGGAAGGGGGGAGGCAGATAGTTTCGTTTCTTGCAAGCCTCTCGACCCCTGGTGCCTGGAAGTCTGCTCCTCAGCTGACTACCCCTCCCTGTCACGTTTGACCTTCCAGCGACCCTTTTTTTGCCACCCAAACATGATCCAAACTGACCGAACAGTTCGGTGTTCAGAAGTTCATTCGGTTCGGTCAGTTCGGGTTCGGTCATCCGAACAGGCCGAGTTTGGGCTGAACTCCGAACTTCTGAAACGCATTTGTCCATCCCTAAAAACCATCTCACCATGGTCCTGGAGGGTGGCCTTGGGCAAGCCATTATCTCCTACTCTCGGTATCCCATCTGCAGAATTGAAGTACTATTCCTGATTACCTACTTCATTAGGATGTTGTGATGATTAGCGTGAGTTAATGACCACAAAAGTCTTTGTGCATAGACTCTAACATTGTGGAAAAGACTGAACAACAACAAGGGCTTTCCTATCTTGGTTATGTTGGTTCAAACTAAAAGGGAAGAAGTAGTTGAGAATGTTCTTGGCCATACAATATTCAGGAAGGTAGGTGTGGCCAGGACTTATGATTTATGGTTATGATGATCATATTATTGTATGTACCATATGAAAGCAACATCTATGTTTCTCTGAAATGGTTTTTTGTACTGTAATGTTTAGTGCCTATGTGATCTGTATAAAAATTACATTTCATGGTGAAATAATTCATGTAACATTAATTATGGCAAAGCTTATTAACTGTATTAGAAGGAAGGTGTAAGTGGCACAGCCATGCATAGCCATTAAGGGACACGTGGACAGGACAATTAAACATGGGATTAGAGTTTTCAGTTTCCTGGGAAAAGGGGGGCAGACCCTGTTGCCAGGGGGAAGCTGGAGTGGGGAGGCTGGCCATACACATGGGGGAACAAATTTAAGTGGGCAGAGTGGGGAGTTGGGGTCTTGTGGGATAATAATAAATAAATAATATTGTTATTTTAGTCTTCCTCTGGTTTATGGGAGGGAGTAGAAATGAGACTGGAATGGCACTGGTTTGGGGGAGGGATTAGGAATGGTTCTGAGAAAGGGTCTGGGGGGGGCTGGCTTGAGGGAGGGGAGGAATGGGACTGGAACTGGTAGCCACTGGTTTGAGGGAGGGGGTGGGAATGAGGATGGGGGTAGCTATGTTGAGGGAGGGTGGAGAATAGGACTGCCAGGCACTCATCCTTGCTCCTCCATGGTCTTCTCCAGGCCGGGCTGAGCCAGGCTGCAGTGCTGGAGGCTGAAGGATGAAAACGCTAACAGCAGCACCCCCTGCAGGTGGAAAGAGCTCATTGCAGGCTCCCAGTCAAGTAGGCAATGGGCATGCTGAGAGGCAGGCAGCAAATTCACAGCCCAAATCATTGTCACTTGACGGGGTCAGTGCCCCCTCTAAAATTTCCTGTTGGGACTCAAGCCTCAGAGTCCCAATAGTTGGCACTAATACTGAAACTTGGTATTCAAAATTATCCAGATATTTGACTCAATTTTACCGAGTATAAACTTTATTTATTTACTTGGCCAGTGGCCATCGTAAAACACACAACATCCAAAAAACAAAAACTAAAACGAGGAACAAAACAACCATAGGCATAAACATCATAAGAACAATAAATGTAAATATTTCAGAAATCGAACTAGGGGATACCTCCATTTCGGTATAAACCCCATCACCTTATTCCAGATCCTATATCGATTTTAATCTGCCTCATAGCGCTGTTACTGAGCCACCTGCATGACCCCATTTACCAAAGAGGTCTTTATTTTTAGTACCTGAGTGAGAAATTTGGCAACGTTCTTTGAAATGTATGGATACTTATCCCTTAAAAGAAGAACCACCTTCTGGCTAGGCGGCTGAGAAGCTAAGGTAAGTAAGGGATCAATATACAACTGTATCCAAAAATCAGAGGCTGAGCAGGTCAAAAGAATATGTTCCAAAGATTAAAAAAAAAACTCTTGATCTTTATTACAATGTTGACATATCCGCTCACTTTGCGGGATACTTCTCTGTCTGCCCTCGGTAAATGCCAATGTTAGGGCTACCCTGGTGTTACCCATTTTAGAATTAGCCAGATAAAGAGTCCCACTAGATGGCGTTTTAAAATCGATGTACAATTGGGACACCCTTTATGCATTTATCTGGTCTTTTGCAAATTGGATTTCCTAGTCTCTAGCCCACAAATTGGATTTTGGCCCAGGCCCTAGAAAATGGTTTAGATAGGATATAGGCTGGTGAGAATCCCATTGAAAGTAAAATTTCTTTGACCTTAGCTGGCCATTTACCAACTGCAGAATGTACGATCTGACTTGCAAGTGAATCTGAGTTCAAGAGATGTAACTGCAACCAAAATTGCGGGGCGGGGTATAAATCTATTAAATAAATAAATAAATAAAATTTCAAGATGGCTAACCTATTTATTAACTATATTATAATAATAATAATAATAATAATAATAATAATAATAATAATAATTTAGTACGGTACTAGCTTTTGCCTTGGTCAAAACCTTTATAAGAATCTACAGAATACAATACAATAATATAATACTTGGTTCAGTACGAAAATACATATACAATTGAGTATATTCCATTAGCAGCAAGGACATATCAATATACTCAATTAACAATAACAAATACAGCACGAAGATCGTTCCAATCTGCAACTTGCAACCTGTTTATCATTAGTCCTTCATATGTGGGGAAACAATCCCCAGTTTTGCTCTAATCATTGTTCGTTGTTTCCCTACAAGTCCCACAAATAACACGACTGCTATAAGGTCATCTCTTGCAGATAGGTTGAGAAATAATTTACAACAGTTTCACCAGTCCCAGTCTCTGATCTTTTTAGTGAGTGGATATAGCCAAGTATTTCTTAATTTCTGACAGTAGGGACAGTGTAGTACAAGATGTTCCGTGGATTCAACTTCTCTCAAACTACAAGTGCAGTAACACAACTCATGTTTAATACTAGCATACCTCCCCTCTAATACTGTGGATTGTATTCGTTGAAACCTTAAGAGAGTATAATTCCTCCTCAGAGTTCTATTGGACAGTTTATCAAGATAACCCTCAAAACAGAAGCTGTTTTTCACCTGACCCAGCCATGGTGAAACCTTCCATTGCTGAAGTGTGGTACTGGTGAGATCCTCCTGCATAGCAATATCTTTCAGCTGGAGTTGTATCATATCCTTGATGGCAGCCAATGAACTTCCCTCAAAGAATGCGAGAGAAAATCCCATTCTCTTTAGGAGATAAGCCAGATAATTTAGCCAGGAATACGTTCTTACCCTGTATGTTCTAGTTCTTCCAGTAAACATTGGACCGGAAGTGTATCTTCTTACTGGTTAAGGAGTCTCAGCCAGTAGCGCATAAAGGCAATCTTCCTAAAGTAGTAGTACTCTATGGGGAGAGTGCCAGTTTCTGCACCTGCGACTGCTCCTGGAACACTATGTCCTACCTTGAGTAGGCAGCATAGGAAATAGTTTTGAATCCTTTCTAAATTTATAATATTAGGGAAAGGTACTATTTCCAAGCCAAAGACCACCATAGAATGGGACTTCAGCTGATAAGTTTGTAGAAGAGTGGAAATCGGAACATCTCTTGAAATGTTAGCTACCCGCAAAACACTGCAGGTAATTCTTGTTACTTTAGATGCTCTGGTTTTAATATGCTCGCTCCAAAAACCTCTATTGGAAAAGGTAATTCCTAAATAGGGGAAAGATTTAACCAGGTCAAAGCACTTTCCCATTATCTTCCACTTCTTTACAGGCAATTTACCTCCCGTGACCATTATATATGATTTCCCACTCTTTATTTCCAGGCCATTTAGATCGCAGTATTCCATTAATCTTTTGATTAATTCTCTTAAGCCCTTTTTGGTTTGTGAGAATAAGACTACGTCATCCGCATATTGTAACGTGTGCAGAGGATAAGCCCGAACTGCAGGTGGGTAATGAGTTGCCGGTTTTATATAGGACACTAGATCTGAAGTATATAAATTGAAGAGCAAGGGAGCCAAAACGCATCCTTGGTGGACTCCTTTCCTTATCGGGATTGGAGCGCTTAACCTCTCCCCCCATCCGGTTTTAACACATGCCATATTATTTGTGTGTAATTGCTCAAAAAGGGTAAGTAGCCTATAATCTATGCCCATGGCTTTCAGTTTGTTCCAAAGATGAACTTGTGGGACCGAGTTGAAAGCTTTTGTAAGGCCGATAAAGGCCACATAGAGTTTCCCTTTTCTAATTCTATTATATTTGCAAAATATGTGTGACATGACAAAACAACAATCCATAGTTGAATGTTTTCGGTGAAAACCAAATTGCTCCTTGGGGATTAGTTCCTGCATTTCAGCCCATTTTTCCAGGTGCTTCAACAGGGGGTATTTTCAGACGTTACGAGATCACAGTGAACCCACCTGTGGTCAATGTGCCTCGAACGTCTGTTTGGTGGCCGCCAGATGTTCGCCACGGTCAATACCCACATGGGGTCAATTTGAACCACGCTTCCCGGGCTAGCCGGGGGAATGTCCCGGGAAGCGTGGTCAAAGAGATCCCCAGCGGGGACCAACAAAAAGTAACTTCTGGCCTGGCGCCACGGCCCGGGATCACCGGCGGAATCCCGGGCCGTGGCGAATCCGGCCCAACGCGGCGGCCGCATTGGCCCCGCCGCCCACCCGTCTCCCCAGAGGGCGGGCGGCGGAATCGTGGAGGGGGTGGGGCCGTGCGGCCGCACGTTGCACTGTGCAGCCCCGCCCCCTCCCAGATTCCCCGCTGGGATCCCCCCAGCACGTCTGTTGCGGGGTGACGGGGTGACCCCGGCGGGAAATGAATGGGTTGATTTCGATACAGGGCCAACGGGCCCCGTAACGTCTGAAATCACCCAGGGTCTTAGCATATAGTTTACCTATAACTGAGAGCAAACTAATGAGTCTATAGCATGCTGGGTCAGAGATGTTTCCTTTCTTAAAAATAGGCACGATCCAGCTAAAGCCCCAAGATTCCAGTATCTTAAATGTCTCATTTATCTTATTGAATAATTTGTTTAGGATTGGGGTCCACCATGTAGGGGCAGATTGTAGCAACTCTGTGGTGACATAGTCGGGGCCTGGGGATTTAATAAGTTTCAAGGACCTGATTAATTTTTCCATTTCTATTTCCTTAAGATCGAATTCCAACCTAGTACCATTGGCCTGCCAACTAAGTTCTTGGCAGGTGCCACTGTCTTCTACCGCTTGTTCCTTATACAGAGTTCCAAAAAAGATTTCCCATGACTCGTTCGGGATTGGGGAATTTGCTTTCTTTTGAGCTGGTCTTAGTATACTATTCAAGATCTTCCAAAACTTACTAGTATTACCTGTCCGTATAGCCACCATCATTCTTGCCCACATTTCATTATAATAAGCTGCTCTTTTGCTCCTTAGCAATTGTCTGTAACATTTCCTTAAATAAAGGTACTGTTCCTGTAGCTGTTGTGACTGTTTCTTCATCCAGGCCTTTTTGACCGCCACTAATTGTTTCTTCATTGTTTTACATTCTTTATTATACCATAAATTATTGTTCCTAGAGCATGGTTGGCTGGGGCTTGAGAGCAGATTCATTGTAAAGTATTCCAAGAGTCCCGAGAATTTCCCAAGGATCTGATCTATATTCTGTTCAAGGAGTATTGCTGCCCTCATCTCACTTAATTCCATTGCATTACAAAGTTCGTAAACCTTACATACAAATTGCATAGTAGACCTTTTCCTTGGTACTATGGGATTCTCACAACCCTATCAGTTATACCGATAGTATCCCTAATAGGTGTACAAACCCCAATTTGTGTCTCTAAGAGCATATGATTGCTCTTCTCCCAGAAACATGGCTCAACAAAAATATAGTCCATCGTGCTTTTACCTTGGCGGCCTACATATGAATATTTCCCTTGTAGGTGACCCAAGGATCTACCGTTGAGGGCTATTAAGCCCAACCTTTGTATTAAGGTAAAAGGTTGACTTCCAGAGTCATTGACTATCTTATCCTTAGATTGTCTATTTGGGATCATAAATACTGCATCTGGAGGTTCAGCTAAAGTTTCCTCGGTTCCTACCCCTGTCCGGGCATTCCAATCTCCCAACAATATTATACAAGCCCGTGAGAATTGTTCTCCGAGTACTTTAACTTCAAGTTCTAAGGTAGACCAGATATCACTCTTAAAATAAGGGGAAGAAGATGGTGGAATATAGACATTAAATACTATATATTGGCCATACTCCCTGGAGTCTATCAACCCCACTTGGAATTCTGGTCTTCTGGATGGTAGTATATGGAAATAAAAGCATGGGGTTCAATGACTAAAAAGGCCAATCCACCAGAAATACGCCCCCTTTTTCCTGTTTTCTGCCCGGCATGAGACTTTATCCTAATGTTATCTAAACTAACAAATTCATCTTTCTCCATTCATGTTTCCTGCAAACAGATCAGGTCATATTTACATAGGAAATCTATCCAGTCCTTATCACCCAGTTTGGATTTAACATTCTATGATGCCAAATGTATCACGCTACCCTTCCATTTCTCTGTGCCATAATCCTCCCCCTTAACTTCCAAGGGCTTGTTTTCTAATTGCTCGCTTGATGTCCCTGCACTTTTTCCTTTAATATAAGGTCAACTGGGGATAATATCCTGTTCCACTTGCAGGTGAATTGAATTGACCATTATAACATTGTTTCCAAAACTTCCAATCTGCTTTTGGCTATTGATCTGCGCTACCACTTCCACATCCTGATGGATAACCTAACATTTACAAAGACCTGACTAATGCATGCCTCTGCTCTCATTAATATAGCTGGAGTGCCTGTTGGAACATGAAGAATAGAATGGAGCATTCTATTTTGTTCCACCTCAAGGTCAGTTAACATAGCTGGGCTCCAAATTTGAGCCCCATACAACAATTGGGGGAGGAGTTTGGCTTTTATTCATTTAAGTTTTACCGAGTATTGACTAACCAAGGAATTGGCCTGGTTACTCAGTAAAAGAGAAGGGGGTTTTCCTGCCCCTATATATGGTACCCTATAAGTGGTACTCTTTACTTGGTTTTATTTAACCGAGTATGTTACCGAGTACTGAGTATTCGTCCAAGTTTCCAAGGACTGGCTGAACACTTGGAACCAGACAACAGAAACTTGGAAATACTCATGAATAAAATTTTACTATTCATTTGAGTCCTAGTTGGTACCCATGCAATACATAGAGAAGACTCACAGAGCCATCAGAAAAGTAGGTTTTCCAACATCTGCATACTGAAATCATCTAGCCTCTAAGGGATTCAAATAAGAGAATGCTGGAGAGAAATAGAGATATTAATAGAATCTTCCACAGCCAAGGCAAAAGGACTAGTTATACTACTTAAAGTAGTGAGCAAGAGAGAGAAGAGTAAACATGAATGCTTCTGTGACAGCAAGAATCTTGCCTTTTGGACTCTAAGGATACTTTCACACATGATGGCGCCAAAGATAGCATCACCATGGGCATACGAGTCGTGCCACTACCATGGCCGGGAGTCAGCCAAGCCCCCAAACTGACATGATGGGGGCCTGGGCACAGCATGGTGGCAGGGCAGGTGGATGTGGCCGCCCCTTGCCACTGAGCTATTTGGCTTGCCTGCATGGAGCACTCAAGACTTACGAGCAGTGCTCCATGCATGGCCGGTGGCTCATGGAAGTACGCATCTGGCTGCTCCACCTTCAGATGGGTGGTCACTGGTTCCGTGGCTCCTGGGTGGCCATGCAGGGTAGCATGTTCTTTGAGTGAAGTAGTGTATTCTCATTCTTGGGAGAAAGATTTTTACAAAGACTGGACAAGCCTCTCTCAGAGACACTTTAAGTATAGGATATGGCAGGGAGTTGGACTAGAAGGCTTGTGATGTTCTTTCTAACTTTCCAGGTCCTTAATTCTAAAAAAAATTATCTTAGTGATGGGTTCATTAGAAGACACTGCTACTGTAAAGTAGATTCTTTCATAAAATTGTGCGCTGAGACAATCAGCCATATGGGATGTGCTGATTCAGAGCATCCTTGTAGAAAAGGATTGTCTCCAAATGGTGTGGAAAGAGTAAGGAGAGCCACCAGTGATGTTTAAATCTGACTTAGCAAAATGAACAGAGAACAGATATGGTAATATCCTTTGTGCTCCCTAGTCAACGAACCTCTTTCCCTGGCATTCAGAGCTCCTGCTGTCCAAAAGGATTTCAGTTTATAATCTCCTTACATCAGTGAGGTTAGTCCTGGCCCTATGAAAGCACTTTGTTATTGCTGCAGAGTTTCCAGTTTGGCTGCATGCACCATCATTTTAATTACAAATATGAAATTCATCACCTTCTTTCTGTAGAAGCTTTCTTCATGTCCTCATTTTGTTACTTCATATGATAAATAGCCCTAGATCAATCACAGTGAAACATTATGTATTAATAAAAACAAATTAGATGTTTAATACATCATGCAAAGCGTCACAAATATTGTTTTAAATGCTGTTTTCATTTGGATGCCTTCAACTAAATAACACACTTCTCTTTGATTGATTGACTCTTGCTATTACATCACTTCTTTTTGTTGTGAAGGAATTAAAAAAATTTCAATTGTGTAATATTTATTTTTAGTTTCAGTCAAGTGTTTGTCTGATAAAACTCCGACACCTAAAGTTGAGAGAAAATCAGCATGTCATAATAAGCAGTATGCATAACTGGATACTTGTTGCTATCATACCACCCAGTCCTCAATACACAAAAAATAGGATCTGGGCTTTGATCCTCATTTGTAATTTGAACTTCGCTTTGTAATGGGGCTAAACACCCAATTCAACAACCCTAACATTTGGGGAAATTCTGTTTTGCTCTAAATTGCAAACTGTCAAAATCGATAATATCCAGACATGGGAATTTTCTTCAGTCCTCCATAGAACTAGAAAGGGTGTCTCTATAGTTGGATCTAGAACTTCGATCGGGGGCCATTTTTAATTAAAAGAGAAGGGGAGGAGTGAGGGAAATCCAGTGCTGTCTAAAACGGAATCTACAGTATAAATGTTTCCAAATGTTATCAATCATCCTCCTTCTTTGTATAGCAACAGCAATAAAACTGCATAATGCTAACAGTTGTGACTAGCAACAGGTCCCTTCCCAAAGGAGCTTACAATCTAGAATGGACACGGTAGGGGAGACAAGGGGGAGGGGGACATGGGGAAAGACAGAGATACCCATTTCCATATTTGCTTCCCTCATGAAGCCTCACTGTCCTCCCCCACTTCCTCACTCCCCGCACAGGATCTACTCCACTTCTTCAACAAGATTCATACACTCTGCCTTGCAATCACTTCTCAATCTTCTCCCTCCTCCACCTCATTCTCTGATGTTCCTCCTCCTGCCTCTCTTCTCTTCTCCTTCTCCCCAGCTTCTCTTGATGAGGTCACCTCCCTCCTTTCTTCGTCCAACCCCTCCACTTGCCCCCTTGACCCCATCTCCTCTCATCTCCTAACGTCAATTGCCCCCACCACTGTGCCTTCTCTGCTGCCCATCATCAGTCTCTCCCTCTCTACTGGGTCATTTCCATTGGCCTTCAAACACACTAGCCTCTCCCCTATCCTTAAGGTCACTCTTGACCCTTCTGACCCTTCCAGCTATTGCCCCACTTCGCTCCTACCCTTCGCTCCAAGCTCCCGGGGGAAGCTGTCTACATGCACTGTCTGGACTTCCTCTCTTCTGATTCCTCCCTTGACCCCCTCCAATTGGGCTTCTGCCATCTCCATTCTACTGAAACTGTCCTTGCCAAAATAACTGATGATCTTCTCTTAGCTAAGTCTAAGGCCCTCTACTCTGTTCTTGTCCTCCTTGATCTTTCTGCTGTCTTTGACACTGTTGATCATGGCCTCCTCCTGGATTTGCTACTCTCCCTTGGTTTCTGGGACACTATTCTCAACTGGTTCTCTTCATATCTCTCAAACAGCTCCTTCAAAGTTTCTCTTGCTGGTACCTCCTCTACGTCACTTCCCCTCTTTGTGGGAGTTCCCAAAGGCTCTGTCTTGGGCCCCCTTCTCTTCTCCATTTACACTGTTTCTCTGAGTAAACTAATAAACCCACAACTTACTATTACCTGTATGCTAATGACACGCAACTCTTTATCTCCACTCCCACACTCTCCCCCTCCATCCAGACTCGTATTACTGATATCTCTGCCTGGATGTCTCATCGTCAACTCATGCTTAATGTAGCCAAAACTGAACTCCTCATCTTTCCCCTGAAATTCTCCCCTCCTACCTACCTCTCAGTTTCCATTGATTCACCCAGCCGGTCCCTTGGGCCTGTAGCCTGGGATTCATCTTCAACTCCTCCCTCTCCTTTAAGTTTCAGATCCAGGCTGTTTCTAAATCCTGTTGCTTTGCTCTGTAAAATATTGTCAAAATCCGGCCTTGCCTTACTGTTACGGCTGCAAAAACCCTAGTCCATGTTCTAGTAATCTCTCAACTTAACTACTGCAGCTTCCTCCTTAGTGGCCTCCCTTGCTCTGATCTACTACCCCCTCATCCCCATTCAACACTCCACAGCCAAAATCATCCACCTTGCCCGTCGCTTTGACCATGTACAGCCCTCCTCTCTGCCCTGTACTGGCTCCCTCTACAGGAATGCATTCAGCAAAAGCTCCTGGTCTTCACCTTCAAGGCTCTTCATGGTCTTGCTCCCCAATCTCTCTTCACTCTTGTATTCTGCCATGCTCCTGCGCGGGAGCTTTGCTCCTCCTCTGCCTTCACCCTCGCCTTGCTCCTCTAAACATCTTCAACTCTTCTCCCTTGATGTCCCTCATGACTAGAACTCCCTCCCTGGATACTTTCGCTCCACTACCTCCCTCCCAACTTTCAAATCTCTCCTGAAAACCCACCTCTTCCATCAGGCCTTCTCTAGCTTGTCATGAGTGATACTGCATCCATTCCCCCTCACTCAGAACCTAATTCCCTGTAACTAAGAGAGGCACATGAGCCTGCAACTTCTCAGCTTCATGAATGTACTCTTGTCTTTCCTGATGTTTACCTCTCCCTCTCAGATTGTAAGCCCCTTAGGGGTAGGGACCTGTCTCTGACTGTGGATTGTACAGTGCCAGGTGCATTGCTATCACCATATAAATAATAAAAATAATAATAATTCATCCATGAATTTGAAAAGTTTATTTATTTTATTTATTTAGAAACTTAATACCCCACCCTCTCTTGCTGCTGGCAATTCAAGGTGGCTTATAATAAAAAGGTATACAATAGAGAAATACATAAAACACATCAAACCAATTTAAAAAGGGACAGAGAACATTAAAACCCCATAAAACCAAATTAATAGGGATGTGCTTGCGGTTCGATCATTCAGCAATTCTGTTCAGGAGCCGAGTTCGGGTTCAGTCATTTGGTCTGGGGACCTGGTTCAGGTACGCTGGCATTTGGTTTGGAAGTTTGGAAATCAGTCTAGGTATCGCATGGTCCCATGATCGCGTTGGAAACCAGAAAATCTAGTGCGTGCAGAGCTTGTGTGGAGAGAGAGCTTGTGTGGAATTGTGGCTGGCTGTTTGGTTTTGTTTGGTGTGATTTGGCTTTGTTGGACTGTGTGTTGGTTTGACTGTGTTGTTTTGGCTGGTTGGTGAGTTGGTGGGTTTGTGGGTTTGTTTGTTTGTGTGTGTGACTTTGAAAAAAAAATTAAGAGGGTCAGGCTTAATAGGACCTGGAAGCTGGCCAAGGTGGCGGAGCTGGTGGAGGAGGAAGAGCCTGAGGTTGCTGCCGCTGGACCTTTGGTGGTTGGCTCCTCATCAGAAGAGCAAGAGCCAGGCACAGGAGGTGCTGCCAGGTTTGTAAACTTTTTTTTTTTTAACTTTGAGGAAAAGAAGAATACTACCCTTTAGAGCGAGCTCACTGGCATGCGGGTGGGTGCATGGGTGGTGGACAGTCAGGCACAAACAGTGGGCATCAGCGGGTGGCAGTGGATGTCTGTCACAGAGAGAGAGGGTGTGGGGGGCTCTTCCAGCAGTCAGGTACAAGTCGAAGGAAGCACCCACCCAAACACGTGCCAGCCTTCCCCAGCAAGCGTCTCCCGTTGCCATTCCTAGCACCCCAAGAAGGGCAGTATTTGCATGTGCCAGCCAGGGTCTTTTGGATTTTCACATGCCAGCCAGGGTCACCATCTCCCATTGCCATCCCTAGCACCCCAAAGAGGGAGGACTAGAGGCATCATCATAAATGCATGATATTACCTAGGTGTTGTTTATGTGTTCCTGTTTCAGAGAGGGTGAGAAATTGGATGCCAGCACTGGTGCCACATGCAGGACACTGAGGTGGAGGTCTCCAGTGCCACTGCCAGACAGCGGGCGCACAAGGTCCAATGTCTGGTGGGATATGAGAAGCATACCGGATTTGCCGTCTGCAAGGTAAGGCATGGGGGATGGAACAACAGGGAATGGATTGCCATATGACCTGTTAGGAAGTCCCCTGCAGAGAGAGATTGGCCACCCACCCACCCACTTGTAGAGACAGAATGCAGGCAGGGCTTGACAGACCATTGGACTGACACAGTATGGCACTTCTTATGTTCCTATCTTTTTATATTTTTTAGATATATGGCAAAAGATTTAAAAGGGTCAGCCAGGGGACCACATTGGGGCTCATTGTCCATGTGGAGAAAGTCCACGGCAAGACTGTGAGGCGGCAGGACTCTGGAGTGGCCATGGAGCATCATCACCAGAAGAAAGGGGGGAAGGCATGCCAGAAGTGATGACATGAAAGCCCTTCCCCATCCTCCAGTTCAGCTGAGGACACTGTCTCCAGTCCCCTAGGAGGAGTCTGAAGCAGCAAGGGGCCATGCAATTTGCCCTCAAGCATGGGTGCCAAATGGAGGAGGGTGGAATGCCCACCCCTAGGTCCCATCCACCCCTTTCACCTTTCCCCCATGTTCTGGGGGACAGACCCACAGACCAATAAGTTATTTAAGTTTCTTTTCTTTTAATATATATAAATGTTTGGTTTTGGTTTTATAAATGTGTTGTTGTAGTGGTTGTTTGAAAACTTTTTATAAAAGTTCTATTTGTTGTTGTTACCCGCTTTGTTTTAACTTCCAATCTTTTATCCCTCTGTGCTGCTTCTGGCAAGTGGCAGAATCTCATTGTATATACAGCTTGTCAGATCTCTACCTGCCAGCAGCAGCAGATGTAGTGTTAGCATATTAGCCCCAAGAAGTGCCAGCAGCAGTGCCTGGCAGCATGGCATGAGAGGCAGGCAGACTTTGATCTATGTCACCAGGGCAGGCGAGTGGGCAGCATGGCATGAGCAGAAGGCAGACAGACTGAGGCAGGCAGGCTAGGCTTTGATCTAAGCCACCTGGGTGAGCGGGCGGGCAGGCAGGCGACGTGGCATGAGCAGGAGGAAGGCAGACTGAGGCAGGTTTTTATCTAGGCCACCTGGGCGGGTGGGCAAGTGAGCAGTGTAGCATGATAGGCAAGCATACTGAGCCAGGGTTCAAGCTTTTCAACCTTGGTGGGCAGGCAGGTGGGCAGCATGGCATGAGGTGGGCAGGTGGGCTGGGGCAGGCTTAGAGCTTGGCGGCAACTTGGGAAGGAAAACAGGCAGCATGGCATGAGAGATGGACAGGTGGGCTGAGGCAGGCTTCGAGCTTGGCAACCTGGGTGGGCAGACAGGCAGTGTGGCATGAGAGGCAGGCAGGTGGGCTGGGGCAAGCTTAGAACTTGGCAGCAACCTGGGCGGGCAGACAGGCACCTTGGCATGAGAGGCAGGAAGGTGGACTGGGACAAGCTTTGATCTAAGCAACATGGGCGGGCAGACAGGCACCTTGGCATGAGAGGCAGTATGGGAGGCAAGCTGGGACCTTGGCATGGCACTCGGATAGGCTGGCGAAGACTGTGCAGAGAGAGAGAGAGAGCCAGTTAGATACACGGGCTGAGATCGTGTAGTCAGAAGCCGACCGGAAGGCTTACAGTTCCCCAATGCCACCCTGCATCATGAGGTCAGTCAGATAAGCCAGCCGAGGCCGTCTAGTAAGAGAGAGAGAGAGAGAGAGAGAGAGAGAGAGAGAGAGAGAGAGAGAGAG
>QEPC01010709.1:39557-50632 GCA_003113815.1 Sphenodon punctatus
GTTGGTGGGTTTGTGGGTTTGTTTGTTTGTGTGTGTGACTTTGAAAAAAAAATTAAGAGGGTCAGGCTTAATAGGACCTGGAAGCTGGCCAAGGTGGCGGAGCTGGTGGAGGAGGAAGAGCCTGAGGTTGCTGCCGCTGGACCTTTGGTGGTTGGCTCCTCATCAGAAGAGCAAGAGCCAGGCACAGGAGGTGCTGCCAGGTTTGTAAACTTTTTTTTTTTTAACTTTGAGGAAAAGAAGAATACTACCCTTTAGAGCGAGCTCACTGGCATGCGGGTGGGTGCATGGGTGGTGGACAGTCAGGCACAAACAGTGGGCATCAGCGGGTGGCAGTGGATGTCTGTCACAGAGAGAGAGGGTGTGGGGGGCTCTTCCAGCAGTCAGGTACAAGTCGAAGGAAGCACCCACCCAAACACGTGCCAGCCTTCCCCAGCAAGCGTCTCCCGTTGCCATTCCTAGCACCCCAAGAAGGGCAGTATTTGCATGTGCCAGCCAGGGTCTTTTGGATTTTCACATGCCAGCCAGGGTCACCATCTCCCATTGCCATCCCTAGCACCCCAAAGAGGGAGGACTAGAGGCATCATCATAAATGCATGATATTACCTAGGTGTTGTTTATGTGTTCCTGTTTCAGAGAGGGTGAGAAATTGGATGCCAGCACTGGTGCCACATGCAGGACACTGAGGTGGAGGTCTCCAGTGCCACTGCCAGACAGCGGGCGCACAAGGTCCAATGTCTGGTGGGATATGAGAAGCATACCGGATTTGCCGTCTGCAAGGTAAGGCATGGGGGATGGAACAACAGGGAATGGATTGCCATATGACCTGTTAGGAAGTCCCCTGCAGAGAGAGATTGGCCACCCACCCACCCACTTGTAGAGACAGAATGCAGGCAGGGCTTGACAGACCATTGGACTGACACAGTATGGCACTTCTTATGTTCCTATCTTTTTATATTTTTTAGATATATGGCAAAAGATTTAAAAGGGTCAGCCAGGGGACCACATTGGGGCTCATTGTCCATGTGGAGAAAGTCCACGGCAAGACTGTGAGGCGGCAGGACTCTGGAGTGGCCATGGAGCATCATCACCAGAAGAAAGGGGGGAAGGCATGCCAGAAGTGATGACATGAAAGCCCTTCCCCATCCTCCAGTTCAGCTGAGGACACTGTCTCCAGTCCCCTAGGAGGAGTCTGAAGCAGCAAGGGGCCATGCAATTTGCCCTCAAGCATGGGTGCCAAATGGAGGAGGGTGGAATGCCCACCCCTAGGTCCCATCCACCCCTTTCACCTTTCCCCCATGTTCTGGGGGACAGACCCACAGACCAATAAGTTATTTAAGTTTCTTTTCTTTTAATATATATAAATGTTTGGTTTTGGTTTTATAAATGTGTTGTTGTAGTGGTTGTTTGAAAACTTTTTATAAAAGTTCTATTTGTTGTTGTTACCCGCTTTGTTTTAACTTCCAATCTTTTATCCCTCTGTGCTGCTTCTGGCAAGTGGCAGAATCTCATTGTATATACAGCTTGTCAGATCTCTACCTGCCAGCAGCAGCAGATGTAGTGTTAGCATATTAGCCCCAAGAAGTGCCAGCAGCAGTGCCTGGCAGCATGGCATGAGAGGCAGGCAGACTTTGATCTATGTCACCAGGGCAGGCGAGTGGGCAGCATGGCATGAGCAGAAGGCAGACAGACTGAGGCAGGCAGGCTAGGCTTTGATCTAAGCCACCTGGGTGAGCGGGCGGGCAGGCAGGCGACGTGGCATGAGCAGGAGGAAGGCAGACTGAGGCAGGTTTTTATCTAGGCCACCTGGGCGGGTGGGCAAGTGAGCAGTGTAGCATGATAGGCAAGCATACTGAGCCAGGGTTCAAGCTTTTCAACCTTGGTGGGCAGGCAGGTGGGCAGCATGGCATGAGGTGGGCAGGTGGGCTGGGGCAGGCTTAGAGCTTGGCGGCAACTTGGGAAGGAAAACAGGCAGCATGGCATGAGAGATGGACAGGTGGGCTGAGGCAGGCTTCGAGCTTGGCAACCTGGGTGGGCAGACAGGCAGTGTGGCATGAGAGGCAGGCAGGTGGGCTGGGGCAAGCTTAGAACTTGGCAGCAACCTGGGCGGGCAGACAGGCACCTTGGCATGAGAGGCAGGAAGGTGGACTGGGACAAGCTTTGATCTAAGCAACATGGGCGGGCAGACAGGCACCTTGGCATGAGAGGCAGTATGGGAGGCAAGCTGGGACCTTGGCATGGCACTCGGATAGGCTGGCGAAGACTGTGCAGAGAGAGAGAGAGAGCCAGTTAGATACACGGGCTGAGATCGTGTAGTCAGAAGCCGACCGGAAGGCTTACAGTTCCCCAATGCCACCCTGCATCATGAGGTCAGTCAGATAAGCCAGCCGAGGCCGTCTAGTAAGAGAGAGAGAGAGAGAGAGAGAGAGAGAGAGAGAGAGAGAGAGAGAGAGAGAGAGAGGCAGGGCAGGCACCAGGCATTGGGAGTGAGGGACAGCACCTCAGCAGCACAGAAGCAGTAGCCCTAGCCCAGATTGAGGTGGAGGAGCCCCGTCCCAAGACTGCCCCTGACATGGGATGGCATGTGCCACTGCACTATCAATCCTTGTCCAGGGGCAGCTTGGGGAATCCCAGCAGCGGAAGGTTCACCTGATGAACAACAACTGCTCCACCAACTTGGCCCCCAGTCTCAGGCAGTGTGGGGAGCAAATGTCCCCTGCCATGGAGAACACCCGCTTGCTGGGGACACTGGTTGGTGGTCAGGACAGTATATCCTTGGCCACTTTCGACATGGCCAGCCACATGTTGGTGTTGCCGTCCCAGTAGGCCAAAGAATCACTGCTGGGATCAATCCACGGCTCCTCCTCCAGGTAGGTCTCCACTGCTGCTGAGGCGCCTTCATACTCACTGCCCTCATCCATGCTGCTTGCCCTATTGTGCACGGCACCATGCTCCCCAGAGTGGTCTGTGCATAGGCCGAGCTTCTTCTGCTGCTGCTGCCAATAGGGGTGCTGTTGGTGCTGCTGCTACCGCTAGGTCTGGGGGCAGGAATAGACCCACCTGGCTGAAATGGTTGGCTGCTCCCACTCCCACCATCCCCAGGGGCATCATGCTGGATGCTCTGCCTGCCGGACCCTCTCCACCAGGTCACCCTTCCAGTGGCCATAGAGCACTGTCTGGTGTGCCATGCTGCCCTTGACCCTGGGGTCCAGCATTGTTGCCAGGACATATTCCTCCTGTCGCAGGAGCTCATCAAACTGTGCCCTCAGCCCTGCCTTCAGGTGCCACAGCAGGTCAAGCACCTCATTAGCCAGCTTCCTGCTCTGAGGGCCAAAATCCCATCTCCCGAGAATCTCGTCCAGCCTCCTGTGAAGACTCTGGACCAGAGTGGTCACCTGGATGAGGGTGGCAGTGGAGCTGCTCACGGTCTCCATCGCATCCAGGAATGGGCTTAGTACAAAGACCGTGTGAGCGAGGATCTCCCATTCCGCCCCAACGTACCATGGAGGTGCCCCGCTGTCCATCACCTGTTGAAACTGATGCAGGGTGGCTTTTTGCTCAAGAAGATGCTCGAGCACCAGGAAGGAGACATCCTGAACCAGCTGATGTGGCAGGAGCTGTTACCGCGCTGTGATTCCATTCCACCATATCGGAATTGCCCGCACCACACCGTGGATTTTCTGTGGACATTCCGCTAATTCCGCCGGCATTCTGCAAATTGTGGAATTGTGGAAAATTGCAGAAACTGTCAGAAAACTGCTGTTCCGCTATTTTGTGGTACTGGCCGAATGGTGGAAGTAGCGAAAATGTCATGTTTCCACTATTTTGCGAAGCCTGTGAAAGTAGCGGAATGAAATTAGCGTAACTGCGGAAGTAGCGGAATGAAACTAGCAGAATGAAAGCCTCTGCCACACCATAACACTACGGATATGCTGTTTCTGGAATTAGCTACCGTTGTGACATTTCACTACAGCCCTACTGGGGAGCCTTGCTCAGCCTGCTTCACCTGGAGGAGCTCACTGCCCTTCACGCTCCGGTTAAAGAACCCCACCAGCTTCTTCCCCCACTTCATCAGGGAGCTAAGGGTGCTGCATCCCCAATCCCTTTATCCCCCAAGCCCAGAGCATCCCTGACCACCAGGTGAAGTGTGTGTGTGGCGCAAGGGATGCTGGTGAAGCCCCCGTCATGGACTGCCTTCAGTATATTGGCTGCGTTGTCCATCACCACACACTCCTTGGTGAAGTGCTTGCCTGGCGTGACCCACTCCCTCACCATGGCAGTCAGGGCTGCCTCAGTGTTCCTAGCAGTGTGTCAGTTGTCCATGACTTGTGCCTGAAGCAGGGCCCNGGCTGAAGCAGGGCCCACCTGTACCCTGCTTTGGGATCCCTCCTGCCACTGCCATGTGCTGCCTCTGGGTCCTGCCACCAGTGTGCAGTCACTGCCAGGTAGGCATGCTGTGCATTCCTACTTGACCACAGGTCTGTTGTAAAGTGGATTGTGGCACCCCCAGCCCCTGCAAGCTGCTCCCTCACCCGCTCCTTCAAAGCCCTGTACAGCTCTGGCACCACATTCTGACTGAGGGTGGAGCAGGACGGCAGCTATAACTGGGGGGCCAGGAACCCAATCAGCCACCTGAAACTCATGTCCTCTACAATGGAGAAGGGCTGCCCATCCAGTGAGTGCAATCATTTCACCCAACAGGCACCTGGATTTCTCTTGAAAGCCACGCTGCCCTCCAGCTGGTGAAGGCCTTGGCAGCTGCCCCCACCCCAGCTCCTCCATGGTGGACTGATGCTGCTGGTGAGGCTCCTGCTGCTGTTCTTCCCCCCTAGCAGGAATACTGCTCCTGCTGCTAGAGGAAGCAGTTGGTACAGGACGCTTTCTCGCCGAAGGAGGTGGGCAACTGGCCGCTGCAGTTGGGAACCCACTGGCATCCACTTCCCCTGCCTTTCCACTTAGCAGCAGAGCTCTGTCGCATGACTTCAGGTGCATCACCATGGCAGTTGTGTCAAGATTGGCGAGCACCTGCCCATGCTTCATCACCTTATTGCACACAGTGCACTGCACCTCCCTGGGATCATTTGCCCGCACCTGCTTCAAATGTGCCCAGACAGAGGATTCCCCCCCACCCTTCCTGCCTTCTGGACCACCCTGGTGACACACTGCTGCCAGAACTGCTGGGAGGGACAGAACTTGGTGGCAATGACACAGCTCTGGGAGGAGGGACAGCCATCACCTCAGCTCCAGACAAGTCCTCTGCTGGACTAGAGTCTGTCTCTGCATCACTGTCCCCAATCACGGTGATGTCGTGCAAAAGGGAGTACTGTGACCCTGAGGCTTGACTGCCCACCATTCTTCTGCTGCCACCCTCCCTGTGCCCCCTAGAGCTGCTACTGCTGCTGCTACTCCTCTCCCTGCTTCCATTGCCCAGGGATTGGGCCCTGTCTCTAACAACCAGGGTGGGATCCCAGCCCTGGACTGCTGGGGACCACCTCAACAATAAGGGACATTGGTGGCCCTGGAGGAACAACCGAAGCACCTGCCAGTGCTCCAGCAGCAGCAGAGACAGCCGCAGCCTCATGTCCTGCAGGCCTTCCAGTGCTCTGCGTGGCACTGGAGGATGCTGGCAGGAGGCACCACCGAACCACCCCCAGACTAGTGCCACTGCTGGGAGCCTCCGAAGCTTGACTGTGAAAATCAGGCCTGTGCAGTTTGGGGCATGGTGATGGGCTCTGGCTGCTGCTGCTGCTGCATTCTGCCACTCCTCTGGCACAGCCCCTACCACCTCTGCCACGTGCCCCATTGCCTGCCTTACGGGAAGCAGACCAGCCTCTCCTACTTCCCTTTTTGATGTCTTCAAACTCAAACACACACAAAGATTTTATAATTTAAAAAAAAAAAAATGTATTCAATTTTTAATCTATTATTATATATATATATCTACACTAAATCTAACTGCTATTAACTATTGCTATTCTAAAACCTATGGAACTAAATTGAATATCCTAATAACTACAAAGGCCTAGTCCTACAAACACACTATAAAAAATCAATCACTACACACTATCTCTATCTATCTCTATAACTAAGCTAACTACTAAAAATATGTAACTATCTATAGTAACTATATCTAATATCTATCTATATATACAATATTACACAGGGATGTGGGGGGGACACAAAGAACACAGGGAGGGGTACAAAACTGAAATGAAACCTAAATCAATCTAATAATCCTACTCTAAATAAATCCAAACACAGGGAAAGGGAATCAAGGCTAGAATATATGGAGGGAGAGGGAACGGATTCAATGGAGGGGGGAGGAAGAACACAGGGATAGGTAAAAAATAAAAATAAGGCCTAAATCTATTTAATATAATCTAAATAAATGATAATATGAAGGTAATTGGTAAGGTAAGTTTATTAAGGTTGTTAGTCACATGGCCATTACAACACAATGTAAATGTGTTGTAGTTAAATGTGTTGGATGGGTGAAATAGGAGGAGAATGGCAATGGATTGAGGAGAACACAAACTGCTGGGGGAGGGAGCCTTCTGAAAACGCCTGATGTCAGGAACAGTGACTAGCTCAGAAGGTGTTGGAAGGGGGGAGGGCAATGAGTCTTGTTACTTGCTGTGCCCAGCTCACCATAAGCCCCATTGGCTCCATGCAGCCTAGCTCGTGGCCAATTGCAGCCTGCAAAGTCAGTGGTCTGAGGAGAAAAGGGATGGTGATTGGGCAGGCTGGCTGCTATTCCAAGCCTCTCGACCCTGGTGCCTGGAAGTCTGCTCCTCAGCTGACTCCCCCTCCCTGTCACGTTTTTGCCTTCCAGTCACGTTTTTGCCGCCCGAACAATCCAAACTCAATCTGAACTGACCAAACTGTTTGGTTGTTTCAGAGTTCAGATCGCGTTCAGGTTCAGTCAGTTCGGGTTTGGGTTCGGTCATCCGAACAGACCTAGTTCAGTCCGAACTCCTAACTTCCGAACTGCATTTGCACATCCCTACAAATTAACCCCCCAATTAACAAGTTGCATGTGTACTTGCCCATCTTAATTACAAGAGGGGGGAGAGGATGTTGTGCCAAGATTGTTCTCATTTGTGTTTTTCAAAAATTGTGTGATATGAGCCCTTGGCCCGCCTTATTAAGCGGCCACCAGGGGCGTTTGTCACGCTCCATTAGTGAAATGGAGCAAAGGGTGGAGGGGAGATGAGGCTGCATTCTGTTCCCTCCAGGGCGCTTGCAGAGCCGCTGGAGGGGGAACGCTGGAGGGGGAGCGCCGGTGCATGCAGGCCGGGCTGCGGCAAGGATCTCTCGGCGGCCCGGGCGTGGTCTGCCTGGCAACAGGGCCAGCCAATGATGAGTGAGCATGGAGGCCCCGCCCCTTGTGGGGAGCCTTCCTGCCCGCTGTCTCGCTCGGCAGCATTCTGAGCGCCGTAGCGAGTGGGCAAGCCCCCAACCCTCCCTCCCAGAGATACTACGGGTTTTAACTGGCTGCCTTAGAGGGGCCAGGAAGGAATTTTTAGAGAAAACATAATTGGTCAAATAGTTTTTCTCATTTTCCGCCTTCCTCATAGTGTTCCGTTGTTGTGGCTGATCAATCCCAGGTAGTCAGGATTGAGGGAGGGAAGTAGTTATTGTTATACTTTGTCACACTCTTGCAGGGGTCCAGTGCTGTAGCAAGTTGGTAAGAATAAGTAGTAAAAGAGGCATCTCCTTAAGAGATGTTGGCACTGGACCTGAATTGCCTGAGGGCAATTACCCCCAACATGCCTAATTCTGATTCGAATAAAGAGTGTGGTCTTTCAAACCAAACATGGTTGTCCTTGTTTCATTTTGGATGCACCAACAATAAGATACAGTGTCTTAAACAAGGATTTAGCCCTGTTTCATCACTCATTAACTCTACTTTTTGAAATTACAGTAAAGGCTAAACTTTCAGCCTTGAGAATATAAAATGTACCTGCTTTTTCAAATGGGAATTATTTGGGAAACTGTTCATGCATAAATACCTTTTTATTCATACATCATTAAATCATTAACAGGGAAAAACAGGATTTCTGTTTGAAAAGTGTAAACTGAGTATGTGGCCTGGTTTGGCCCGATCAGGCAGACCTTAGCCTAGGCTGTGATCTGGACCCGGGCTAGCCACCGACATAGCCTGGGGCAATCCTGGGGCAACATCTGGAGGTCCAACGTCACAACTCCTTGCCCTAGTGACCCTGTCATTTTTTTCTCCAGCCTCTGAGCCAGGGTTTCCCCACCCCTACAGCTTAGGGTGGCAAAAATCCTAAAAGGCTGCTCTTTCCAATTGCTTGATTCATGGATCCAGTCATCTCTACCCTCAAGCACTGAAATAGTGAGCTTAGTGAGAGACAATAGAGAAGAGCGCATTCCCTCAATGATAGGGGATAGATCTGTGGCAGATTGATGAGCAAACCTGTTGAATCCATGGTACTCAAACTTGCCAGAACAAGAATAAATACTATTGATTGCTCATGTGTTGCCTGACAAGCTGCCCACTGTTCTATATTGTTATTTCTAATACCCACCCCCAAATTACCTTATGGTCACAGAGGGGCTCAAATCAGCAATGGGAGAGGGAGGCACACTTGGGGGACAAGGATTGCTGCTAAAAAACCCTGAACAGATGAGTCTATACAATGGGCTTTAGGGAAATGTAGTTCATCATTAGACTCTTTGTAACTGAAAAGGCTTCTTACAGACTAGTAGACTACAGCTCCCAGAATGCTGCACACCATGCCCTCCATCTGGAGGGAGGTCCGCAGTTATCTTTAACACCACCACCACCACCCCACTTGAGGGCATACTAAATTGAATGACAAAGAATGCCAGTTGGAAACCAATAGAGACAACAGCACAAATGCCAATTGGAAGTGATGGGGCTTTGTAAATGCCAAAAGGCCTTAATAGGCAGTAAACCAATAAAACGGCAGGTGGGTATCTGAAACAAAGGGAATAGGGGGATCTGAAATGCCAAAGAATGAGAGAAGGGGAGTGGGGGGAAGAGTAGAAAAGCCCAGAATGGGGTTGGGGAGTGAGAAAGTCACAGAGAGGAAATAGAAATAAGGGAATGGGGGCTAGGTGGAATGATAGTTAGGAGGCCACCAGGCTGGAATGATGTGGAGCTGGGTGAAATGACAGGTAGGAGGCCACCAGGAGCTTCTGGAATAACAGGAGACTTCACAGAATGATAGGTATGATGCTATTAGTAGCCAATGGAATGACAGGGAGCTGGGTGGAATGATGGGCGTGAGGTCAGCTACAACATGCTGAATGAAAAGGGGCTTGGTTGAATGGTGGATAGGAGGCCACCAATACCAGCTGGAATTATGGGCGGGGGAGCTGGGTAGAATGTCAGGTAAGAGGCCACAGGGAGCAGTTGGAATGTTGGGGGTCTGGATCATTCCAGCCACTCTTGATGGCCTTTAACCCATGATACCACCTCTGTCATTCCAGTCACTCCCAGAGGCCTACCGCCACCCATCATTTGACTTTGCTTCCCTTCATTTGAAATGGTTCCAGTGTCCTCCTCTTCCCCATCATTCTAGCTGCTCCTGGTAGTCTCTTATACAGCATTTCATCCGCCCTTCCATTCCCGTCACTACTGGAAACCTCCTACCTGTCATTCCAATCATTCTCTGTGGCCTCTTACCCATCATTCATCCCAGACCCCCATCATTCCAGCTGCTCCCAGAAGTCTCCTACCTATCATTCCACCTCACTGACTTTCCATTTCCTCGCTGTGACTTCCTCACTCCCCCCTCACATCTTGGCCTTTTGCCCTCCCCTCTCCCCTTCTTTGGCATTTCAGATCCTTCCCATTCCCTTTGTTTCAGATAAGCATCTGCCATTTTATTGGTTTATTGCCCATTAAGGCCTTTTGGCATTCACAAAGCCCCATTACTTCCAATTGGCATTTGTGCTGTTGTCTCTATTGTTTTTCACTTGACTTCTTCGGCATTCGATTTAGTATGTCCCTAATGGGGGGTGGGGGTGGTTAAAGATAATTGGTGACCTTCTTCCAATTGGAAGGCATGGTGCACAGCATTCTGGGAGTTGTAGTCCAGAAGCAGCCTTTTCAGCCACAAAGAGTCTTATGATGAACTAGATTTTGCTAAAACCTATAGCATAGGCTCAGCTACTTAGTGTTTATTTTAAATACTAAACCTGAACCTCCCTCATCCCTGGAATGTGCCCTCCTTTTGCTTCCCAGAGCCCCCCTGAGCTTCCCCACCACTGCCGAATACCCCCTGGAGCTTCTCTGTTGCTGCCCAGAGCCACCCTACATTCCCCAGGTAATTCTACTCATGGTTCTACTAACACAGATCTCTGAAATGTCATGGAGCAGCCTGTCAGATGCTCATACATTTGTGCAAGCATCCCTTGGGCATCTGATAGGGGTGCCTGAAATGGCTGGGAATGGGATTACTCACAGGTAGAAAATCTGCTACTAGGGCTGATGCGGCAGCAGCTGTTACCGCACCGCGATTCCATTCCTAAACCTCGGCATCCCATGTTGCGCCTCACAGGATTCCACGCGGTACTCCACGATTCTGCGTTTCTTTCGCTACAAGAATTCACAGATGCGGTATGTATGTGTTTCGCCGATTTCTTGATCGTTACCGTTGTATAAAATCAGTGGTCTTTTCCCGCGTTCCGCCAATTTAATATATGAGACACAGGCATGAGCACTTATCGCGGTTCCGCGAAGGGAGTATGACTATTTTGTGCTGCCACTGCAGTGCTGGCTGTGATGCTGTCATGCTGTCACTGACTGCTGCTGGTGCTGTGCTGCTGTCTGTGTGTGTCTCTTTGTACCGCAGTAACCACTCGTTCTTCTCAATACCTACATGCATCTACAACATGTTCTTGTTGGGAGTTGATTGAAGGAACGGTATTTTTATTATTTTTCAAATTGTTTTTTTATGTAAAGATCTGCAAAGAAAAGTTTTTTGTCCAAACATCATGTTTTTAGTTAAAAGTGACCTGTGTCACTTTAAACTCACCACTTAAGCTCACGACTTAAGCAATACTGCCAGAGTGTAACTATGTAA
>QEPC01010709.1:63195-99317 GCA_003113815.1 Sphenodon punctatus
CATTTCAGCCTAACCCGAACTGTTGGAGTGTGGTTTTGAAAGCTGCTCCGAGCAGCTTTTAAAATCGCACTCCAACAGTTCAGATGTGCGATTTAAAAGCACATCTGAATGAGCCCCTAGTCTTCACCTATAAAGCTCTTCACAACCTCGCTCCCCCCTACCTCTCTGCACTTATCGCCCTCCATACTCTGGCCCGTGTACTTCGCTCCTCCTCTGTCCCTTCTCTCACCCTTCCATGCCTTCCCTGCTCCCCTAAGCGCCTTCATCCCTTCACCCTTGCTGCCCCCCATGCCTGGAACTCCCTCCCTGTCCACATCCACCTTGCCCCCTCCCTTCATACCTTCAAATCTCTCCTTAAAACTCACCTGTTTCGCTCTGCTCTGTCTGACTCTTTATCCTGCTGAGCCACTATTTCCTATACCTACGGTCTGTTTACCCTTATCCTTGCCACAGGGACCTGCCTGCTGTCATTCTCATCATAACCAAGCCAAGTACGTGCACCTGAGACCTCACATCTTCATGAATGTTAGACACCTTGTCTCTCCCTCTGTTCCCCTTCCTATGTCTCTCCCCCAGCTCCTGTTTCTCAGATTGTAAGCCCCAGGGGCAGAGACCATTTATATTTTATTACTTTGCAAAGTGCCAGGTACACTGCTGGTGCTATATAAATGTTTGTTAATAAAATAATAATAATAATAATAAATAATAATAATATTAAAATTTATATGCCACCCCCTCCTGCTATAAGCATTAAAGATAAGAGTTTATTAATTCTGGAGTGGAGCCGGACTGTGCAATGAAGAGTTCATTTGCATGAGATCCTGAGTCCAGTAACAAGAGGACAAAAATTATGATTGCCGAATATCTCCAGCTCTTTAAGCCCCTTTGGAAAGCAGGAAGGGTGGGGGGCTGGCAGGCAGGAATTCTGGGTTCAATGGGAGGGGAAGTAGGAGCTTGTGGGTTAGAGAAGGGGGAGCTGCGATCCAGGATTCCCGAGTTCTCTAGGAGATGGGAGAGAGGAGGAGTTTTGTTCAGGGGGACTGAGAACCAGGACTCCTGAGTTCAATGGGAGGGGAGCATGGACTAATGGGTTAGAGTGGGGGGGGGGGATGGGATCTGGGATTTGTGGGTTCAATGGGAGGGGAGCAGGGCCTAGTGGGTTACAGCAGAGGGCAAGGTGCCAGGACTCCTGGGTTCAATGGGAGGGGAGCAGGGGCTAGTGGTCATAGACTAGACCAGGAGAGCTGGGAGTCAGGACTCCTGGGTTCTTTGGGAGGGGAGTGGGGGTTTGTGAATTAGATCAGGGGGCCATGGGCCAGGACTCATGGG
The DNA here is from genome assembly GCA_003113815.1 of Sphenodon punctatus. NCBI lineage: Eukaryota > Metazoa > Chordata > Lepidosauria > Sphenodontia > Sphenodontidae > Sphenodon > Sphenodon punctatus. Next base: position 64,525 of record QEPC01010709.1, read on the forward strand.
TACAATGGAAAGGTGAGTAGGAGCTACTGGGTTAGAGCAGAGTGGCTGGGAGCTGGAACATCTGGGTTCAATGGCAGGGGAGCAAAGACTAGTGGGTTAGAGCAGGGGGCAAAAGCCAGGACTTGTGAGTTGTATGGGAGGGGAGTAAGGGCTTATGGGTTAAAGCAAGTGAAAAGGGAGTCAGGACTCCTGGATTGGAGGAGCGGGGACTTTGTGTATTCCCCTTTCATAAAACAGGGAAATTCTAGGATCAAATAACCTTTGGTTTAAGAGAGGAATTAAGGTTCTTACAAATTCACTTATGCTCCACAAAACAGGGAAGTCATAAGTTAGGGCTGCTGCCTTAACGTGCATGCTATGTAAGCAGTAAAGAAGTTGTACAGTTTCACAACTTAGGCTCCGTGCACTGGTACTTTGCCTTGGTCTTTCATCCCCAATGCTCTTCCTCTACAGGCTGGGGACAACACTGCAGCTGGGAAAAGCAGGGTGTTATGGGGCAGCTTTCCCTATATGCTTTCATTTGAGTTGTGGAGAATAGAACAGCTGAATACCGGAGGGCTGTATGATGGTTGTGGTAGTGGGGGACAAGGTTGATTAATGTGGGATGTGTACAGGGAGACAAGATTGCGGCCAGCTGGGCAGTGGGGGAAGTATCTGTATCAGGAGGGGACAGCCAGGTGCTGCAGGAGTTTTTGTGGGTGATAAGGTTGAGAAATGGGTGATATGTATGCATGGACAAGGCTGGAGGGCAGGCAGGGATGGGGGGGAGTGTATGTAATGGGCAGACAAGTGCTGGGAGTAATGTATATGGGGAATAAGCCTGATAGATGGGTGATATGTATCCATGTACAAGGCTAGGGGACAGTCAGGGATTGAGAAAAAAATACTTGTTTAGTTACATTTATATACCTCCCTTTCCATAAAGGCTCAGGGCAGCTTACAATAAATACAAACAATAATAAAATTCTTACAATCAATAAAAAAAAATCCCTTACTCCATCCATCCACTCCTCCCCTGACCCCCACCCACCCAGTCCCATGAAACCCTATCCCTGCCTGCAAAATGCCTGGCTAAATAGAAAGGTTTTACATCATTTCCTGAAGATGAACAGCCTCAGGCTTAGACAAACCTCCAAAGGGAGGAAGTTCCATAATTGTATGGGGAGAGGGTGCCCAGGTGCGAGGGAGGGTATATGAGGGGAAAGGGTGAGAAATAGATGATGTATATTCAGGGACAAGGTTTGGGGGACAACCAGGGTAGTGCCTAAGTGTATGTATGTTTTTCATATGTGCTTTCTGTTGGGAGGGGATGAGGACATGGGATATTGAAGTACTGGGGGGTGTATATAGGAGGAACAAAATTGATGGCTAGCTTATTCCCCTTATGAGGGCTGTACCTGAGGAGAAAGCAGATGGCAAATAATCCTCAATGATGAACAACAGCACACAGACAGCCAAATTCCTTTTCAATACAGTATAGTACTCCGGGGCATGAAATACTAGGACAAGTATTTGCTTGCCCTTAAATCACCTCTGTAGTAAGCACTAAGCAGATGCACTTGAGCTGCTGCCTGAGAGGAGAGCTGTAAATGAAGGTGAAATTGTGGCTACAATGGAGACAGGGATCAAGTCCATAATGTTGGGGTGGGGAGGAGCTTGCTGTCTCCAGCTAAAGTGTTGCCCCCAACCTGCAGAGGAAGATCATTGGGGATGAAAGACCAAGGCAAAGTACCAGTGCATGGAGCCTAAGTTTTAAGTGAGCACAATGAGTGGTTTTAGACGGACCCAGAGGCAGTCCGCTTCCAGCCCTGCCTAGGTCCACTTTAGATGAACCCAGAGCGTCCCCCCTACCCCCCAGCAACAGTCCACCCACCCACCCAGGACCCCCACCACCATCTTAGAACCCAATGCTCTAGGCTAGCACCTGCAATTCTATGGTGTTGTCAGGGCAATGGCCAGCAAGGAGTGGAGCTGCAGCATGGATCCGCCAAGCAGATGGACAGTAGTTCCACTCTGGGTTTGGCCAGCCCACTCCGCTAGCAGTGCTCCAGGATGTTCTGGAGCACAGCAAGCGGGGCTGTCCCGGAGCTACTCCAACACCTAGTGGGACACCTTTAGATGCACTAACCAGCCCAGGGGTGAAGCAGGCAGGCACAGCTGCCCCCGTAGCTGCCATCTGTCTGTTTCCTCCCAATATGTGAGACTGTACAATGTCTTTACTGCTTACATGGCACGCAAGTTAAGGTGGGAGACTTAACTTACAATTTCCATACTTTTGGAAGCATGAGTGAATTTGTATGAACCTTAACTCCTCTCTTATACTGAAGGTTTTTTGGTCCTAGAATAAGCTAAATTTTGGTGCAATGGCAAAGATAGGGAATTGTTACTCCAACATACTGTTGCAAGTATCTTCCCAAGATTAAAAGAAAAAGAAAAAAAGAATGGCCACTTACTATTGATGATTAAGGATTGCTCAATAGTACTAACAGAAAAAATCAATCTTGGAAATGTAAGTAGCTTTGATTATTTCAAATTGTAATTCTTTAAAATGTAATGTCATTGTAAGTTAAATTCGCATTTCCATGATGCTTGGCTGCTCCCCACAGTGGTATTTTTTCCTATAGTGGCAGAGAGAAGGGTTTCATGCTGACAAAGAGGTCTGTGCTTTATGCTTATCAGTAGTTACTGCAGAATCTTTAAAATGAAAACTTTGTGTAGAACAAAGATGAAAAAATATTAAAGCACAGCTAGGCACTTTCGATTTACCTTTCAAAAGGGAGTTGTGATTTTCCTTTCTGTTCCTTTTTCTCTTCATTAAAAATGTCTTTCTAGTTAGGAGACTGAGAAAATGTGTTCTTCTAATAACGCTGATACTTTTCAGTATATCAGTCAATAAGGAATGCTAGAATAAAGCACATTTCACTCTTCCCATTCACCTCCATTTTTAGATAGAAAGCACAAAACATATCCTGTGCCTGGTTTTAGGTTGCTTTTAGATGAGTGGGGGAATCTAGGATATTGAGAAATCTACTCTTTAAAAAGTCACACAGCAAGCATTTACATGTACTGGAAGTTGCTGGCTGCCATTGAAAACAGCGGCACCTGATGGCTCATGCATGATTTTTAAAACTGGATTTGTAAAACCTCTATATTGAGGTCCCCACGTGACTTTAAAAACCCTGCTCCCTTCAAGGTTTTAAAAATCTGGTTTTTAAAATAATGAGTGAGCTGCTGGGCGCTGCTGGTTTCAATGGTGGCTGGCGACATCCGGTACATGTAAACGCTTCTTGTGCAACTTTTTTTAAGAGTGGATTTGTCAAACTACTAGATTCTGCCGCTCATCTAAAAACACCCGAAGACCAGACACAGGATAAGAAGTTTTGTGCTTTCATTCTAAAAATGGAGGTGAATGGGAAGAGTGAAATGTGCTTTATTCTAGCATTCCTTATTGATGCTTAAATGTATCAGCATAATTCGAAGAACATATTTTCTCAGCCTCCTAAGCAGAATGTAGACTTTTTAGTGAAGGGAAAAAGGAACAGAAAGGAAAGTCACAACTCCCTTTTGAAAAGTAAATTGAAAGTGAAAACCTTGATATCGAGGTTTTACAAATCCTAACGCACGAACCACCGGGTGCCGCTGTTTTCAATGGTGGCCAGAAACTTCCAGTATGTGTAAACGCTCCTCGTGTGACTTTTTAAAGAGCAGATTTGTTAATCCGCTAGATTCCCCTGCTCATCTAAAAACGCCCTTAGATTCAGCTCTCTACTACAAAACCTATTTCAGCTGAGAAAGTGAAGGCATATTTAAACTAGGAGACTGGAAAAAAACAGAATGTGAAGACTCCTCTGTAGTTATCTTGTTCTCCATTATCACAGCCTGTTATTTAAAAAATATTTCTAGCTATTTTGGTAGCAGAAAAAAATACAAAAATCTGAACTGGGCATCACCAATAAAGAAGGGGAGTCACATTTGCATTTGTTATTCACACTGAAATGTTTTAGTTTCTGTTTTTAATTTGGATTGACCCAAAATGATTTTTTCCCCCACTTTGGTTTTGTTTTAGGTCTCTCAGAGATCATTTCTGGAGAAACTGCATTTACTGTTGTGAGAAAGTTCCCGCACAATTTTTTTTGCCAATCTTACCTCAAGATTCTGGCCCTTTTTCAGTGCACTTCATGTTCAAACATAGAACTGCTTATATTTACTTCTATTTTTAGAAGTCAGCACCCACAACTGTTCACATCACACACAAATTCTTCCAAACACTTTGTGTTTCCTTTTTATTCTGATTCAGTTACCCAATTATTTATTATTTATTTATCTACTGAACTTTTACCCCACACCTTCCTGCCAATAGCAGTTTGAGGCAGCTAACAAATAAAAAAAATAAACAATTTAAAATACAATAAAAGTTTAAAACAACAATAAAACCCATAATGAATGAATGAATAAATAATGGGGCACCACAGAATGCAACAAAAATACAACAGAAAAACACTTCCCTAACCTTCAACCCTCCACTCTACCCATCTTCCTTGCCAAAAGTCTGGTGGAACAACCAGGTCTTACACAATTATCAGAAGCAGGAGAGGTCCGGGTCCACACAGGCCTCTGCCAGGAGGGAGTTCCACATCCTCAGTGCCACCACAGAGAATGCCTTCTCCATAGTCACCCCCCGCAACACCTGGAGGACTTTGAGAAAGGTGCCGCCTGGTAGACTGCAGGGGCTGATCCAGAGCCAGGGGGGTGAAGCAGTCCTGCAAGTAGGTAAAACCCAGGCTTGATAGGGCTTTATAGGTAAGCATCAACACCTTGAATCGGGCCCATAAAACTATAGGAAGCCAGTGCAAAGAACAGAGCACTGGTGTAATGTGCTCACAGCGACCTGTCTGCATAAGGAGGTGGGCCACTGCGTTCTGCAGCAGCTGTAGCCTCCAAACCATCACCATGGATAGCCCCACATAGAGCGCATCACAATAGTCCAGTCTTGAGGTGATGAAAGCATAGATGATAGTGGCCAGGTCAGAGTCTGAGACATATAGCCAAAGCCACTGTACCAGAAGCAACTGTTCCGTCAGGCGTTTGGTGAGGGAGAAGGAGGGGGGAGGGTGTTTTGGGTTTTGTTTTCCCCATCTAATTGTTGTATTGTTGTATATGTTATTTAATATTTTATTGTATTTTTATCAATTGATATTGTTAGCTGCCCCAGGATGCCTTGCAGGAGGGGTGGGGTATACATTTTTAAATAAATAAATAAATAAATAAAATAAAATAAAATAAAATAAAATAAAATTGGCGAAAAGCGCTCCTTGACATAGCCCCCGCCTGGGCATCCAGGCAGAGCCGGGAATAAAGGAGCACCCCAGACTACGAATCTCAGGGACCAATGGAGGGCGAGCCCCATCAATAATGGGAGACGAAAACCCTACCTCCCTTCCCACCAGTATTACCTCCCTCTTGTCAGGATTCAGCTTCAGATGTCTCACCCTCATCCAGTCCCTCACAGACATCAAACATCAGGTGGGCACCGAGATTGCTGGGTCTGGGTCTGATGAAAAAGAGAGGTAGAACTTGGTGGCATCGGCATATTGATGACACCAAACATCAAACCTTCTCATGACCTCACCCAATGGCTGCATATACACGTTGAACAAGAGAGAGGAGAGAATAGAACCCTGCGGGACCCCACACAAGAGGTCGTGGGGGGATGAAGAACAATCCTCCAGCACCACGCGTTGAGTTCTTCTCTGGCCAGGAAAGAATGGGACCATTCAAGAACAGTCCCACCCACCCTGGATCGGTCCCACAGTCAAGTCACCATCATCAACATTTCATGTTCAACAGTATCAAACGCAGCTGACAGATCTAACAAAATCAGCAGAGGCGATCAACCCTGATCCATTTCGCTGCGGAGGTTGTTGGCCAAGGCCACAAGCACAGTCTAGTACCATAGCCTGGACAAAAGCTGGACTGCAAATGATCTAGAAAACTGATGCGGTCCAGATGCTCCTGCAGCTGCTGAGCCACCACCTTAGGGGTGGGACACCAGGGAGAATACCGGATACCGGATGTACTGGTATCAGATCTCCCAGGTACTGGATTTACTGGTATCGGCATACCGGATTTTTAACATTGGTCACGGTACCGGATTTTTTACATTGCAACTATTTACTTCAATGGCCGTAATGTAAAAAATCCGGTACCACGGCCAATGTTAAAAATCCAGTATGCCAGTACAGGTAAATATCAGATTTATCGGATTAAGCTGATACACCCAAATACTGGCAATATCGGATCTTGGGAGAACCGGAATTCCCACCCCTACTACTCAGTATAACCTTCCCTAAAAAGGGAAGGTTAGAGACAGGCTGATAACTGGTGAGAGAGTCAATGCCAAGCGATGGTTTCTTGAGCAGAGACCACGCCACTACATCTTTATTGATTTGTACATTTTTACCCTGCCCCTTTCACTATAAGCGACTTGGGTGGCTCGCAAAATTAATAATAAATACACAGTGTAAATATAAAATATAAAACATATAAAACATATTAAAACTCCATTAAAACTAATAATGCATAAAATAAAACCCACACTGCAAAAAAAAATTTTTTTTAAATTACCCCGACATATCCATCCCACCCTCCCCTCCTCCTCTACTAAACACCTGGCAGAAAAAACAGATCTTACAAATTCGTCAAAATGCAAGAAGATTCAGACTGAGGTGAACCCCCACCGGAAAGGAGTTCCAAAGCAATGGTGCAGGCACCAAGTATGCCCTCCTGTCTGTTCGAACCAGTCAGTAACATGAGACTTCCAGGAGGGCGCCCTGGATGACCACAGGGGCCGACCAGGGGTGAGGTGATCACTCATATAAGTAGGGCCTAGACGATGAAGGTCAATACCAGAACCTTGAATTGGGCCCAGAAGACAATAGGCAGCCAGTGCAGTGCTTAGAGCACAGGTGTTATGTGTTCCCTGCAGCATGTCCCAGTAAGGAGATGGGTCACCATATTCTGCACTAGCTTGCAGCTTCCAAACCGTCATCATGGGCAGCCCCACGTAAAGCACATTGCAATAGTCTGTCAGCCTGGCATTCTGCCTTCCCAAAGGGAAGTATTGATCACCCCTGCCAGCAACAGTTCCAACGTCTCCCAACTGGCCTTAGCCAGCCAGGACAGGCATGGGTCTAGTTCAAAAGAAGTAGCTCTGAGTTCCCTAAGAACATCCTCTGCATCCGTGGGTGACATCCACTGAAACCAATCCCATGAAACCAGACACGGTGGGGCTTCCATAACCTCTGGTTCTCCTAATGTATTAATTGTGGAGTCAGAGTTGTGGTGAATTCGAGCGATTTTATCTGCGAAGTAATCAAAAAACATGTCACAGCAGGCACTGGAAGATTCCAGTTCCTGGCAGAGGGAGGCCGGACCGACCAGCCCCCTCACCACCCAGAAAAGTTTCGCTGGATGAGACTTCACAGATGCTATGAGGACAGCAAAGCACCTTGTTAAAACACACCTCTACTGGCTTTATTATCAGACCAGTACAGCTTAGCTATTTAAATGAAATGGAACATACATCTTTCATGCGTTTTTGTAGCAAAATGCCCAACATTCATAATAGAACTTAACAAACATTTCCTGTTGCTTCAAAACATTGCCATAATTTGTGGACATTTTCTGTTAATGGATCAAATAAGAACTACTTTTTACATATGTTGTTATATTAACATAAACCACAACATTTTTAAAATTTAGACTTTCAAAGTAAAAAAAAATAAAAATTTCATGCAGACCAAGTCTACATATGCAACACTTTTACATCTGGTAGCAAATGGCCTCAAATGATAAGAGATGTGTGTGTGTAAGAGAGAGAGAGAGAGAGTGTGTGAGAGAGAACACCTGTACCAACCTACTGGATACCAAGAGATATACTTGTTGGAATCGTACAACAAATTTGCCTCACATTTGAACATTCAGAAAGAGTGAGATTCAACAAATATGAAGTCCATGTCAACCATTCACTTTAACACAACCTACTCCTGATCCACAGAAGGATCCAGTCCTAGACCTGTGGCAGGAGTTCTGACCTATATTTTTTGCCAATAAACAATATATACTATACATTTATACTTTATAGTTCTGACCTATATTTTTCTTGCCAATAAACAATTTCCATGTAAGCAATATACATGCTTACACATGCTGGAGATACACACAAATTCTGTCACTTCATGAAAACATCTGCCTATCATGACCGCTGTTCAGACCAACAATTTTTCCTCTTAAAGTGGTGAGCTTTTCTGTGCTGAAGCATTTGAGTTTGCTTTGTCAGTGATTCTGCACTATTTTTTATGCAATAATTCTGAAATGATTTCGGTACCGAGAAAAGAAAAAAGGAGCTGACATTTAATATGCTTGGTTAGGATCTTGTACTGTGGTAGCATTCAAGGGTGGGTGGAGAGAAAGAGGTGTTTTGTTTTGTTTAGTAATAGGTGGCAGTAAAGAGAACAGTTTGGCTGTCATGTTATCTGCCTCCAGTGTTTCAAGATTACTGGTATATTGCTTCAGGGCATTTATGTTTAAATAGCTCAGTGGAGCAAAAGAAGATAAGAAGGCACACAAAGATTAATTCTGAAGTTCTCGTTAAAACCAAATACAGTAATCCTAGAAATGAGAAAAATCTCTTTTCTGGTTGCACGTTTAGTAGAGCTCACCTTCAAAATTACTATGAGGACATGGAGTATCTGTAAAAATATATATGAAGAAAGAAAGAAAGAAAGAAGCCCTTGACAGTATTGGGCTATTCACATAATGTCAACACTGGATGGGTCGCAACTTCAAGTCAACAGTTCTTTATTGGAATTTATCTGCACATGGATTTGATGATATTACGTCTTAGGGAGAAAAGCAAAATGATATTTTCAAAGGAGCTGATCCCATGTCCCATGGTCTGCCACACAGAGCACAACATCAAAGATTGACAAGATCCGCCAGGACATTGCTTCCCATCCATCTCCTCTCCTCGCTCCCTCACCGCCCTCTCCCCCCTCTCTCCTCTCCTCCTTCTCTCCTGCCTCCCTGGAGGAAATCTCCTCTTTGCTCTCTTCCTCCAACCCCTCCACCTGCCCTCTCGACTCAATCCCCTCCCACCTCCTGACCTCCATTGCTCCCACTGTCGCACACACCCCTTTACATGTTATTAATCTCTCCCTCTCCACTGGCTCCTTCCCCTCCGCCTTCAAGCATGCCACTATCTCTCCCATTCTCAAAAAGTCCACCCTTGACCCCTCTGACCTCTCTAGTTACCGGCCAGTCTCCCTCCTACCCTTCACCTCTAAGCTTCTGGAATGGGTCATCTACTCCTGCTGCCTGGATCTCCTCTCTGCCAACTGGACCTTCTCCAATCTGGTTTCCACCCCCTTCATTCCATTGAAACTGCCCTTGCCAAGATCACCAATGATCTACTTGTCACTAAATCTAAACACCTTTATTCCATTCTTGTCCTCCTTGATCTCTCTGCTGCCTTTGACACTGTCGACCACTCACTCCTACTGGACTCTCTTCACTCCCTCGGCTTCTGCGGCTCTGTCCTTGACTGGTTCTCCTCCTACCTCTCTGACTGCTCCTTTAATGTGTCTCTTCCCAATTCCAACTCCTCCTCCCTCCCCCTCTCAGTTGGGGTTCCCCAAGGCTCTGTCCTGGGCCCTCTCCTCTTTTCTATCTACACCCTCTCCCTTGGCAAACCCATTGCCTCCCATGGCTTCCAATATCACCTCTATGCTGAAAACACTCAACTCTATCTCTTCACTCCCTCTCCCTCCCCTTCTATCCAAGCTTGCCTCATCAACTGTCTCTCTGATATCTCCACCTGGATGTCCAGACATCAGCTCAAGCTCAACATGGCTAAGACTGAACTCCTTATCTTTCCTCCCTACCCTTCATCTCCCTCTTCACTGTCCATCCTTACTGATGGGGTGACCATCCACCCCGTTCCCCAAGCTTGTAGCTTGGGCTTCATCTTTGACACTTACCTTTCCTTTAAACCTTACATTGACTCTGTTGCCAAGTCCTGTAGCTTCGCCCTCTATAACATTGCTCGGATTTGCCTGTTTCTCTCTGTCTTCTCAGTCAAAACCCTTGTTCACACTATGGTCATCTCTCACCTTGACTACTGCAACTTCCTCCTTACTGGCCTCCCCTGCTCTCACCAGTCCCCCCTTATCTCCATCCAAAACTCAGCGTGATAGGGTCATCCACTCAGCCCATCGCTTCGGCCATGTACAGCCTCTCCTCTCCTCGCTTCACTGGCTCCCTCTTCCTGAACACATCCTTCACAAACTCTTGGTGTTCACTTACAAATCCCTTTACAACCTGTCTCCCCCTTACCTCTCCGCCCTAGTCTCCTTACACACTTCTGCACACACTCTCTGCTCCTCTTCTGCCCCCTCCCTCACTCTCCCTCATCTCCCCTGCTCCCCTAACCACCTTCATCCCTTCTCCCTTGCTGCCCCCCATGCCTGGAACTCCCTCCCTGCCCACATCTGCCTTGCCCCCTCTCTCCACACCTTCAAACCCCTCCTCAAAACCCACCTCTTCCTCGACACCTTTCCCGATGCCTGTTAGAACTTTCCTTTCAATATTTACTGTCTGCCCGCCCTGCAGACTCCTGCCTAACTGCAACCAAGCCAAGTACGTGCACCTGAGATTTCACATCTGCTTGAATTTTATTTATCCCTTGTCTCTTCCTATGTCCTCTATCCTTGTCTCCCCCTCCATGTCTATTAGATTGTAAGCCATAGGCAGGGACCGGGTCTATCTTATTGTTCTGTAAAGCGCCATATACACAGCTAGTGTATACAAATGCTTATTAATACATTAATAAAATAAATAATAATAATAATAATGTGAACCCCCAGAATGGGGCCTACGGTGCATGTACAAACCACATGGGATCGGCCCTAAAGAATGGTTAACAGAACAAATGCTGATTTCATTTGTGTCAACATAAATAGCCTGAGGCTGAGAGGTTCTGACTTGCCCATGGCCAGCCAGTGAATTCATGACTAGGGTGGGATTTGAAGCCTAGTTTCTCAGGGGTAAGTCCAGCACCTTATCCACTACACCACACTGGAACAACACTATACAGAATATGTACCCAACTTGTACATATTTCATTCTTTTAATTTTTTTACCTTCAACTCGCCTATATTTGCATCCTGAGCAAACCTCACATTAAGTATTATGGGCTCTGTCCTGCAGTTTGGATTTGATGTAACATAGACCATGAGCACTCATGGTCATGCACAGTGCACTGCGGAAAAATCCGGAGTGTCCCATATGGAGAGAGCTAAAAAAAAATGCATGGGGGACAAGCACCCATGCATTCCCTGCCTGTATGACTGGGTCACCCACCCACCCACCCCAGCAGACAGGTTCGCAGCCCTGCTGTCTCCCCAGTTCTGCTGGGAGTTCTCTGGGGAGCTCTTAAAGGACATGCACACAAAATAACCACCACATTGGTTCAAAGTACAAAAAACCCCTCTCGCGATGCACGAGAGAAGAGTCAATGCCATGGAGGACAGCAACTCTGACAATAGTGTCCTGTGTGTCCTGCTCAGTATGCACCTCCATTGTTGGCTGGGACTGCCAGTGGCTGCACCGGCTCCTGGGATCATGGGCAGGAATGGGTTACTGGCTGCTGCAGCCATTTCCATGGTGTCCAGGGCAGTGTGTCATGGCAGAAGCAGGCAGTTGGGCGGGACTCATTGCCATGTGGGTAGGAGGGTAACAGCTGCCGATATAAGTTGCTTTCAGGGCCAATCCATGGTGGTGAGAGTGCGTGAAGGCTGTCTGAGTGGATGCAGTGGCCACCCTGGGACTGCCCATTGGAATCACTCCCTGCTTGCTCCACATGTGTGGTTGCTCTGCGGCTGTCCCACTCAGCATCCACGAACCCCTTTTCAAGGCTTGCTCATTTAAAAACACTCTATGAATGAGCTTGGAGAAGGAAGCAAAGATTGGGGCATGCCCTCAAGGACAGGGGATGGAATCATGGCATAGATCCGTGGTCTGGATTCTTCCTTTCCCTCCCCCATCCTGATCTTACCCCTTAAGCACTCACATGTCCCCAACTTGTAGAACTTGGACCAAAAGCTGCAGAACTTGTACTAATTTCCAGAAATGTCATGTGGAAAGGACAGGATCCTCCCCTACCACATATCCATCCATTCAGAATCCCTCTGAAGCAGATATTATTGTCTCAGCTACACATAAAAGGCAGCTAAAGCACAGAGAGTTTAATCAGAGTAGCCCAAAATTACACAGGAAGTCAGTGGCAGAGTAGTGAATGGAAGCCAGACCCTTAATCCTAGCATAGCATCTATCATTCTTCCCTAGAGCATCATTCTTTCCTCTCCTACATGCAGTCCATTCTTACAATTGCATCCATACTATGGCATATTTAATAAAGTTCAATATTTTAATTTCCTTCTGCATATTTGGTCATTTCAAAGGCTTTTCCCAAACTTCAAAGTATCCCCTTTGAAGTTTTGTTGGTGTGAGACTGCTGAAAGGAATTCCAACCATACTGCTTCCAGGCTCGTTTGGGTGAGTCTCTTACAATCATTCCCTTTTGGAATTTTAATAGGCTGTCCCCACAGGAAGCCATCCTGGGGAGAAAGCTTTCAGCTTCCTTACCCAACAGCGCACATGGGTAAAACCATGCATAGCATCTTGTGCCATCAAACAAGTATTTGTTGCATGCACACACCTTACAATTAATCTGTACAATTAGAACGGTATCCATTTCAGTGTGATGTAACCTGAACACAGAGGAGCCATGGAGCCCTTGGGTGTAAATAGTTTTTGTTTAGTTCCTTCCAGACCTATCATGTCAGCAAATGTTTCCTTCTGTTTCTTCATGCTGTTATTTACCACCACGTGCCCCAACCCCTCCTCTCTACCTTTAAATTTCTATTCCTCATCAGTGTGGGAAAATGTTTGGAAATGCATCTGATTCCTCATGAATCAGATAAGTGGGTGTACTGCTTATGGTGGGGTATGCTGTGGATAGACTTAATACTGCTGGGGTTTTTTGTGGGATTTCTGCTCACAGTTGTCCTTTTGTGGTGGGTTTGTCTTCTCGAGCAATTGTCCCACTCTTGCTAGCTTGCTTTTCTGGGCACTGCTTGGTTAATGCATAATGATTTTAAAGTGGGTGCACTGCTGATGGTGGGCCATGCTGTGGTTACACTACTGCTGGGTTTGGGGAGGGGATTTCTGCCTGCAGTTGCACTTTTGCGGTGGGTTTGTCTTCCGCCATTCCAAAGTTCTGAGTTCCAAAGTTTACCTAAGTCCAAAGTTCTGAATTCTGGGTACTCAGATAAAGTTCTGAAGTTCGGCCGAGTACCCAGACTGGGTATTTGGAACTTTGGAATTTGGTCCGAGTACCAGGAAGGCCTATGTCGGTGTGGCCCTAATTTTAAAGTTTACCATTTTTCATTAGTTTTCTTTTTTTATTTTAGTAGGGAGTGGAGTAGATTTTATTCATATTAATTGCCACTATCATTCACATGAATCAATTGCCACTGCCCTAGCACATGCATTTATCAGCAGAAGAATAGAGCCTATAATAAAATCTACAACAAGCAGACAGAAGGAATGAATGATAAGGGTATGCCAAAGCCTGAAATGATAGGGGATAATTTTATAGGATACATCCAGATGATTCAGTTAAGCAAGCCATACCTTGCACTGTAGCAGAAGACAAAAAACCTCCCAGGATTCATCTGCTAATCTGACCCTTTGGGAAAATTGAATTCCTGTCCAACTGAAAATATGGTGATCAGTTCAGACCATGAGCATGTGTGCAAAATCTATCTATCAGAAACCTCTCTAAAACCTCTAAAATTCTCTATAATAGTCTGGCATCAAAACACCCTGTCACTGTCCCACCTCCAGTTGCAGCCATCTTTGATGCTTCATACAAAGCAGAAAAAGACCCTAAAAATCTATTATAGTATGGTGGGGAACCTCAGACTCATGGACCAAATGCAGATTGCAGCTAGTTTTTATGTGGTCCCTATCCATTACTTGGTTCTGGCCCCTAGATTATTATAGTTGTTTCCTACCCCAAAGAACAAAAAAACTGAGTTGAAGAAGGTAAGGGAGCAGAGGTAATTATTTTAAAATTTATTTTTACTTTTATTTTTCACATTTAATACCCACCCCTCCTGCCTCAGGCAGCTCAGGGTGGCGTACATAGCCAATATATAACATATAAAACATTATACACCAATAACCATATCTAAAAATCCATTCTACCCCCCATATTAACCCCCCCCCTCATCCTACCTATCTCCTCCGCCAAATGCCTGGTGGAACAACCAGGTCATATACCACCCCCAGAAGGTTTGCAGATCTAAGCAAAGGCAGACCTCCACTGGAAGTGAGTTCCACAGCAACAGGGCAGCTGCTGAGAATGCCCTATTCACAGTGGCCACCTGACAAAAATACGGGACCTCCCTGCATCCCCAGATGACCACAGGGGTCACCCCAGGGTATGGGGGATGAGGCAATCCCTCGGATAAGTAGGACCCAGACTGATTAGGGCTTTATAGGTCAACACCAGCACATTGAATCGGGCATGGAAGACTACAGGCAGTCAGTAGTAACGTGCGCAAGACAACCCATCCCCATAAGCAGACGGGCCACTGCATTCTGCACAAGCTGCAGCCTCCAGACCGTCACCATGGGCAGCCTCATGTAGAGCACACTGCAGTAGTCCAGTCTCAAGGTAAGGAATGCATGGTGGCAAGGTCCTGATCCAAAATACATGTCCGGAGCCATCTTACCAGATGCAATTGGCAAAAGGTGCTCCTAGCCACAGCCACCACCTGGACATCCAGGTGCAGCTAAGGATCCAGAAGCACCCCAAGGCTCCAAACCTGAAAGACCAGGGGAGGGAGAATCCCATCAACGATGACTGTCCCGCCCTCTCCCAGATCACTAACCCTGACAACAGCATCACCTCCATCTTATCCGTATTCAGCATCAGTCAACTCAGCCTTATCCAGTCCCACGCAGCTGTCAGGCATCGGGAAAGCATACACACAAAGATAGTGGATAGATCCATGTTGCAAATCATGATCTGGACTGTTCTTTTCCTGAGCACACCCCTTAATGAACCCTACCCCCAACTTCTATGTGCCCCTTGAAGCTTGTACTAGTTTTCAAAAACAATGGGTGTCTTTAGACATAACATCAACGGGTGTCTGAATGTGTGTTTTGACCTTGATATGAATACTGGTTTGACCCTGTGTACACCATATGGCGCTGCTTAGACACAAAACCCATCTTGGGGCAAATCAGCGAACGCGGTTTGGCCGTTCGGTGTTCGGGCCGAACTCGGCCCGAACTCGGTTCGGATGGCCGAACCGAAAGCCCAAAGCCCTGAATAGTTCTGCCGCGTTCGGGTGAGTTCGGCGGTGTTCGGGCAGGAAAAACACGAGCTGGAAGGCCCAGAGGGAGGGGGGGCCACTGAGGAGCAGACTTCCTGGCGCCAGGGGTAGAGAGGCTTGGAATAGAAGCCTGACTGCCCAATCACCATCCCTCTTTTCCTCAGAGCACTGGCTTCACAGTCTGCGATTGGCCACAGGCTAGGCTGCACAGAGCCAATGGGGCTTCTGGTAAGGCAGGCGCAGGAAGTAACAAAAGTCATTGCCCTGCCCCCTTCCAACTCCTTCTGAGCTAGCCACAGATAAGGGCAGGAGAGGTAGGGGCACTTCACAGGGCTGAGGGCCTTCAATCTCGTGCACGCTCAGCACGCCATTTAGCACGGCGTGATCGAAGCCCTCTTGCATTGCCCTATGCCACCTGAAGAGCGCCTGGTAGTAGAGCTGCACGCAGCGAAGCTCGGCAGAGACATACTGGGCATATGTCCCCATCTTCTGCCGCTCCACCTGGACCACCTGAAGCTCATCCACCAGGGCCTTCTCCAGGTTGGCAGAGGACATCTGGACCACCTCAACATGGACCAGGGTGCACTGCTGCATCCTGTCCCGAAGGGCCTTGACCTCTGCATTCTCCTGGGGCTCAGGGATCTCCACATCAGGGGGGGAGGGGAAGGGCTTGTATGCCTCCTTTTTCGGGTTGCCTTCCCCTCCTTCTTCGGGTGCTGAGGCTCCACGGGCACCACTCCAGACTCCTCCTTGCCCGCCCGCCTCACTCTCATATCATGCCGCCGTTCAATATGATTGATGAGCCCCGACATGGTCCCCTCCCTCTGCTGGAGGACAACTTTATTGCAGATCTAAAAAGAGCAGAAAAATATAGGAACATAGGAAGTGTCATACTGTGTCAGACCAATGGTCTGTCAAGCCCTGCCTGCATTCTGTCTCCAAAAGTGGGTGGACTGGGTGGCCATCCAATCTCTCTCTGCAGGGGACTTCTGTCATAGGGCAATTAATTCCCTGTTGTTCCAGCACCCCATGCCATACCTTGTATGTGGCGGTTCTGTCGCCCTTGTGATCGAACCTCCAGACATCCGACGACTGGTGCCGAATGTCTGGTGGTGTCACTGGCAATCTCTGCCTAGGTGTCCAGTGAGTCATCTGCCTTGGCGTGGTCCTGGAAGCAGCAGCAGCAGCAGCAGGGCTGTGGCCAGAATCCAATTCCTCTCTGAAATGGGAACACATAAGAACACCAAATAAATATCATGCATTTATGATGATGCCTCTAATCTTCCCTCCTTGGGGTGCTAGTAGGGATTGCAACTAGATATTTTGTGCCAATCCTGCCCTCCTGGGGGTGCTAGTGGATGCTAGGGATTGCAACTAGGAAGGCCCTGGCTGGCATGTGCAAATCCTGCCCTCCTTGGTGTGCTAGGGATGGTGATGGGAGATGGAACCCTGACTGGAGGAAAGAGCCTGCCCTTAGTTGGGTGTGTGTAGGGAATGGGATGGCTGGAGAGTGGAGACCATTGCTAGCCTGGCACATGTTTGGGTGGGAGTGCTGCTCATGCCAAAGCCCCCCACACTACCCTTTCTGTTGCACACATTTGCTGCCACCCGCTGATGCCCAGTGTAGTGTTTGTGCCTGGCTGATGCCCACCACCCACGCACCCACCTGCATGCCAGTGAGCTCTCTCCAATGGATAGAGCCCTTCTTGTCCTCAAAGTAAAAAAATAGTTTACAAACCTGGCAGCACCTCCAGAGCCCGCCGTTTCCTCCTCATCCGAGGAATAAGACACCAGTGGTGCCACGGGAGGTGTAGTAGCCGGGGCAGCGGCCTCAACCACTACCTCCTCCTCCTCCTCCTCCGCCTCGAGTGGCAAGTTGGCCCCCAGCTGGGGAATCAGCACCACAGCCTGAGCTGCCTTCATTTTTTTAAAAATAAATAAATTTAAACACTCGCACCCAAAGTCTCCCACAACACACACCAACCACCCAAACACACAGCACAGCCAAACAACACAATCACATGCCAAAACACACAAACCAAGCAGCCACCGAGTCAAACACACAATCACTCGCCACACAGCTCCACACGCACTCGAATTTCCGGTTTCCAGTGCGCTTTCTGGATCTCACGTAATTTTTACAGCCGAACGGCCAAACCGAAAGGCCAAACACGAACACGGCGAACCACCCGAATGGCTGAACCCGAACGCAAGAACCGAACGCGGCCGAATTGAACGGCCGAACCCAAACCGCAGTCTGTTCACCCATCCCTAGTGTACACAGAATGAAAAACTACATAATGGTGGTGACATGCAATAGTAAGCAAAATGCAAAGCTCCAGTGTGAAAAATCAAAAAGAGAAAACCAGCATTTGCTCCTGTATATCACATACCAGGGTGTGTGGGTGTGTGCAGGTAAAGACTTCCAGTCTGTTTTAAATAAGTGAAGATTTGCTTCACTTTTAAAAAATGTTATTTTAAAAAGAAGAACTCACTCAAGAGAGAAACTCTGAATATGCCAGGGATGTCTGAAGAAGTTGGGACAGTCAGTATACATCCACATAGGGATAATCCTTATGTGTGTATGGACTGGGAAATGCTAAAGGGTGAGCTCAGGCCTCAGTACACACCAGAGAATTCACACTATCAGAGAAAGGCCCTGTAAATGCCTAACTGTGGGGAAAGCTTTAGTGTGGATTTCAGTTTTAGTATGCCTGGAAGAACCCAAACAGTTCCCTCATTCCCACCTCAGCTGCAGTTGCAGTTTGGAGAGAGGAAGACATGACTAGAAGAGGCAGCATGGAGCAGAATACTTGAGTAAAAACAGTATAGTAGACCAAAAGCTCAACCACTAAGCCTCACTGGACGTTAACTAACATGCTGGTCCACCTGCTAGATGTGGGCCCAGTTCAAACCATAGCAGGGTTGGTGGCCAGGCCAGAAACGTGGGCCTGGAACAAACTGGCCTCATGCTCTGGCCCCATGAGCCCCCGAGGCAGGCCAGAGCTGGGCAAACCAGGCGGGTGCATCTGTTTGCACACCCGCCCGAGCCTATGGGGTTGCTATGGCAGCCGGCCATGGATGGCTATTATTGGCAGCCATGGCTGCCTGTCATGGTAGGGCATTGGAGCACCAGTTGCAATGTGGGGGTGGAGGTGGCCAGCCACACATCAATCCCCACTCCCCCTTCCTGGCAGGGTCAGGCCACGGATCTGTAGTGTGCATTCCTGCCTCAAAGGTAATCCATCTGGGGGTAGCCCTCTCCCCCCACCCCCAGAAGGATGACAGCCGTGGAGCCGCCCATCATGTAAGTTATACCCACACCGAGGGTGCTGCGTTTCTAATCATTCACCTCAGACAAACCCTTCCCATTTCTGCTCCCTTCCTTACACCAGGGGTGGGGAACCTCAGGCCAAGGTCTAAATGTGGTCCATGGCAAGTTTTATTTGGACCTTACATCCAGTTCATGCCCTCAAGAACTGAAAATCTGAGTTCAGGGTAAGGGAGTAGAGATGAGGGCATGCGCAGAAGAACTGGGAACAGATCAATGTGACTTCAGGCTCCAAAACCAAAAGCCCTGGGAAAAGAAATAGATGTTTAATACTTTAAAAAAATGAATCTCATGATTTTGGGGGCCAACCCAAGATTCTGCAACATTTTAAATTGGCCACCAAGTAGACAGGGTCTGTGTACATACTTTCCTCAAAGTGTAACTTGGCTGATGTCACAATGGGTGTTTTCAGAAGATATGCTACCCTGAATGGCCACCCATGAGCCACAGAACTAACCACCAGTGTGAAGGTGGAGCAGTGGGATGTGTGCTCCTGTGAGCCACAGAGCACCCACTCTGCCACTTATGGAGCAATGCCAGAAAATTTGGAGTGAGCTGTGCACGGTCAGCCAAACGTATCGTGCATGTGTCCCTGGCCAGCTTCAGTAGCCATGTGGTAGCTGCCTGCTTGATTTGCTCCCCATAGTAGTTGGCAGAGCCATTCAGTGGCCACTGATACCCCCCGTTCCTGGTCAACTTGCTCGTCTGAAAACACCCAATGTTTGACTTTCCCTCTTTATATCCCTTGAAATGGTAGAGTCCATAGAGTCCTCTTGGGGAAATTAATGACTTAAATTTAGATCAAGCTAAGAGGCAGCTCTCCCCACCAGACCATGTAGGCAGACCCTAGAATTCAGAAGCAGTGCTAGGGCTGTGCATGTCATTTTCGTTATTACAATGATAATGAAAATTGCCAATTTTTGGAGAGAACTGCGCATGCATGAACGATAGCGGTCGCGGTTCCCAACGGTCCGTTCCCCCCGATCCTGAAAACCTCACCAAAATTCAAGATTTACAGGCCAGACTATGGCAGCCATAGAGAAGAGCATGGGGAGAACAAAGGGGTCCCCTGAAAATAAACAAGCAGCTGCTGCGATGGACAAATACTGCCAGGTAAAACTGGCACCCCCCACCCCCCTCGTAAATGGAGCAGATAAGATGGCGGTGGCTGCGTACCAGATGGAGGGGAGGCCTTTGGGGAAGACAGAGGCAGAAGGAGAGGATAAAATACTCACAGCACTGGCTGATATTAAAGCTGGGTTGGCAGCTGCTGACCTAGCCAGGGAGCAGCTGCTAAATGAAATCGTGAAGCTTCAGCAAGCGGAGCAACAGGGAAGGCAAAAGACTGAGGCATTAAATAAAAGGGTGGAGCAGGATATCTGAAATGGAGGATAGGGCCTTAAGCTGCCAGGACCAGCAAACAAAAATGTGGGACATGATAAAAATGCTGGAATCCAGAAGTGAGGAACAGGAAAATAGGGCACGCAGATCTAACTTAAGGTTCGTGGGGGTCCCTGAAGGGCTGGAGGGAAGAGATGTGATATCCCTGATATGGAACATCATAGAAGCTGTTTTCCCAGAAGAACCTACTATACATAAATCTAAAATTGAAAGGGCCCACAGAGCCACGAGGCCAAAACCTAAAGAGGGAGAACCCCTCAGGGCAATTATTGTGAATTCTTAAAATTTCAAAATAAAGAAAAGATCTTAAGACTAGCAAGAGGGAAGAGTGCTCTAGATTTCCAGCTGAACAAATCAGAATATTTCCGGACTATGCCGGTGAAACAACGGTGAAGAGAAGGAAGTGGGCAAAATATTTTGCAGACCGGCATCAACTAGAGCTTAACCCACAATTATGGTTCCCAGCCAGGATGACAATTCTATGGAAGGGCAAGCGCAAAATCTTCATAGAAACAATGGCGCTGGAGGAATTCCTCCAGAGACATGTGCGAAAGCAGGCTGAGCCCAACTGAGAACACGAAAAGGCCCACAAACCATCTATTTCATGGAAGCGAGGGAATTAACGTACTATGTATGAAGCTATGTAGACAGATGTCTCTAAAAAGATGTAATATGTGAAGAATGCCCCCTCAATGAGGTAGGGGAAAGGGCATGAAATATGTAATGAGGGGAGGAAAGACAGTAACTATGTCCCTAAATGCATATGGTCATATGGAAAGGGAAAAAAGAAGGAGGGGAAAAGGAGGGGGAATTGGAAATTGAAATTAATATTAAAATGGTTGGATGCTCACAAGGGGCAGTGGAAATGGAGACAATGAAATGGAGTGAGGGGGGGTGGGAGGAGGAGGGAAAATAGGGATACTAAAGACAAATGAGTTGAAGTCAAATTCACAACCCCGACAGAGTCCTCAAGAAGGGAAGAGAAGGAGAGTTTTCTTGTACATATAGTTTATTGGGTAAAAGGTTTGGTATGGGAACCAGGAATAGAGAAGTCATAGGTGATGATAAACATGAGTTGGTACTAATATGGCCAAAATGATAAAGGTCATATCCCTCAATGTGAAGGGACTAAATAATCCTATCAAACACAAAAGAGTCAAACAGTTGCTTAAAGAGGAGAGGGCAGATATTTGTTTTCTGCAGGAAACTCATTTTAAAGAAACTGACAGTTTTAGATGCAAAGACAGATATTTTGGGGAGACATTTGTGGACTGCCATCCACATGCAAAAAAAGCAGGAGTTCTAATCGGGATTCGAGATAATAAGGCTTTTAACAATGAAGAAGATAATCAAGGGCAAGAATGGGAGGTTAATTATAGTAGTTGGAGAACTGGAGGGAGTGCTTGGAACACTGGTTAATCTGTACGCACTAAACGTGGATACATATGAATATGTCAGACATATCCTCCCTTTAATAGAACAACATACAGAAGGTGTATTAATTATGCAAGTGGACTTTAATGCATGGTGGAAAGAAAAAGACCATTCAAACAGTAAAAGCCCAGGGAAATGGCAGAGGAACTTGGGTATACTCCTCAAAGTAAATAACTTGGAAGATGTGTGGAGGTATATGAACCCTAAAGAAAGGGACTATACCTTTTACTCCATAGACTACTCCCTTATGAACAAGAGTGATATGAACAGGTGTAGGGCATGCCAGATTAAGTCTAACACCCTCTCTGATCACAAGATGGTCATTACAGACCTGGGTTGGGGGGGAAACACGCAGGGTGAGAGAAAGTTTGGAGGGCAGCTCTCTAGAGGATGGTTAGAAAATCAGCTCTTCTTGGAGCAGACCCTAGAGGAGATTAAGGATTACTTTGAAATAAACAATGGTACAGTAGAGAAACAAGCAACACTGTGGGAGACAGCTAAAGTGGTCCTTAGAGGAAAATTAATAGCTATCAAATCTTCCCTCTGCAGCAAAAATAGGGAATACCTCAAGGAGCTGAAAAGGAAATTAAAAGCATTGGAACTAGAAAATAAAAACAATCCCTCTAAAAAAAGGATGGGAAAAATAACTCAAATTAAAGAAAAAATAAATATGAAAGAGAGAAAAAACCACAGCTCAGGTCAAACAGATAAAAGGATTTTATTTTACACACAAGAACAAAACAGGAAAAGTGCTAGCCAGGTTGGTTAAAAAACAGCATAGGAAGGCACATGTCTTCTCTTTGATCACAGCTGAGGGCACTAAATTAACAACAAATGAGGAAATACACCAAGAATTCCTGAGGTATTATGAAACCCTGTATTCATCTTCCAACCCGGACCCTGAAAGAATAAAAGAATTTCTCAGTAAATACAAGCTCCTGAAATTAAATAAGGAACAAATTAGCTTTCTTAATAAACCTTTAAGTCTAGAAGAAATAAAGGGAGTTATTGAAAGCCTGGCCAACAATAAAGCGGCAGGCCGTGATGGACTCCCCACTGAATTTTATAAGAAAACAATGAATTTGGTAGCCCCTTACCTAGTGAAAACATATATTGAAATATTAAAGGAGGGTAAGCTGCCCGACTCCTTTTACGAGGCTAATATCACGCTAATTCCAAAGCCAGGGAGAGCAATAGACAAATGTGAAAACTATCGCCCAATCTCATTATTAAACGTGGATTTCAAAAAATTTCCCATGGCTTTGGCAAACAGGCTAGCAGCAATTATAGGAGAATTAATTGACCCAGAGCAAGTGGGTTTCATTCCCACGCGGCTGGGAGCAGACAATATACGGAGGACAGTAAATATTATGCACCATCTGGATAGAACAAAAGAACAAGCAGCAATCATATTCCTGGATGCTGAAAAAGCCTTTGACAGGGCGGAAATTAGATGCCTGGAGAAAATTATGTCTAAAATGGGTTTCAGTGGGAGTCTTCCTTAGGTGGATAAAGGCAATTTATAAAGACCCAAAGTCAAAACTCATAATAAATAACTGCCAATCTTTAAGCTTCACAGAGGAAGAAGACAGGGTTGCCCCTTGTCCCCCCTGCTCTTTGACCTGGTGCTGGAATTATTGGCGATAGCAATAAGGCAGGATGAAAGAGTCACTGGGATTCACATAGGAAATAAGGAGCATAAAATAGCCATGTTTTCAGAAGACACGGTGTTATTTCTGGGGGACCCAATTAAGTCCACTGAACCCTTGATGCAGCGGATTCAAGAGTTTGGAGTAATATCAGGATACAAAATAAATACGATAAAGTCATATGCACGTATTTATGGAAATGAAGCTAGGCAGAGGGATGCTATCAAAAATATTGCCTTTCCCTGAAGAGACACAAGCGGTAAAATACCTGGGAATAATGCTGCCAAGGCAATTAGACCAGTTATATAAGGAAAATTTCTTAAATCTACCGCAACAACTTAATATCAAAGTGGCAGAATGGAAGGAATTGCCATGTACATGGAGGGAGGGTGAACCTATTCAAAATGATAATTTTACCCAAAATCCTGTACAAGATGATGGCACTACCAATTCATTTGCCCGAGGCATTTTTTAAGGCGTGTGATAGATTAATAACAGAAATAATATGGAAGGGGGCAAACCTAGGGTTAGCAGACAGTCCCTGATGCGCATTAAAGAAAAGGGAGGGATAAATCTCCCAGACATACGGCTATACCATAAAGCAGCAACACTCGGGGCCTTAAATATTTGGTACTATCAGCTGGAATCGATCAAATGGGTGGGGATAGAGCAAAAAATTTTAACCAAGGGGAAACTGAGTAATATTATTGCAGCTGAGGGATCCTCAGATAAAAGCATATGGAAGAAATACTCTTTTGCATGGGCAGCATGGCTCAATTGGCAGGGAATAATTTAAAAAAGCAAACTATATAAAACACAGTTCCCATACTCACATGTGGATCTCCATAGGCTTCAAAAACATCAGCTAGTGGCCCACCTGAGGGGACAAATAAAAAAAAAGGTTTAACAAAAGTTAAGCAACTTTTTGAGGGAAATTGATGAGCAAAGTGGACCTAGAGGGCAAGCTGCGGGAAAGGGTAGAGGTGTTCAGCTACCTACAGCTAAGGCAGGCACTCACTAGAACCAAACAAGAAAAGAACTATGCAACAGACCCCAGTAAGATAGAAAAAGTATTTTTTGAAAGAACTGCGATAAAAGGCAGGCTAGCCCGTATCTATAAGGTCCTGAAAGAAATTTGGTATGAAAAACAAATCAAGTATATGCAAAAATGGAGAGTGGAGTGGACCTGAATATAGAGGTCTCAGAAAAGAGGAGGTGACTATCATTGACTATAGTGCGTCCTCGCTCGAAATTAAAGAGTGCCAAATTAAACTTGTGACTAGATACTATTTAACCAATCTGCAATTCAGACACCTAAATACAGGTGATAAGGGCTTATGTTGGAGGGGGTGTGGGGAAGAGGGAACATACATACATTGTTGGTGGACATGTGAGAGAGTTAAACCACTATGGAAATGTGTATGGCAAAAAATGGAGACAATGACCAAAGTGACTATACCTTTTCGCCTGGAGATTGCGCTCCTGGGCTTGTTTCCAGAAGTGAAGGTCTAGGGATGGGCGAACAGATCGCGGTTCGGGTTCGGCTGTTCGGTTCGTCTGCGTTCGGTTCGTACGTTCGGTTCAGCGGTTCGGTTAGTTCGCCGGGTTCGGGTTCGGCCGTTTGGTTCGGCCATTCAGTTTGGCCATTCGGCTGTTTGGCCCGGCCATTCGACTGTTCAGTTCGGCCGTTTGGGAAATGTTCTGGTTTGTTTTTTTTATATGTTTTTTTTGTTTTTTATTGGGTTTTATATGGTTTTCTTTTATTTTTTATTTGTTTTTTTGTTTTTATATGGTGTTTTTTTAAAAAAATATCTAATATATATATCTATCTACACTAAATCTAACTGCTATTAACTATTCTAAATGCTATGAACTAAATGGATTATCTAATAAGTACAGAGACCTACTCCTACAAACACTAAAACTAAATCACTAACACTATATCACTAAGCTAGCTCCTACAACTACTATCCCTAACCTATCTATCTATCTCTCTATATCTATATCTCTCTATCTCTCTCTATATGGGATGGAATGGGGGGGAAATCACAAACACAAGGTTTCAGTTTAAGGTTTAAGTTTCATTTCAGTACAAAACTGAAATGAAACTTAAAGCAATCTAATAATCCTACTCAACGCCTGCTGTTCAGGAACAGTGACTAGCTCAGAAGATGTTGGGAAGGGGGGAGGCAGATAGTTTCATTTCTTGCAAGCCTCTCCACCCCTGGAGCCTGGAAGTCTGCTCCTCAATGACTAGTACTACCACTCCCTGTCACCTTACAGTGAACCTTTTTTTGCCACCCGAACTCTCCCGAACGTGATCCGAACTGACCGAACTGTTCAGCCATTTTTATGTTCAGTGTTTGGTTCTGTTCAGTATGTTCGGGTTCGGGTTCGGTCGTCCGAACAGGCCGAGTTCGGACCAAACTCCGAACTTCCGAACCGCGTTTGCCTATCCCTATGAAGATCAGCGTTTATCCAGGCAGCCAAAAAGATCATAGCAACACATTGGAAAAACAGTAAGGAGCTAATAGAGGGTGAATATATGAATAGGATGTGGTACCATTTGACAATGGAGAAAATTGCAGCAAACCTTCTGGCCGAAAAGAAAGCTTTTACAACAAAATGGTTCCCGTGTGGGTGTGCTATGACTAACTTGGACTTACCAGAGGATGAGCGATCTTACCTATTTGACTACTATATCTAAGAAAGGGAAAGAATACCTACCAAAGTAAAGTCTGGAGCCCAAGGTTCAAGTTGAGAATGTTCTTTATTGTTTTTCTTTTATTTTCTATTAGTTATGATGTTGAATGTTATCAAAGTTATAAATGTTGTTTATATGACAGTAAATAAAAGCCTTTTAAAATAAAATTTTAAAATTGCCATTTTCATTATCATTATTGCAAAAACAAAAATGACAAAAAACCTAATGAAAATAGAAACAAAAATTCTCAGCAACATATTTATTAATTAATTTAAATAAATAAATAAATACCTGTATGTACAAAATGGCCACTGGGTTGTTTTGTGCATTCTCAAAATGGCCACCAACCTTAACCAAAATTCCATCAATAGCATCACCACTATTCTTGTTAAGGACAGTGGATTATTTTTATTAAATTAAATTAAATTAAATTAAATTAAATTAAATTAAATTAAATTAAATTTTATTTATTTATTTATTTATTGGATTTTTACCCCGCCCCTTCTGAAACAGCTTGGGGCGGCTTACAGTCAAAACAAAATACAAATATAAAATTCATCTATAAAATACATTAAAACACTTAAACATTTCCAACCATTAAAACAGGACTAGGGAACAACACAAAATAAAACAATAAATAAGGATGAAGGGGAATAAAAACCCCTCCCCCCCTCCCCAAAGGCCTGGGCGAACAGCCAGGTTTTACAATTTTGCTGGAATGTTAAAAGGCTTGGGGCCAGGCGAACTTCCTCCGGGAGGGAGTTCCAAAGGCGCAGCACGGCTACTGAGAATGCTCTCTCCATTGTGCTCCCCCGCTTAACACAGGGGACCTCCAAGAAGGCACCCCCGGCAGACCAAAGGAGCCACTCTGGGGCATGGAGGGCGAGGATTACACATGCGCAAAATGACCCGGCAGCCATTTCACACATGAGCAGTTAGATTTTTTTAAAAACCAAAATTTCACTAAGAATTTGTCACAAGCTCAGGTAATTACTGGAAAATTGATCCTGGTGCCCAAGCTCACGAAAATTCTTATGAGAAAAATGGTAACGGTACTCATTAAGTCCTACTTAGTATGCCTTTAAAGAAGACAGGGTGCTTACAAATATCTTATGAGATTTTACAGACTATAGTAGAGTGGACAAGATGATATAATGTTCCTGAAATGCATATCCTCAGTAATGTTCTTGCCAGTTTGTCATAATGAAATGTTATGGAGATGAATAGCGTCTTCATTCTGCCTAGCCGTCAAAGATGATAAAACTGTAGAAAGGGAGGAAAAATGGCCAGGGTTGAGTTCACACAAACTAGTATCAGTCTGGTAAAACTATTTTTAAAATGAGCGTTTCTGACATAAAAGGGGACACCTTTATTGAATTTCAGTATGGTTTAAGTTTGGTTTGGGTGCTCTTGATTTTGACTTATATTCTCATAAAAGCTCAGAGGACTAGAGACCCAAATGACATTGTAAATTTCTACCCCAAATCTATACTTTTAATCATCTCTGGCATGGCTAATGATTTGTAAATCAAGCATGGAAACTTCTTTTGTGCTTATATCCTGACATGGATTGCCATTGTGCCCCAGATTCTAGCAATAATGACACTACTGCAGAAAACTCTCTTAAGAGATGGTGTAAGCAGCAATCAATTTTTGATTCTTTTGTATAATTCAAAATGGAATAAAAAGTTAATCTTAAAGAAAAAGTGCCCGACGCTGAGTCTGTGAATCAGATTAAAACTAATACCTTTGAAAAGCGTTAACTTTAACAGATGGAAATATAATGTATAAAAAGCCCAAACCCTTAATTTCAACATAAAACCTGAGAAAACAGCTAAGGAAAAAATAAGGCTCACAAGTCAGGTAGGATAGCCCATTCCTGAGCACCGCACACTTATCCCACATGGCTCCACCTCTGAATGAGCCATTCAGCCAATCCACCCCCTGAATTTGCCCCAGCCCCCCGTGCATTCACACAAACACACACACACATGTCATGCTATGAGTTTTCATAATATTAGTTCTAAAATAACGCATTGACTCATACTTCATTGTCTTGTAGAGTACAGGAGCATGCATGGCATTAGTCAAAAACAAGAGGAGAGGGGTATGAGGTAAACAGGAACCACAGTCAGTAGAAGTTTGATTCCTCCTCATGCCCTCTCTTGCTACAGTAGAGGAAACACACACACATAAAACACAGGGGATGTGTATGCCTGGAGTGTGTCATCAGGTTCTGAGGGGCTCTGAACAGCATAAAAGCTCAGACAAGCCATTTTATATTTGTAAAGAGTAATCAACATATTTGGTTAAATAAATGGACATTGAATAAATCTTCATTAGTGATGAGCCAGCCACTTTTTTGATGTCCCTGAGACACATCTGTGACTCAGAAGACTGCCAGAATGGAGAGGAGAGGCACAGAATCCTTAAATGGGGCCTACACACCAAGCAGTGTTGCCAACCCCACTGTCTCGTAATAAGAGACAAACTCTTTAAAAAATCAAGACATTTGTTATATAAATCATGAGTTGCTATTTTTTCAAACATAAACCAATTATTCTTAACGGCATTATGGAAGCACTGGAGAGAGGCTTCTCCACCCACTGTGCCTTCCTCCTTCTCCTCCTTTCTTGCTTCCTCCTCCTAGAGCCCAGGAGGGTGCAGCGACACCCAACAAAGTTGCTGATCAGCTGAGGCAGCACAGGATTCGGGGCTCTGGGGAAAAGATTGGGGGCTGAAGTCCAGGCCTATTTATGCCCCATGGGCTGCGGGGGGGGGGGGGCTCAGACACTGTGCTGTGATGCCACTGCTGCTAAGTCTTTGGGGACAAGGGGAGAGGGGCGACTGCTGGGCTCTTACCCATGTTGTGCTTCCCACCATGCCTCTCAATCTCATGAAATTAGTGATACTAATCTTGAGATTGAGAGCGAGGCTTAGAAATCACATCTTTCAGGATAAATTTGGGCAAATTGGCAATGCGGCATCAAGACACTCATCAGAGAGTGAGATAAGCCATCATGTAGTGGCAGAGCAATATAAAGCAGTCATAAGAGGAGAAGAGCACTGGACTGTTTGACTATCACATCACATCACATTTATTCATTGCAGAAGTGATTGGGATGTCACAGACAGAGCACTTGAATTTCATTGCTGGATGAATTAGGAAATGAAGGGGACTCAGAAAAAAATTCCCCTTGTTTAGACATTAAAAGATTTGATTATTAGAAGTTGATGGTAAGAAAAGGTATTAAAATTGTGACTGGCAAATGGATTTAGGTTTCAAGAATGTGACAATTTTTGAAGTATTCCCCTTTATAAAAGTTTCTTTTAAAACACAATGTTTCATCAATTCTGTTTGACATTCATAATAATGACAAAATGTCCTCTTGCATTTTTGTATGTAATATTTTCTAAATGGCATAATAAAAGCTGTCATCTGCCCCCTCTGTGTACTAACAGTGAAGTGAAATCCTTTGTTCTGTGCGTGACTGCATTTGCACATTATAGAACTATGAAATATTTACAAAGGGAAGGTTAAATCAATACCGCTTTAAAATTTGCTCTCAAATCTGCTGGGACTTATATCATCTTGATTTAATGAAGTACAAGGAGTGAGAATGTTGACACTCAGAAAAAATATTTTGTTTCCCACTTATTGTACATACAGAAGGTATTAAAGCAGAATTTGCTGGTGACTAAACTAATACAGTAATTAATTATTACACTTTTTATGCTTTGACTATTATTTGAGACTTCTCAAATGGAAAAACAGAGAAGCCAAGTATTTAAAGAAACATGATACTTTGGGTAGTCAAGAAACATTTTTTGCTTAACATGTCCTGATTATTAGTGGGTTTATCATACAAATTATTCTTTTTGCTTAAAAAAGAAAAGAAAAAAATAAATTTAAGTTTACCAGAGTTTTCTACAAAGAAAAAAATGTATCAGAATGTGTCAGGATCTGAATTTTATAATTAAGGGAGTTCATCCATTGAACTTATCTTCTTGCTTGGGTATTTATGCTCATAACTCTAATTTATGTTAATGAGATTTACACACATAAATATCAAATACATTCCACAGCAGGGTAAGACTATTGTCCTTGTTATTCATTCAGTTCTCACTTCACCCTTGCAAGAATGGCTAACTTTCTATTTTAAAACAGAATTCTGATGGGTAGTGAACTATTCAGAGTAGACATTTTGTATGACAAATTTAGGGAGAAAGTGGGTTCTGCTTAAGGACCATCTTCTGAAAAATGGCTTGGTTTATTTAAAAAAACGCAAGTTTTGTTTGTTATGCAGCTGAGAACTCAGTCATGGAAATTGAAAGTGTGAAGGAATCCAAAGAGGAGGGAGCAGTTGACCATGCCAAAGGTAGCAGAGAAGTCAAGCATAGAGGCCCTTAGACTTCTATGAGGGAAGAGGTTGATGGTAATTTGGGTGAAAGCAGTTTCAGTAGAGTGAAAAGTAGAGAAGCTGGACTGAAGAGATCAATGGAAGAAATGGAGGACAGGAAGTCAAGACAGTAGTTGCAGACAACTTGTTCCAGGAGTTTGAAAGCAAAGGAGAGGAATGAGATTGGGTGATATTAGGAGAAGGAATCAAGAGTGAATTTTTGAATGATAGGAGATACAGGGTGTTAAAAAATGTGATGGCGGGCCACTTTGACATGCTCTGTCATGCTTGGACCTGAACCTGGTCTACACATATGTGCAGACACCGCCAGATGTTGGCCCGGAATTGCCCCGGGTTGATGGCTAAGCCACGCTGTGATCCCAGAGACCTCCAAGGTCACAGGCTGAGCTAAGGTCCACCTAATCAGGGCAAAGAAGGCCAGAGCATGTTAACACATCTGTTCCCACAAGCCTGGATCAGGTCCGCCATGACTTCCCACTATGGCAGTAGGAAAAGCACTGGGGACAGCACGGGGGTGGACTGGGTGCCTGCACATTCATGTGTCTCCCTGCTCACCTGGGCCCCAGCCACATGAACTTTTGTTCCATGGCCCGGATTGGCAGTGGGTCTCTGAACTGGGGAATATATATGTGTGTGAGAAAGTAATAATTCAGGAGTGTCATACCACCTGTATTTTCCTCATTGTATAGTTCAGACTTTGCCTGAGGAAACACCCTGTGAGGACTTTGCCTGAGGAAACACTTCTGTATCAAACAGAAATTGATATAGTAAAAGAGATCATCTGGACTACTTTGGCTCCAGCTCTTACATATGGGACCAAGTTCAACATAGCAACTATGCACTTGCTGGACTGGGGATAGTTTGTAATTGTTTATGGAAAAAAATATCCCTAGGAAAAAGGGGTGTTAAATTAGGAACACTGGCTCATAATGCCTCAGAAGGAGAAATAGAGAAACTGATTTTACCAGACATGTAGGAGGGACCCAACTTTTCTATCAAATACATTTATGACTATTTTTTATTTTTTTTAGAAATGAATCCTGCTCTTATATTTTGAAGAGGCTTTAAACAGTCTATTCTTGTCTTTTTGTGTAGACAAACTCAGTAAAAAAAGTATTCATCCTGCTCTGACCCTGAGTGGGGCACAAAGAAATCCTTATAGTGCTAAATGCTTTATTTGAAAAATATATTGTTCCTTGAATAAACACATACATTGTAGCAATGGGAGGAATATAAACATACATTTTGAATTCTGTTCTGCTCAGATCTGGGATGAAGAAGCTCTATTGTTTGTCACCTCTTAGGTGCTCACTGAATGACAGGCAAAAAACCACAACAATGTTCCAAGATTTAGCTCAACAGTTCAACAACTTGACTATGATTCATTTCCGGATGGGATTCCATTGAGCGCTTCCATTACGGGAAAGCGGGCTATAAGCTTATCCTGGCAGAAAACCCCATCATGTATTAGTGTCAGGAAACCTCACTTCACCATCTGCCACACAACCTGTTGGTACATCTTAGAAGTAGGTAGGCAAGCCAAGGAAGGCTTTTTTGCTCCTGGTATAAAAGGAAGCAGTTCATCCCTTAGACAAAACTTCCTCAGGAAGGTAAAGGGTAGGGATGGGCGAACAGAACGCGGTTCAGATGTTCGGTTGTTCAGTCCGAAATCCGAGTTCGGGTTCGGCTGTTCAGTTCGGCGGAGTTCGGTTCGGTTGGACTTGGACGAACAAATGAAAATAGCGGTATCAATACCGAAACGAAAACCAAATTTGATTATTTTTTTTGTTTGACCCTGAAACCACCCCTGGTCTCCACCGCTGATGCCAGGAAGTCTGCTCCTCAGCTGCCTCCCACTTCCAGTCACGTTTTTCCTGCCTTCCAGTCACGTTTTTCCCACCCCCGAACTCATCTGAACTTTTCAGAACTGTTTGGTCGTTCGAGCGTTCAGTTTTGACATTCAGTTCGGTCGTCCGAACAGGCTGTGTTCGGCCCGAACTCCGAACCTCATTCACCCATCCCTAATAAAGAGCTTCCAATCTACCTTCTCCAAGATTAGAGCTGAAACAAGTATGTATGCTACTATCCAGTATTCAGCCAAATATGGAATGATATCCATCCAGTTAGTATCCAGCGGATACCAGTTAACCAAATTACTGTTCATCCATAACTTTATTTTATTTGTTTTTAACTTCCTTGCTCTGGATCTGGTTCATTTATCCTTAATGCAATTAACAGTTATATATCAGATATTCCAGTTCAGCACTTAATCTCCACAACCACCAGTCAGTTACCTGACAACTGCCAAACTAACCGGAATATTGGATATAATCCATGGATAATCATTTTGGAGTCTGTTTCAGCACTGTGAGACAAAAGCCCTCTGTGTGGAAAATCACCCTCCCTATCAGCATGGTTAAATCAACTTCCTTATCCAAAACTTGTAAAATGCTTATACCAGGTGTACTAGGATGGAAATATCTCCAGAAAAAGGCCTTTTTGAGGGGTGAAATGAGCAGTTAAATTTCTGCTCATGAGAAATTCTCCTATATCGGGAAGCGGGATCTATTTCCCGACTGTTTCCAGATACAAATGTGATCAATGATTTCTTGATTCCTGCAACACTGTGAGATACCATCCTGATTTACCAACGTCCCATCAGGGCCGGCCTTAGAAATTCCGGGGCCCAGGGCAAACGCAAAATGAGGGGCTCCCTCAGCTCCATGCACTTTTCACAGCCTGCCCACTTTCCCACTGCTCCTCCCATTTTCCTGTGGCCCCTCCCATTTTCCAAGGCCCTGCCTACTTCCCTTGGACAATTAGAGAATTGTCATATGTTATTTTTTACTTGTCAGTAGAATGTGCTCCAAAGAACATTTAAATCTGGTTTAGATGGGAGTCCAGGACACAGATATGGTTAAAAGGCAAAGACTTAAAACACAGGAAGGCATGCACACAACGGATAGGGAAAGATTATCCATGGCCTGAACAATCCTTCTCTTGAGCATATTCCTATTACACTCATAGGAGTTCAGATCCAGCTGATCAAACATAAATCAAACAACCCCCCCACACAGTCACAGCACCCCCCATGAAAGCAGGGAAGCGGAACTGAACCTCAGGTCCAGAGTGGCCAAACCCAGCTCTCAGAAAGACTTTGTCAGTGTGACCCTTTTCCAGTTATTGGATTTAAGGATCTCAAGCACCAAAGCACTGAAAATTCAGTTAAACATATCAAACAAGAAACAACTCCCCCACGATCACAGCACCCTCCAGCCCCTTCCCAAACCACTCCCCAGATTGCCCCACTCTACTCCCAAAGCCACACAGAGGGATGCAGCAGCAGCAGCATAAATGAGCTCACATCAAGAAAGAGGAGGAAGAGGAATTGGCCCTGAGGCCCTTACCTCAGCTGCTGCTGGGTCTGGGTCTTCTGGGAGCTGGGCTGGAGGTCAGTTCAAGGCTGGCAGGCTTAGGCTGCTAGGCAGGAGGGGACAGTAGGAACATTCTGCTGGGCCTATCCTTGGGCAGGGGGTGGCTCCCTTTCCCCCTCCAGGAGCCATGGGGGGATGGGGGACAGTCATGGGCGGGGGAGCAACTCCCGCTCACGCACACTAGGGATGGGTGAACGTGGTTCGGAAGTTCGGAGTTCGGCCCGAACTTGGCCTGTTCGGATGACCAAACCTGAATCCGAATCCGAACACGAACTAACCGAACTGAATAGGGCTGTAGTGGAATGTCGCAGCGGTAGCTATTTCCATCAGAAACAGCATTTCCGCAATTAGTGGTATGGCATGGCAGAGGCTTTCATTCCGCTAGTTTAATTCCGCTACTTCCGCAGTTCCACTAATTTCATTCTGTTACTTCCACAGGCTTTGCAAAATAGCGGAAACATGACATTTCCGCTACTTCCGCCATTCCGCCAGCGCCACAAAATAGCGGAACAGCAGTTTTCTGACAGTTTCCGACAATTCCGGAATTTTTCTGATAGTTTCAGAATTTTCAGAATTCCAGTGGAATTAGCGGAATGTCAGCAGAAAAGCTGTGGTGTGGCGCGGGCAATTCCAAAATGGCAGAATGGAATCACGGCACGGTAACAGCTAGGGGTGGGAAACCGGTAGAATCCGGTATCCGATAATGCCAGTATTGGGCGTACCGGCATTATCGGATTCGGCCCGGTAATCCGGACCCGGTACCGGATTCCGGGGTACCGGATTTTTTTGCATTGCAGCCATTTAAAAATGGGTGCAATGTAAAAAAATTTAAAGCCCCAGCCAAACAGTTTTTAAAAGAAAAACCCTCCCCGAGTCCAGGCTGCGCGGGTGGAAGGGGGGACACCCCCCACCCACCCTGCCCAGCCTGGCTTTTTGTTTAAAAAAAGAACAGAGT